>JAHREE010000096.1:103179-148868 GCA_033628505.1 Tringa tobata
CTTTAACTCTGATTACAAGTGTCTGTATGTATTAGACCCGTATTGTCAGGATCATTTCACATGTCACTGAAATGCAGACACCACTGAAAGAAAGCAAACACTGAACAAAGCAATATATTAGCTGTAAACAGGCAAGTGTGAGATTCCAGTGAGTCAAAAACAAAAGGTGAGACCATGACCCTGAAGCTCTGCTTGAATGGATTCACAGCAAATTGCTTCATTTCCCCCTTTCTCCACAATGTTAATGCAGCAAGTTGCAGTGTTTTCCATGATGCAGTTCTCCAGTTCGAATATGTGTATTTGAATTTTGAATAGCCATTTTGAATAGCCAGCTTGCACAGCCAGGGTCAGAGGCCATGCTCCAGGGAAGAGCATGTGGAGTAAACACCACAGGAGAAGCACACCACAGTAAATCACTCAGTTCAAGCCAGACAGTTCTCAAAACGAGGACCCTCCCTTTATTTTCCTGTGAGATTATGCCTCAGATAAACATTTTGTGAGGACTGAATCCTCTGGAAGCAAGCAGCCACCCCTTCGTTCCACAGTTTGACCTAGGTAGTGTTGAGTTATCCACAGTACATAATCAAAGAATCACAGAATCATCATGGTTGAAAAGGACCTCTGAGATCACCGAGTCCAACCATATATACACATAAAAAAACCCTTACAGAATCACATGGGGTTGGAAGGGAGCTCTGGAGATCATCTAGTCCAAGCCCCCTGCCAAAGCAGGTCCACCTAGAGCAGGTTGCACAGGGACTTGTCCAGGTGGGTTTTGAATGTCTCCAGGGAAGGAGATTCCATCACCTCTCTGGGCAACCTATTCCAGTGCTCTGCCACCCTTAAAGTAAAGAAGTTCCTCCTCACATTTAGGTGGAACTTCTTACATTCAAATTTGTGCCCATTTCCTCTTGTCCTGTCACTGGGCACCACTGAAAAAAGACCGGCCCCATCCTCTTGACACCAACCCTTTAAATATTTATAAACATTGATCAGATCCCCCCTCAGTCTTCTCTAGACTAAAAAGACCCAAGTCCCTCAGCCTCTCTTCGTAAGAGAGATGCTCCAGGCCCCTAATCATCTCTGTAGCCTTACAATCTCGGCCGCTAGAGCAAGTCACTAGAGCATGCTCTGAAGTGCCATGTCTACATGTTTCTTAAATACCTCCAGGGATGGCGACTCCACCACCTCCCTGGGCAGGCTGTTCCACTGCCTGACCACTCTCTCAGTAAAGTAATTCTTCCTAATATCTAATCTAAACCTCCCCTGCCATAACTTCAGACCATTTCCTCTGGTCCTGTCATTATTCCCTTGGGAGAAGAGGCCAACCCCCACCTCTCTCCAACCTCCTTTCAGGTAGTTGTAGAGGGCAGTGAGGTCCCCCCTCAGCCTCCTCTTCTCCAAACTAAACATGCCCAATTCCCTCAGCCTCTCCTCATAGGACTTGTTCTCTAGACCCCTCACCAGCTTGGTGGCTCTCCCCTGGACACGCTCCAGCACTTTAATGTCCTTCTTGTAGTGAGGGGCCCAGAACTGAACACAGTACTCAAAGTGAGGCCTCACCAGTGCCGAGTACAGAGGCACAATGACTTCCCTACTCCTGCTGGCCACGCTGTTCCTGATACAGGCCAGGATGCTGTTGACCTTCTTGGCCACCTGGGCACACGGCTGGCTCATGTTAAGCCGGCTGTCCACCAACATTTTTAGGTCCTTTTCTGTTGGGCAACTCTCCAGCCACTCTTCCCTAACAGTGGATCCCATTGTGCCAGGGGATCATCCCATCATCCTCTCCTCTAAGGATACAAATAGCAATATTCCATATGCAGTGCTGGTGCCATTTCCAGTACATCTAGATTAGGATTATGTCATACTTTTTCATAATGCTATGTCTCTTTCCTTAACCTCTTTTACACCTGCTGAAGATGAGATTTCAAAGATGTACATATGTGACAATAACACATTGAGGAAAAGAAAACTAATATGAAAAGCCATACTTAGATTTTAATTTTTTCAAAAGCTTTCTGAAGTCTGTAATTTCAGCAACAGGGAAAGAATCTGACAGTCAAAGTTAATCACTTCTCCAATCAGCTGCTGTATTTACCAGGCTACTGGATGTGCAATTATTCCATCTGCATAAAGATTGCTTTAATTTTTAATTTACATATAAGACCATAAAAAGTACAAGATTGTCATCACTGGAAACGGAAGGCCTGTAATTTATCCAAAAAAAGGTAAACTGCTTTTACTAAAGGCAAGAGCGATTTAAGGCTCCTCCTTCACACTTGTGATGTCCCTCAGCTTTAGAAAGAGAGGGACCACCTCTAAGATGAGTACATACAAAATAAAAATGAAATACAAAATGACTTGGAAATTAAAGTTTTGCATGTGTCTTTCCGAATTTTTTAAATAAACACTTTCTGAAACCAGCTGTTACTAAGATAGCCAAATTACTCTAAGAAAACCCTGTTAATTTACCAGAGAAACAGGGCAGAAGCTGAGTAGGAAAAAATAGGGTCTCCTTTGTGAAGAGCTATTTTACTGAAAAGTATTTGAAGTCCTCATCTTTGCCTGTTTCTGAACACAATCATTTTCTGCAAGCAAACAATACACATTAACAACATGGACAGAGATGGAGAAAATGGAGCAGACATTGGAAGCAAAGCAGACCAACAATGCACGTCAGATGTGAGAATGGGCCTGATGGGAGTTTCTACTTTAAACAAGCAAGTTTTAAAGAAATGCACAGAACAGTCAAAATAGCTGGACTCTGAACTTCTTTGTGCAGCTTTCAAACCCCACCAGTTCCCTAGAACATGAATGGTATTTCATTCTGGCTGGGCAGACTGAGTACGGACACATGTGTATCTTGAGAAATGGCTGATCAAAACTACAAGTCAGTGACATATGTAGTCTGTAGTATGTTCCTCAACTCCCCATGGCATCTTCTGGACTTCTTTGTGAAGTCATGTCATCTAGAAATTTCTTGATAGGGAATCGTCTACAAGGCAAAAGGACAGAGAAGAGGACCAAAAGTCTAAATTTAAAAAACAGATACCAATTGTAAGAGCTGATGGTAAGTAGATAAAAATTAATGAAGTGAGCAGCAGATGGATGAAAGTAAAGGTAGTTTACAGCTACAAGGTTAAATCTATCTTCAGAGGCTCTTTGAAACAGAAACATCAGAGACATTACTGCTTTCCCCTTCCTTTTCTCTGCAATGCAAAGATGAACTTGATAACTTTGGTAATTTGTGATATTGAAACAAGTCTAGAGTTTCTTAGGCCATCACCTGAGCAGGGAGGGGACACAGTATGTAGCAATCTACCATGTGTTTAGGAAGCTTTAGACAAAAGCATCCACTCAGCAATAGGTGCACAGTATGAGAGATACAATGACCACAGTAGTTCATTCACACATCAATGTTGGTTTGTTGCCAAGAAGGAGGTGTTTATGCTGTTGTTTTCACACTGTACTTCAAGCAAGAAGACACTGTAATCCAGGGCTGATAAATCTTAGAAATGCTGATGTCCAAGCTCCGGGCTAGTGTTCTAGCTTCATACCAAAGCTTCAGCTGAGATTTTCAAAAAAAACAGACTCATGAGGTTAGATTCCTAAATTTGCAGTTAGGAAAGGTATGCAAAAAATTGATTTCTAAAATGTTAAGCCTTCAGAAATGTTGACAAACATTAAGTTAGGAGAGTCATTTCATTTCTTCCTCCTCAGGTGTTAAGCACCTTTTATTTATTTGTGTTATCCCTCAGCAGGTCACCAATATTCCCTTTGCTGCATCTAACCTTAATGGATTTTGACAAAGTTACATTTGACCAAAACCTTTGATTTAAAACTCTTCACACAATTTGCACAGTAGTTATAAAGCCAGACCAAGAATCCATTATATAACCCAAGAACACTTAAAAAGAATGAATATGAATCACTATCAAATGAGAATCAAATAAGAATCATTTCCAAGTCAAGACACAAAGGATTTCTGTAATCTAGATTGCTTAAGGTCTTAGAGGAAGCCAGTGGCACTGACAGAATGAAAACATCTTTCCTGTCACTGGAGAACAAAGTCCTCCCAGATTCCTCATATAGTCCCCATTTTTAACATGAGATAATGTATTAAATACTACCCTAGAGAACAGGGGGAAAAAATAAATCCAAGGAGCTTCTTTCTTTATAGCAGGATAAATCAGAACAAAAAGGTGCCCAGGTTTGAAGTTTTCAGAAGGCAAACACAGTTTTTGTAATTGGACCCCTTTTCTCAGGGCGAGTGTCTCATCCAGCTGGGTTTACCGTTCTGCAGCAATCAGAGGAGTGCTCTGCTTTCATTCAATATGACATTTCCTCTGTGTATGACTTATTAGTGTGAAGTTGCAGCCTACAGCAAAAATAGAAGCTCAGCCTCCACTAAGCACTTTCTTCCAGCTAAGTAGGAGAAGTAGTTTACAGCCTTTTAGCTATAAGTAGATCTGATTTTGACTAGAGAACCAAAATGCAAGAATATCAAATCAAATTGCGGCAGACTGGGTGACATTACTTGAGTCCTTGTTTCCCAGTACATTTCAGTAATGTACTAAGCATTTGCACAATCCCATCAAGATTAAAACAAATCAGTAGCAGAAGGAGGAACTGAACCCACGGTGTCTAGAAAGAAAAAAAGTCAGAGTTTTTAATTGGGATTTCCATTCTTCCTGCCGTTTCTGCCTAACTGCTTCACAGTCACCGGTATAGCTAAAATAAATGGCATAAAATATAATCAAATAACTTCGTATTTCAAACATAATATTTCATATTTCAAAAACTAAAAGGACAAAACATTTCATTCTCAAGTACTGGTTTCAGGGAACAGTAAAATAAACCATACAAAAAGAACTCCAGCAAAAACTAGCTAATAAAGTTGCTGTGATATACTAACTTATAAGGGGGGGAAATTTTTATCATTTTCTGAAAGGCTATTGATAAATTGTATAGAAAGATAGTGAAAGAATTGTTGTGTTTGCAAAAACTACAGGAAATAGGAACAGAGTGCCAGAAATGCAAGAATTTTAGTTACTTGTAAAGGTTAAAAAATTAGAACTAACTACTTTGCTGTGTATGCCCTCCAAACAAGTTAAATGAGGTGGAAATGTAAAGGGAGCTGATCTCTCATGGCTGGCCATTTTAGTTGTCATGAGCTTAACCAGCTGGTGTTTCTCACTGCATGAAATAAAACCCATGGACCTGCTGTGGACAGGTGCCATGGTCCTGAGTCGTAGTGTCATCCCAGGACACATGGGATTCATTGCCCAGACAGACAACTTCTCTGCCAAGACTTGCAACAGGATGGAAAAGGCAGCTGGGAGCCTGAGACAATGTTATCAGGTCCCACCAGTTTCTTACTGAAATGTGCACAAATTATGCCACGCTGTTTGTTTACCAACTCCCCAAGTCACCGATTTCAAACAGATCTTTGCTGTGTCCTTCCACGCCACATCTCTGTAAGAGGAATTCCAGCATAGCTATTGATCCCTGCCTTGTTCACAGTGAGTCTTTATGGAGAAGTTTCATCCCACTCCACTCCTTCATATAATTTGAAGGATGCTCTGCATCTAAACATAATCTATTCTTTGGTGTCTTTGTAAGAGATCCTCTGAGATCTTTATATACCTGTCCTTCACACATGACCTTCTTTTATTTGACCTCTCTTATTTGTTCATAGTATAGTACCATGAGAAATAATTCCTTTCCAACTCATTTTTTCTCCTTTTCAGATTTGAAAAATAGGTCTTCTCAATTCATTTTTGTGATCTTTCAGTCGGTGATGAAACATTTTTCAATGGCTTGCAAGCTTCTTTTCGTCTCACAATCTGTTTCCACAGCACATGGTACACTTCAAAATTCACCATGTTACATATTTTCGTCTTTATTTTTACAGTGATGTTGCCAAATTTCCAGATTTTACAGAACCTAAAATATGTTGCTCTACTCTTAACTCTATGAGCTGTTAACCCACACAAGCAGTCCTCATCTCTATCACAGAAATTATGGCTTCTAAACCATATATTTTTCACTTCTTCCAAGTTCATATTTGCAGTTTGCATCCCTAGTTTTATCACTTTGAACTCCTTACTGGCCTTCAGTAACCATTTGTGCTGGTTTTGACTAGGATATAGTTAATTTTCTTCAGAGCAGCTAGTATGGGGCTATATTTTTGATTTGTGGTAGATACAATGCTGATGACACAGGAATGTTTTCATCATCACTGAGCAGCACTTGCACAGCGTCAAGGCCTTTTCTGCTCTTCACACCTACCAGCCAGCAAGTGGCCTGGGGGTCCACAGGGAGCTGGGAGGGGACACTGCCAGGACAACTGACCCCAACTGACCAAGGGGATATTCCATACCATATGACATCATGCTCAGCAATTAAAAGCTGGGGAAAGAGGCTGGAGAAGGGGCTGCTGTTCCGGGACTGACTGGGTATCAGTCAATTGTTGGTGAGCAGTTGTTCCCACTTGCATCACTTGTCTTTCTTGGGCTTGATTTCTCTCTCTTTGTTATTTTCTTTTTCACTGCATTTTTTTATTATTTTTGTCATTATTGTCATTATTATTGTCATTATTATTTTTGTTATTATTATCATTATACTTCAATTATTAAACCACTCTTATCTCAGCCCATGAGTTTCATCACTTTTACCCTTCCAATTCTCTTCCTCCCATCCCGCTGAGCAGGCAGTGAGTGAGCAGCTGTGTGGTGCATGGTTTCTGGCTGGGTTAGACCACGACACCACTAGGAGCAACCAACCCTCCAACTTTCTCTATCTTCCTCTTTAGTTACCTGTCTTTTCAGCAGCTGCATAACATCGCCCGCCAAATCCAAGTGATGTATCCTATGTGACATATTCCTTGTCTGCTGTATTTCCATCCTGTTACAGGCAACCAGACTGTTCACCATCCAGTTCCACATCTAATTCGAAAAACAAAGATAAGAGAATAATCTCCTCTTTTTGCTTTCCTCTGTTAGCCAAGCCTGAGTATTTGCTGCTAAAGTAAAGGTGATACTCTTGCTATTAATTTACATTTTAGCAAGACCATAACTTATTGCATATTCTCAGACACAAGCTCTGTGCTCTTCAAAATCAATACTTTACAGAATTGATGAAATAAGCTTCTATTAGTCTTTGATATTCCAATCACTTTGCTATAATTTCCTTTAGCACGAATCAAATGAAACCCCACCCATCCACAAGACCTTTCTCACCTGCTTCTATGATCCCTATTGATATTACTATTGAAACTGCCTCATCTGATATTCAAAAGAAAAGAAAGCTGTGAAGTCCTCATTTTCTCTAGTATTACCCTTCATTGGAAATGATGCATCTACCTTTTAAAATTTTTGAGGGAGCGTTTTCCAAAGGATAATAAAAGGAGGTCAAACACCACAGTGTGTGGTCTCCACCTTCAGCACATGTGCAGGGATGTGATCCAATCTGGGAGAGATGTCAGTCCTTATTTTCATTATGGCCTTCTCTTTATTTCCAATTACCTGAAGTTTTCCAAATAATCTAAGCTTAAATTCCTAATAAATTTATTATTACCATCAATTATGGTGCAGATACCAGAAGTGGGCTGTGCAGTGATTCATCTTTTTCACTGAGTTTTTTTAATTGCTGTTTTTCGTGCAAGTTCCGCAAAACATATTTCCTTTATAACTTCATGCACATTATATGCACCATTGCTTATACTGGAATTGTTAAACTCTGAGAGAAGATCTACCTGTCCTTGGAGCTGGTCCACATCTAATTGAGACAAAAGACACCACAGAAAAGAAGGATGACTGCAGAGAGAAAAGTACAAGGTAGATTTCCCCCATATGGTTTGTTTAGTAATCGTTTGTCTTAAACGGTTTTCTTCAAGCCCAGAATGGCTCCATCCCCTCAGAGAAGATATCCCTCAGTTTCAGTGGCACCACAGAGTTCATATTTTCGAACTTAAATCTGTGGTTTCTAGAAGCTTGGATCATCACATGAAGTTTGACAGGTTTTAGGAAATTTTAGTTACAGTAGACAGGAGAATTGAAACCATTTCATCTCAGGTGAAAAATGAGGAAGTTTAAATCATAGGCTTTGAAAGTACCACATGGGGAAATCTCCAGATATACTCCATCTGACATCTCAATAAAAGAGAACAAGGCATTGAGATGTAAAATGAAGCACATGAAAGAAGGTCAGCATGGCTACCTTTCAATTAAACTTGTGCTTCAGAAAGGTTGAGGTGAAGGACCTCAAGGCTTCCCATATCAACTTTTGATACTGAACTGAGTGTCCATATTGAAGTTTGATCTTAGAAAAGAAATAACTGGACATTGTTTTGTAACACATGACTGATACCACAGATTAAAAAATAATAAAGGGTCTGATTCACTATTGATTTTTTGCCTTTTTGGCTACATTCTGAGCTGGTACAAAACAAATTAGCCCATTGATGTCATTGGAGTTATGCCATCTTTGACTGGCTGAAAGGCCTATGCTGAACAATGATTTACATTTGTGAAAAGTGGTTTAAAGAAAAATTAATAGAAATTAAAGAAAGTGGAAGTACAACACCTCTCTTTCCACTAAAACCAGAATGTGGATTTTTCCAGACTGAGAGAAAAGGCTCTCTATCCTTACTGATGCATGGAGCAAGGATTGCCTTTTCTGTTACAGTCTAAATTAGCAATCAATCAAACATGCATTTAAAGAGACTTTCCACACCAGTTTTGATTTACCATGAGAGGATATGAGGCCTGTAATAGCTTTTTTAGCAGTGTTCAGTGCAGCAAATAGCTGAAGGTGCTGAACCACTAGTGATTTCCCTCATTTTCCATGAATATCACAGCTTTACCCATCCCCATCTGTGACTACAGTACACCCAAATTGGTTCAAAATCTGGCTTCATATTTCAGCATATACCAGGAATCTGCACATAAAATTCCAGAGGCTACTTTGTAATAAATTCCCTGGAAAAATAAAGGGGGGAAAATGCATATGTAAATAGCTATTGCATATAAATAAATAGATATTTTTAAAATTTGCTCACATTTATTTGATATTTGACTTTCAGAGCAAGCCAGTTGGATTTCATTCACACATACATACATGCACAAATACACACAGAAACACCCAATAAATACAAACATAAATCACAAAAACTTGATTAATTAATAAATTCATAAATGTTTTATTGTAATTTTTTTTAGCAAGCAATAAGATACAGAAAATCAGAAAAGCTAATGAATTTTTGTAGCAAAAAGCTACACAAGAACTAGCTAATGAATTGGTGAATTGTAGGCAAGAAAAAATAAATATTTTTGACATCTTATGAGAATGTGTAAGAGAAATAAAATAATAACTTGAGATGGATTGTATTTCTCTGCTTAAGGGGAATATGTGTCTACAGAAAGGAGGATTATGGAACACTGTTATAATGAAGGTCACATTATCAGTAAAAGGAGATTATTCCATTGGTAGGTGCTGTTGTTTATGGGGGGTTTTAAGAAAAATTTGTACGTTCAAAAACACTTTTTTAGATATATATAATTATACAGTATTATGTATTTATGCAATATGATAAATATTTAATGGTTTCTTTAGATAATATTGCTTTTTTCATGGGAAACTGAAAACACCAGGCTAAAAATTAAATTTTAGGCAAAATGTTGGTATATTTTTTAACTATAGCAGTTTTAAAAGCAAAAGCTTGGTTCCGGTGTTTCAACAAGAAAGGTCTTTATTTTCTGCTGACAAGAAGTCACTGTTTTCAGCAGTTTTCCATGGGGAAAGTCAGGTCTAGGAAAAGACATTTCTTCGACTGGCATTTCATATCTTAGTTCACCATAGATAATCATGAGTATTCATTGTAATCAGAGATATCACCATCATGATATGACACATCATGACCTACAATGTAATAGTTTATAACAGGGTGTAGAAGAAGCTTGACTTGATAGACATTTTTCATCTGTTAATGACAAATTAGGGGCACTTATGAATTATTCATCCACAATCCCTGCATATGTTTAAGTCAAATCGTCTTTGATGCCATGCAAGTTTCAAACTTGCTACAAGTGAGCTTTTTGCTTTTGTCTATAACTAATGTCAGAGAAATGAAGTAATAAAACTCTACTGAGACCAAGAAACGTTTGCATTTCATGACTGTTTGCAACGCTTGCACAGCAGTAAGTATACCAGATTCAGAACAGCCAATGATTTACCAGACTTCATTAAAGAAAGTTTAAAAAAAAAAAAAAAAGAAAAAATTAAGCAGTGTTTCACTGTTGTTTGTTTACTCTGCTAACTTGCATGTAATTAAATTATGTATAGATGCTCCAATGAAAATATATGACTTTCAATGAAGTTGTACAGGTTGCTATTTACTGTATCCATTCACGCTGACATATACAGAAAATATAATGCATTTCAGGAGAGACAAATGCCTGTTTAATAAAACCAACTGATTGCAGTGAGAGTCAATATATTTTTATATTGATGTCTTCATTAGCACTGGAACATTCTATTTAAAAACCAATAAACGTACCTTCATATTGGGATTAAAAATCAGCTTTGTTAAAGTAGCTCAGCAGTAGGAATCAATACAGCCTCTGGTTCTGTAAATCTTCTGTGACAATCCGACCTTTGCTCCTCTCATGAATGTCCGAATGGTGTAGTCATCTGCACCAACTCTGCTAGACAGGTTTCTGCGTGCTCCATCCATGACTGTCTCTAAGGATGGGATTCATCTCAATCTAGCCAAAAAATTCATCTGATTAAAATCTATATCCAGACTAATGAAATCTAGGTTAACTCTTAACAGCGGTGAAGGACAGAAATCTCCAGAGAGTGCCTTGTTCCTCCCTACTGTGGACACAGCTCAGCAGAGTCTAAATTGCCATCTTAGGGCTTCCACCTTTCTCCACTATTATGGACCTGGCCTAAATGCCTAGTGTCTGCCTTTTAGGTGGCACTGCGCATGGTCTTTCCTGTTCTGTGTGCTGGTCACAGTGTTGTGGAGATGAGTTTTGTGGACATAAGTTGAAACAAGAGAAGCTCAGACTGGATGTAAGGAAAACTTTCTGCCTACGAGTACTGTCAAGAAGCAGAAGACGTTGCCAAAAGATGTTATTAGTCTCCAGCCTTAGAGATTTTCAAGGTCTGACTGTATAAAACCCAGAGTAACCTTGCCTGACCTCATAGCTGACCCTGCTATGAGCAAGAGGTTGGACTAGAGACCTCCTGAGGTCCGTCCCAACACGAATTATCTTTTGATTCTATGCTATTTGTACAGTATTATCTTTGCACCAAGCTAACTCCTATGATGGCATTTTAGGGGGTTCAGAGTGAACATGAAGCACAGTCAACTCAGTCAGAATTTTGTCTTTAATTTCTGTTTAGAAGTGTCAAGGATTTCATACCAGTGCCTGTTGAGCACCTGTTGAGGAAGGACATGACCTTTTTGGGAATTTGGGCTTATTAACAAAACAGCAATGAAACACAAAACCCGGATGTAACTCACTTTCTTGCTCAGACCTTCTTTAAGATGTATCTTCATCTTCAGAAGCCTATGGATGTTCTACATTGAGCCCTGCAAGAAAATACAGAACTATGAAATCAAATTATAATTTCTCTAAATAGATTGTCAGGTTTTGGAAAATTCTTTGCTCATTTTACCCTGTCCGCGAGATTTTGCTTGATTGCTGGGAGAGAGGAGAAGACTAATCAAATACCTCTTCTTCCTCAGTCTAGTGGTCAGAGGCAAATACAGTTCCTACTTTGCTTTAATGCTCATGAGGTCTTGGATACCTGGAAGAGAGAAGGCAGCAGGTGAGACACAGACGAAATGGAAAGATGATGCAGCAGGTGTCTGCATGTAGGAACAATGCTGTACCCTCTCCAGGGGTTTCAGTGTCAACACCACCAGCAGTGATGGCTCTGGGGATGGGTGCCCCATGCCTGCTCTTAGCATGGCATGGTGGCTCGCTGGGAAGCGGAGCGCACAAGCCAGCCGTAACACGCTGCCGCAGCCCCTTGGAGCACAGTCAGCAAATCTGTGCACTTGAAAAGGCAGAAGAACTTGAAAGGAGACGGAATCTAAGAGGCAAAATCAGTTTAGTAAAATTAAAAAACGATTTGGCATTTATATGAATAGAATATGCCTTATAATTACGCTAACTAGGCTAAAAATTATAGGGCCAACAGCCTTTATTTCAGACATAAGATGATCACCAGCTGGGGACAGACAGAGATTTCATCTCATGGTATAATATCACACAATCAGGTGCATTATGTGGGTATTTTACCTTCCTGTAAAACATCTGGCATGAGCCACTGTCAGAGACAGGATGCCAGACTAGATGGACCATTTATCTGTTCTGGTGCATAATTCTTATGCTACTTTAGTTTACAGACTTAACTGACTGCTTGAGAATATCTATGAAATTGTAGGGAAGGGAAGAGAGATGTTATTTCTAATTGAAGAACTTGCTATCTCTCACCACCTGTTGTTTGTACATAAGATGATAGGGTTCCAATCACAAGATTAATGCCCAATTTAGACTGGGAAAATATCAGCAAATCTGTCTGATTCTCTTATTTTAAACCCTTTCATGATCTTCAGAAATATTTTACAGTGCCAAGAACAATTTCAAAAATAAACCATGGGACTTAAAAAAAAACTTCAAAAAGCTGCATCTGTCATTTGCTTATGCAAAACTTTCCTTGGAGATTCATGAATAACTTTGGTTATGTAATTGCTGTAAAATTTATAGGGGTTCTGATTATATGGATTTTTTATTTTATTTTATATGACAGAAACATTTGCAACTGGTATGTTGAATAAAAACACAGAGGTAAAAATCTGGGCCCCACCCTAACTTTCTCCAGCATAATATTTTGCTCTATACTAATTGCTGCCACCTCTTTTTTTTTCTCCCTTTACTGATTCCACTGAGAATACTTACCAGAAAATGTTTACTGTCTTTTAGAAAATAACAACCTACAAACGTATTAAATTAAAATTGAAGAAATTCTATTGCTACTACCTCCTCTCCTGTAAAAATGGATATAGCTTAAAACCAATTTTTCCATCAAAAAAACCCATTTCTTATGAAATTTCAACTGCCTTAATGAATACTTGCTCTGCTAGCATTTGACATCCATTTGTCATGCACTTGGTGAATCAGGAATAGAGCCCAGGTCCTCATTCAATTAACCTCTCTAAGTTTGATAAGAATAACAAGATGCTTCCAGATTCTTGAACTGGTTTCAGGTGTTGCTATGAGAACACACTTTTGAGAAACCAGTTTTACTCTCTAACCAGCTTTCTGAATGTTATTACAGAAAATCAGAAAGAACGATAATTAAGCACTCCTATACCCAATTTTAGCCTTTTAAAAGTTGAGTCACCTGTGCTTCTTCATAATCAGGGGGATGACATGAGCACTTCCAGAGCAGAAATCTTGCCATCTTTGCAGGAACATCTAAATAGTGGAGTACATCTAAAAAGTAGTTGTTTCTCCACCCTTTTCAAATTAAGAAGCCTAGAAAACTTGTTTAGCCGAAACACATTGTGCTTAATTCAGCTGACTACACACAGGCTTCTAAGGAGCATACAGATATAAGGACTGATCTACAGATAAAAGGTTCATCTAGCCCATTACCATCTTCAGCAGGAGAGGTGTTTTGGGAAGAAACTGTGATGACCCTGGATATTCAGAGCTTTCACGTCAGGCTCATGAATTTGCCCATACTTATGGGACAACCCTTCCCTTCTGGACAGGCAATAGGTGATCAGCCAGAATAACTTCCACATCTGAAATAACTGAATAGTTATCCATAGGAAACTAAATTAAGATTCTATTGTTTAGATAGCTAACATTATATAAGATGAATCCCTATCTGTAATATTAAAAGTTCATTAGCTGTCTGGATTTTGTTGTGGTCACGACTGATATTCCTGTTAGGGCACATGAACTTTCCCTCCGAAGACAGCAACCACACCTGAAGATGAAGGCACATATAGTAGGAAAAGTATTTAGGAATAATTACATGAGTGTTTTTTGTAATCACAACTTTTATGTTGCAAATTTGCTGTTTAGCTTTCTCAATAACATCACTGCTGTCGTCATTTCCTTTTAAAGAGTAGCACGCTGTACCTCTCTGAAGCTGACAATATCTTATTTTATCCTGGCTTTACCCAGCTCTTCTTTACAGGAGAACAAGGATGATGTGTTTGCAAAGCAGTCCCCACCTCAAAATATCATCCTCAGATTTTTTTCCAGAATTGCTTTAGTACTTCATAAATGCAGATTGGGCAGGGAAAGTTACTATTCTTAAAAAGAGAGGCTTTTGTGAAAAGCTCAGCTGTGATCCGTCAGGATCCTTTTGGGGTCCAATTAAGTAGTCTCATCTAGAATTAATTTTTTTCTCCTTGAAAAAGAGAAGGAATAAAGAAGTCCCACAAACTACAGTAATGTAAAGGAAACTGCCTATTATTAACCAAACCCTTGTGCCCCAAACCAATTGCTCTTAGGCCCTGAATCATATAAGCATCCCTAACCAGGAAAGTACTTAATCATGTGCTTAGGACTTCACCTTGAAGTCAATGGGACTTAAGCAGATGTTAAGCTTAATCAAGTGTTTAAGTGACACCTTACATCGGTGAAAGCCAGAAACTTGTGACACCTTACATCGGTGAAAGCCAGTTACTTGCTTTCCTGAATTAGTGCTTAGAAAATGAGCAGAAACACAGAGGTGAACTTAGCACTGCACCTCTAACTTATGTAGCATCTATTTTAGACCTTGCAAAAGGACAGAGTATGCATATTTGAGGATGTTTTTGTAACCTTGTAAATTTGGACTGATTAGGAGAAAAGGATAAATTCCTCTGCACAGCTCCCACCTCAGAGACCGGGATTCATTATAGGCTAGAGCCTTAGGTGAGACTGCAACAGCCAAAAATGCACATGTAACCCATTTAACCCACATGTGGAACATTAGGAAAAGAGGGCAGCCGTAGCACTATCTTCCACAGTTTACAGACTCTTAGATATCTACATGGCTGAAGAGAGGCCTTGGAGGGCCTTCTTACACCATGCCACGCTGATTACGCAAGAAAGGATTAGAGACATTTGAACCCGGTAAACACTATCTATACACAGTGAATAGTAAAAACACATCTGCTTTGTAATTCAAAAGAAACCCTGAAAGCCTACTGAAATGAAGCCTTTAGTCCAATTGATATCTAGTGTCTACAGCAGAAGATATCTAAGCTATTGATACATTTGTTGGGTAGAATTATCTGTGTATCATATATCTAATGCCCAGAATAATAACAGTTTTTATCTCTGTCTTGCACAGAAACAATTTTGAATTTTTAAATTATTTTAGTATTTTGTAGATGTCTAACAGTTTGTGGAATACTTAATGGCCATCATATTCTAGGAGAAAGAGAGCAGAATATTTTTATTAAACCTTATCTTCTGTATGAATTTTGACAAGATACCAATTTTCCAGGTATAAAAAAATCCCAGTTTTACTATGAATCAATTAATTAATTTAAAATATTTTAATTTTTTTTTTCTTTTAATAATGTTTTCAATGTTAGGAGAGCATTTTTTTCCCTCCAATTGAGCAAAATAAAATGGAGATAAGTTCATCTTACTTTTTTCTGTACCCAACACATACTTTGAGCAAAAAGAATTTTGATATTTGACTCTGAAGGAGAAGAAAGATTGCTCTTCCCAAATATTTACCAGTTTAAGAGACGACTATTGAGGAAAAATAAACATTCTGAAGACTGAACCAAGAAAACAGTGAGCCACAGGTAGCTCTTTCAAAAATAATTCACACAACATGGTTCAAACAAATAAATAAACAAATGCTTATTATAATATCCTGTCTTCATATGTTAATAACACCTTCAGACGGCCAATTTTGGGGAAAAATTACTCTTTGAGTTTGCAACCCCCAAATGTTGAATTTTTGTAAGCGTAATGAAAATCTGTTTCTAGTTCATAAAATAATCATTTAAAACAGATTTTCTAAAGACTGGGTGTGAATTATTTCATTACTACATTTTCTCTTCTTCAGTCAGTTTTCTGAGCAGATCAAAAAATCTGCTAGTACATTCTTCAAGGAAAGCACTCTAAATCAACCCTTGAGGGAAAATGAATAAAACACTAAGTGGAAGCTCTCCCGTTTTGGAGAGGGATGAGAAATATTTCAAGTCTCATGGCTGAAAAATAATTTCTGATTATGCTCAGTAAAGAACTCAGGAACACTAATGTTTACGTTAAAAATCACATTCTTTCATTTGATTTTTCAACAAGTTAAAGAAAGGCTGTTGGTTTTTGGCTACTGTTGGAAGAATGCACAAGAAAATAGTAAACCCCTCATGTTTAACATTCAGAAAAGGAAAAAAAGTAGTACCAACCTGTAAAAAGTTGTAAAAATGCTTAAAGAAACATACCATGAAGTGGTATAAAATTTTGAAGCCAACAGAACTGCTCATTTCCATTAACTGAGCACAGAACTGAAGACTAATGTGTTGCCCCAAATCCAGCACAATCCTGATAAATAATTCTTGTTTGGAGTCTTAATAATATAAAAGCTTGTGTAAGCTCTCTATATCAAGTGGAGTTGTATGTTATCTAGCATACATTCCTTTAGCAAAGCTATAAAAATGCATGGATTCAGATATATTCAAATTATTACCTTTATTCATACACATTCATGTATAAATGCATGTATGTTACCATTCAAAAATAAAAATAAAAAACCCCATGAAATTTTTTGACATCTGTGCATTACTTATGTGTTGGAAACCTCTTTCTTAGCATTTGTTTCCTGGCTTTTATTTATGATATTTACAGAGATCACTTTTACTACAAGATCAGCTGTAATACTGTTGAAGGCCACCAGATAATGCAAAAAGAAAACAATACAATGGTCTTTAAAAGCATATGCATTTAGATTCCTATTTATTTACCATTTAGCTAGAGAGTCCATCAAAAACCCATTTATAACCCTTGCCATTCCTGAGAAAGCTGAATATCTTCTGATTTCGGTAAGCACATTATACGTTCCAGAGTTGGAAGCTCTGTACATTTAGCATCAGCAAGTTTATCCAGGTGCTTAACTAAAGATTTCGTCTTTTACATAATGATTAGAAGGTGCCCCGCTTTCTGCTGAGATCCTGGAACTGCCTCCTGTGCAAATGAGGTAGCCCTAAGGGTGATCGTTGTTGCATTTTGGGAATTAAAATAGAGTCTAAAGATTTTGTTTGTTATCCTTTTCCTTCACAGAATCAAAGAACAGTTGAGGTTGGAAGGGACCTCTGGAGGTCATCTGGTCCATGCTGCTATCCTCAAGTCTGTCCCTGCAAACACCTGCCTACCCAAAATTCCAGCTACTCCCATTTTGAAGAAAAATCTCAGGAGTTGGGGACGACTGTCACTGAAGTCCCCTACCATCCTGACGGACTGCTGGATGGCCTGGGGTTATCTTTTTCATCTGGTGGCACCCCAGCTGGCAGGATTAGCACCCAAGAGATTCCACATGAGGCTGAAGGAATAATTAGGTCAAGTTTTCCCTCTATACTGGCCCAATAACTTTGCTGCCTTCACAACACACATCTCACAACACAATGCCATTCCCCAAGACAGCTGCGCTCTTCAGCTCAAACAAGGCAGAAAACAGCTGAAATTGTCATCTAATTTAAAGGCAACTAATGAACAGCTCTCAAACAGCAGTGAGTTTCTGCCATTACCAACTTTGATTCAAACAAATGAACTAATGTAAAGAGGGTCTGTTTCTCACTGCCAGACATTTAGGCTTAAGCAATCACTCTTTTAAGGTTGTCTAGAATAACAGTCCTACTTCTGATTGCTGGCAAGAGCAAATGAGCAGCGACTCCACTGAAGCCCACAGGCACGCTGGTGAAGAACCAGAATGGAAATGAGAGCGAGCAGGCACACGCTGCCACTATTTGCCAGCCTGAACAGCTACCAAGCAGACGAAATGCACGAACAGTCGGGAGCTTGTATGCTTCTAGTGGTTTAACTCGCAGAGTTTTTAAATGTCCCTCGCAATGCTACGTGCCCTCAGAGGCAGCTGATGTGCCCTCAGAGTTCCTGTCAGCTCAGGGAACAGCACATTCATTACAAAAGCAGGGGGAGAAAACAGTTCACTGCCAGGTGAAGCTGCTCAAACACATGTGCTCTCTGCTGTGTTTGACTTACAAGAATATTAACTAATAAATATACTTCATTTTCTTACCTGAAAAGCCAAAGACTAGCTGCAGCATAGGTGGGTGTTATGTGCATTAAAAAGATTCCAAATCTTTCAGTCCTTTGAAGAGGCAATTAAACTGTTTCATGGCTTTTCCCATTAGGGACTGATGATGGCATACAGTGCACTCTTTCTTGCAACACAACAGCGTGGAACTCTCAACGCACACTTTAAATGGCTTTGGAGAAACTCTTTCTAAATGAAGTGTTTCTGCTTCAAAAAGCAGGCAGGCAAATATGGCAATTTCTTACTGAACTGTTCTACTTACTGAACATAGTTGGAGTCATCTGCTTACTCCAGTAACTAAAATATTTTTTTATTGCTTTTTGTTCCTGCTATCCTGCTGCTCCAATGCAGTTAAGAGAGACAACTCTGAATCCTGCTCCATTTTGTGCAACATAAACAGAATTTATACCGCAATTACGAAGTCGGATTCAGCCTGCAGTTATACCTTGTAACTCCCATGAAGAAAACAAGTTGAGTGCGGCTGAACCCAGAGTGTGGCCTCTGGAATCTTTATTGACAACAGCAAAACAACACCCAAGGAGAACCCAGCTTGACTTCCAGGCACGAGGTTGCGTTTACCTTGGTAGTTCTGCTAGATCATAGTGGTGGATGCTTTATAATAGGAAACAAGAGCAGGTGTGTCGGCAGAGAGCATTACATGCAGCTTTCTGGGCTAGGAATTTATTACAGCAGAGAAGAAGGGTTCAAACTCTCTAAAAAGTGTTTTCCAAGGAGTAGACATACGTGTTTCCCACTGATAAATGGGAGCTTTACAACCACTTCTCCATTTTGAAAATATAACATATATTTCCAACTATTTTCATTTATCTCTGACTGTGGAAAGGTATAATTTAGGGCTCGTCGACCCAGTGTAACTGTCCAGAATATCTATTGCAGAATAAACTGTCCTAAAATATCGTGGTGAACTTGAAGATATTATTTGTTCTCTGACTACCACTGGATCAAGATCATGAACTACATCCAGTTTCTTCTCCTCTGTCTGCTGCAGCAAGTCACTTTCAAAATAATTACAGCAGTCCTAAAGGAGAATAAAACTTTCATTTGTTATTAGAGATTCCTATATGTCTTCACATCAAATATCTAAATTAGAAGGCTGGTAGTGGTAGGTTCCTACATAGTTAATATAAAGAGAGAGAAAGCATCCCTCTGTCAGCCTATTCCTGACACAAAACAGTCTCTGGAGAAACCTATTTTTCTATTAGCTGTAGAGACCACTTCTAGCTTAAGTGCCTTCGTAGGTCTAAAGTTAGATGTGATGAAACTGGGTTAGAGTACTCTTGCGCACAGCTGTTCCTGAAGGGTTTGTTTCACAATACCTGGCATCCCTCAAAGACAAAGCGTTCGTCCACAGGTGGGTTTCAGATCTGTCCACACTTTCACGCTGGTCCATCTGCACACCATGCTCCCTCTTCTTCCTGAAAGCCAACACCGGTGATCCTGAGATCCTGCAACTGATGGCTCTGCAGCTGATTGGGGTGAACACTATCCCTACGGGGGGGGAAAATAAAAGTGCTAATTTTCATTTGTGTTCAATCCCTATACAGACTCATTACCCTGTCAACCACAGCTGGAGCTGGCACAAGGAAGGTGGTGGGGAGGATCACTCTGTCATATGTGGAGGGTAAGACTATCTTTCTGGGTGCCAGTCAGACTTGGATTAGCTCAAGGCATCAGTGAAACTACCTCCAAAAGCTCTGGAAGAGAGCCAGGCCAAAAAGCCAAGATTTTGAAAATGCTCAATGTGTCATTTTAAATTCTTACTAGCTTCTTCTTATTGAAGCCTTTTGCTTCAATACCCTTTTTTTTTTGGGATGGCTTTGTTGGGTTTTTTTGGTGTTGCAGAGCCTTGGGAACAAGACATTGAGCAGAGGGGGGTGAACAAGAACTTTAGATGGTTCCTACGTAGAAAATTCTAGCCTGGTGGACCACCCAAGGAGAAGTAAAAAGTACCAGAAGAAATAGGTTCAAAAATACTAGAACTGATGAGCAAACTGCTTTGTGTCTCTCATGCACGTGGGCTTTTTACAGCTGGCTGCACAGTGGCTGCCTTTGCTGTAGCACTTAGCTGCAAGGTTGTGGAACCCACATTACCACTTTCCCCCACACTGTGCTACACAGGGTGAATTCACTTCATGCTCCACAAACCAGTACAAATGGATTGCAGTGACTCTGTGTATCAGAAAATGGATCAGGGAAAGGTAAACGGATGAACTGATGAACTGCTTGAGCTTTCTCACTGAAGCCTCCGAAAGGACCTCCCATGCCCACGTATGTGGTGCTTGCACAATCGCCTGCGTGTGCAAATCACTGTGGAAGCAAATAGAGGAGTGAGATGAAAATTCCTGCTAAGGGGGTTCATGCACATTCAGCAAAATTATCTGGTCCAGAGCCTAGCACTTCTCTGAACTACCAGCAACTCTTGACTGAGCCAGCAGCCCATCCCAGTCTGCATTTGTGTCCACACAATGTGACACTGGCAAAGTCAGAGTTCCCCCATACAACTCCTGCAAGGACAATTGTTGGGCTGGATCCATGGGTGTTTTTGTCCACCTTTCTGACTTTTTAAATCATAATGAAAAATAATTAAGGGATAATTAAGTGCATAGTTCATATGTTAATTATTAATAAAGATTTTTAATTAAATTAAGAGGGAAAATCCATTTCATTAGTCAATTTTTATTTAGTTATTTATTTTAAATTGCCACCTCTTCTTGAGGACCTCTCAAGTGATTCAGTAATACGTCTCTTCTGGATTGACCTGGTGCTGGCTAGATATCTCACAGCTCCATATGGAGGTTTGGGGAGGCTCTCCTAACTGAAAGAATCAGGTGATTTTTTAGGAATACAGAAATCTCTATCAAAGAGTTTGTCCAAATGGATTTGTCTGTGATGCCTCCCAGAGCTTAACTGTTTGGACTGTTACAGCCTCTCTCCAAAAGGCTTTGGAAAAGTCTTTTTTAGATTTCAGTCTTCTGTTGTAGGCAAGTTCCAAAACTCTCCATCACTTTTTGCACTAAGTTCTTCTTCTCTCTTTGTCTTTCCTTCCATTCTTCCCCTACATCTTTAATTTTCTTTTTTCCTGTCTTCAGTTGTCCAGTTTCAATGTCCCCTTTTTCCATTGAGACTGCCAGCATGTCATCCTCATTTCCCCTTGATTCCACATCACAAAACCAGGATCTCTGCATCCTTCCAGCATACAACATAATGTGCTTCCAACCCTCTCATCTCTGCACTTTCCAGCCTAAATATCCTCTACTCAAGGCCTCCTTCATTCCCCTCTCAGTATTCCCCTTTCCTTAGGCTCCTCTAGTTTTCTCCTCTTCTATTTTCTCACTTATTTCTACAGCACTGCAATTACTATGGAATTCATGCTGCTGCCAGTGTCCATCACAAGAGCAAGCGTCAAGATGGTCAGACATCCACAGCTCAACATTATTCTTCATTTCCCGTCTCCATGAGCAACGATATGCTCAATGGCATCTGTCAGTCCCCTGTATTTTTCATATCTCTGTCCCATCATGAGGCTCTCCAGTGCACTGGGGACACCATGAGGTGCCACTTAAAAAATTCCACAAGTATGATGTTTGCTCTTCGGAGGAAGCTCTCTCTGTGTAACAGATCTGGAGTCAGTGCTGCAACACAAGCTGTGCTGACAGTTTCATACCCATGAATTAACACACGAGTCTGCCAAGGAAAAGCAGCTGTGTAATTGGTGAGGTCCTGTGGTTTGACTATTCGGCAGCATCAAGGCACTTGGGGTACCTATTGTATTTATCATTGCTCCCCATGGGTACCACAGAAACATCGCTTTAAATTGACAGAACATGACAGTGAACATGAAATCAATGCCAGGTACTCCCAGACATTACTGAACTCCTTACACTACTTTATAAGGGTGGGGAAGAAAACGTTTTTTTTGTTCTTTTCCTTTAGTTTTGTTCTTTTAAAGTAACACGTCCTTGTCAGTAACTCAACCTGAAATCCTTTAAGTTAGTCTCTGCGCACCAAAAAGAAAGACATCCAAATTTTCACAGATCCAGATCTGAAATCATTTATATAACTCTTCCACTTTTTTGTTACATATATGGGCCCATTGCCATTGTATTAAAATAATCATCAAAAATCCCTGACAATACTCTAAAGGGGGAAAGAAAAAACTATTTCCCCATTCTAGAAACAAAACATGGAGATCTGATCCAAAATAGGTAGCTCTCTGCAGAGACAAAAGGAACTCAGTAGCAAAAAAGTAAATTTTTAGATGCCAAACTAGATATTTCCTCAAGGGAAATCACTTGGTCTTTAGGGAACCAGCTTCTTTAAGGAGCCTCCATTTAGTCAACAACTGAGGCAACTAGAATCACTAGGTTCTAGTGAAAATCACCTCTATGTTCCCCTACTCATTTAAATAAAACAGATTTTTACCAAAAAATAAAACTCATATCCATTAATTTTTCTGTAGGGGAAGGAATTTGGCCCTATATTTCTAAACACATTTTACACTGGCTTGCAAACATTTTGTATCATACTGAATAAAGGCAGACTATTTCTGAAATAGCTTTTTGCACATGTACTGTGATTATATTTTGCTTTCTTTTATTATTTTGTTGCTATGCTATTGATTTTAACATTAAAACAGAGAAACAATTCCCAACAACACACATGTTTAAAAATATAGAAATATTTCCCCTTTTGTAATTAGTTCCCCTTTTTCTGACTCCATTTAATGAAATCTCAAGGGCCAATTGCTACAATTCTTATTCAGGCAAAAAACCTCATTAATCCATATTTGTTACCATAATAATCTGTTATGAAAATAGCAGTCATATCAGGTTATAGTTTTCTAATATCATTACGTGGAAGAGGAAGGAGAAGGGGACGGATTGTACGGAAAATAAGCTTTTATCGTAAACCAAAACCATCCATAATAATTAGCTATATCTGGGAAACATTCTTGATTACCAAAAGTAAATTGATTTATTTTAATTAATGTGTCTGTTTTACCATGGTATCATTCAGATTGCAGAAGGGACTTTTTCCCTATTTTCTTTCATGGGTCTGTCTCTCCTTCTCCCTCCCATCCCCAACAACTCCAATTGTTTTACTTGTCACCTTGATCAAAGTATGGCTTTCAGTGATTTCACATCCTAAGCCCATTCATCAGAAAGTCTAATAAAAGTGTTGAACTCTTTTATTGATAGACAGTGACACAAAATATGGGGCCTGGGAAAGATCAGCCACCTCTGACTTTCCCTTCTCAGTTGTCATATGAAAGTATTGCTTATCCAGTGACAGAGGGGCCTTGTTTTGTGCCCTCAATAAAATTAATCCTGCTGGAATATAACACCAAAGATGGCTATTCTTCTTTTGAAAAGTATTGTCCATCACAGCCTTCCAGAAATCCTCAAAGGCCGGTTCAGCTTTCAGTCATGGATTGCCCATGGCCTTTTATGTCAGAATAAACATTACCAAATACTCAATCAGTGGGATGTCTCAGGACATCATAATTTATAGCACTAAAAGCATATCTCAGACTGGGTCTACAGCTTCTACTCCTGACTAAAGAGCTGTCTTGTTTCTGGGGGAGAAGAGGCAACATCAGCAAACTCAGCAGAGGGAGGGCCAGAGGACAAGCAACAAACACTAGGATTATGGGGTGGTTAACAGATTCCAGCTAACCCTATCATTGATTAGAAAATTGTGAGTTTGATTAAAGAAGATCTCTCTTTTTTTTTTCCCCAATAGTCAACTTTCTGTGGTACATAATTTATTGATTTCTTCATTTTTTGTAACTGCAAGCATATTCTATTGCTCACATGATAGTGAAATGGAACTATTTAAATACAGAGGCTGTGGTCCATCAAGTCAAGTCAGTGACACCAATTTACCACACAGACTGGAAGCACAAGGTAACACAACAGCATTTTATCTTAAAATTATTTTGAAAGAACTGGGTTTTTTTTCAGTATTCAGACATCTGCCAGGGAAATGAAACTTTTCATAGGAAAAAAATCTCCAAAACTCAAATTCATATTAAGTTGCAAGTAAGGTGTGTTAATTTCACAACATAGACTGAGCATCAGCTGTTCATGAGTATCTCATTCATATGTTAATATTAACACTAACAT
Source organism: Tringa tobata (assembly GCA_033628505.1). Lineage (NCBI taxonomy): Eukaryota > Metazoa > Chordata > Aves > Charadriiformes > Scolopacidae > Tringa > Tringa tobata. Next base: position 127,641 of record JAHREE010000096.1, read on the forward strand.
GTCCAGTAGCAACACTTCAGCCTGCTTAGTGCTGCAACAAAAACACTTAAAAATACTTTTAAAACATCTGTTTAAGAAACAAAAATGCACCTGAAGTATTGCCTTTTAGCAAGGAAACACTTCTAAAAGTTGGACCATCTTTAAAGTATAATCACTTTCATTTATCTCTGAAAAAAACTGTGAAAAGGCAGAATAACATCATTATATTAGAGAGAACAGAGAAATATAGTAAAAACATGTCATAGCTGCAGCACCTATAACACAGAACTTCTAATGACTTGAAAATCTAACAGAAATCATAACACTAATAGAAACAAGGACAAGACAAAAGGCAGCATAGACCCTCTTGTCTTCAGTCTTCACCAAAAATTATTTAGCATGAACAGACGTCTAACTAAACTAATTTAAATGAGGTGGCAGTAGTACAAGCCAAAGGAAAACAGGTCAATGAACACTTAGATAAATTAGGTATATCTGAGTCAGCACGAATTGATGAAATTCACCCTCAACTACTTAAAAATATATCCAATGTGATCTCTCAGTCATTAATAGTTATCTCTAAAAATGCAAAAGAAGTGGGCGTGGTCCCAGATGACTGCAAATTAGCTGTCACTTTCTAAACAAGAAAGGAGGGAAAAGATTTACGGAATTATGCACCACTTAACCTAACGCTGATTCTCAGAAAAATATTGTGTTACAATTATGAAACCATCAATTTATAAACACTTGGCACATGCAAAGTAGATAACATGACTGTAAAGTAAAAATCAGGCACGACCAAGTTAACTTCATTTAGTGACCCAGTGGAATGGGGGGAATAGGAGCTGTGAAACATCTGGACTTAAGCAAATTTTGGACATTTTACCATAACATAATCAAGAGCAAACTAAGGAAATAAGCTCTGAAAAAGACAGGTATGCATTTAATTGAAAAACTCTATTCAGTGAGACACTAGTTCACTACTGAACTGGAGAGTGAGGACTCTTGGTGAGCCCTCAGGCAAATGAGTCCAGATGGCATTATTATTGCTATTATTGGTATTTTCACTGACAACTTGGATGAAATGTGTTTGCTAGTACTATAGAGCTATAGAGAGCTGTGAGTAATAGCAAAGACAATATTAGTCTCTAAAAGTATCTTGATAAATAAAAGCTGCCCAGAAAGCATCAAGACTGAAATACATAAACACAAATGCAAAATTATTCAATGATAAATATGTAAATGCACAAATAAATAATAGAGAATATATGTCTATGTAGAAAAACTGCAGAAAATAATGCAGCATAGTAGACTCAAATTAAGTTAGTCAACATTACAATGATGCTGCAAAAGAGGATAGACCTAATTCTCAGCATTATTAGCAGACATTCCCAAAGTAAAAGACAAGAGACAATTACTGGTTTTGAGCGAGGCACAAGATGAATTGCTGTATTCAGTTGGGGGACTTACTCTCAAAGAAATTAAAGGAAAAAATTGAAAAGGATTTAGAGATCATTAAGAATGGTGTGGGTTAAAAGCCGGTAGCAGTGACGAAAAGTTGAAGGTCCTGAGTTACAGTTCAGAAATAAAATATGTCCAGAGAAAGCCTTCCAGAGAAGGGCAACGCAATGAAAGGTCTAGTGAATAAGTCTTAGAGGGAACTGGCGTTGTTTAGCCTAGAGAAAAGGAGGTTGAGCAGAGACCTTATTGCTTTCTACAGCTACCTGAAAGGAGGTTGTAGCAATTGTGGGAGTCAGTTTCTTCTCCCAAGTAACAGTCGATAGGGCAAGAGGAAATGGCTTCAAGTTGCACCAGTAGAGTTTTAGATTGGATATTAGGAAAAAATTCTTCACTGAAAGGGTTGTCAAGCATTGGAACAGGCTGCTCAGGGAAGTGGTTCAGTCACCGTCTCTGGAGGTATTTAAAAGATGTGTAGATGGGGTGCTGGAAGACATAGTTTAGTGGTGGACTTGTGTTAGGTTAATGGTTGGACTCGATGATCTTAAAGGTCTCTTCCAACCTAAACAATTCTACGATTCTAGGAAGGCTGACAGCAGTTTTCAGAGATGTAAGAGCCCATTACAAGCATGATGGTGGTCAATAATTAAACCTGCCGTAGGACTAGGCATAATCAGATCGATCTCTATGCAGCAGATTGAGGTTAGATTTGAGGGGACAGCTAACTAGACATTATTTAGAAATTAAAAAGACTCGGATAAACAAGTAAGGTGGAATGTGTCCTGAAGAAGATACTTTTTCTGGCTCCATTGTGAAGAGGGGGAATTTAAGTAAATAACTTTAAACCTTTTTAAACAAGGTTTACAAACAATTTCTGTTCTTTTATGAATCTACTATTTCAATACTGAGGTAGCAGGCAAGGCACTCATCCTCAGCACTCTTCCTCCCCTTCCACTGAGCCACAGAAAAAGCATGCCTGGAAAACTTTTTGTTTCACAGTGTTTTATGTGCAGTAAAGCAAAGGGTAGCATTTGCAGTTCTGTTCTGCCTTTCACTTGCAGCTCTGTGTTTTTCATCTGAGTTGCTGTGGCAGGTTTTGTCCCAGGGCAGGCGTTTTGCCTTGTTCTCATGCTGTTGTTCTCAGGTTGCTAGTCTCTTACTCCTGCTTCTGCAAAACCCAATATTCTTGTTATATCAGATTTCTCATGGGAAGCAATGCATGAAACTCATCTCTTCTTTCTCTCCCTTTTCTTACCCCCTTCCTTTATCGGTTTTAGTTTATATTAGAGGATTACACCAAATGGAAGGGCGACTAGTTCCCTGTCAAAATATACAGTGCTAGAGAAAAAGCATAGTGAAAATTCACTGTGTCATCTTTATTGTCATCACCTGCTGCACTCTAACTTTCACTGTTAGAATTGATGTTCTGCCATCAGCCATGGACACCCTAGTAAAGTTTTGTGCATGTAAGCCTGTCTCAGCATCCTTCGTCCAAAATTTTAGATTACATAAAAATAGAAATTGCTTGAGGGTAAGCAGAAAGTGCCAGCTGAGATGCTGAAATTGTTATTAGTAGAACTCAGGCCATTTTTGCTGTAGACAAAAAAACCATAATGGAAAATGGATAACCAAATACCCAGAAACTCTGCTCTCAGTAATGATCCTTACCCATAACTTCTAGAAAAAAAAAAAGAGCAAACCAGCAAATATGTTATCAGCCCTACTGAAAGCCAGCGAATTTCTGTGAGTTTGAGCTGTTTCAGACATTGCTTGTAACTGCTCCTTTGTTTATGGCAGTACTACAGAATCTGCCACATCCCTGGCTGTGCCAAAACCTGTTTAAAAATATCCAAAGAGAGGAAGAGAGCAAGCAAGACAGAGAAAAGTTATTTTGAGAGTTGGAAGGAAGACACAACTGAAGGAACTGATGCTCCCATTTCCAGTGTGGTAAAGATCATGATGGGTGCCTTCCGCTCTTCACTGTGATCAGGATGATGAAAGCTAGGTACAACCACTGTGTCTTGATGTGTCTGAAGACAAGATTAACAATCACAAAGGTACATACCTTCAGCCTGAATCTCATGGTATCAGTGTTGTACCAGGAGCCTCAAACAGAGTTGATGGGCAAAAAATGTGCCATCCTTTCATTATATTTGTTAATGACTTCCACCTTATTTCCAGCACAACTATATTTGATCATGATTTTCAATCCTGTCTCTTATTGAGCAGACATGATGTCAACATAGTCTTTTCATCAAAGGAATAGAGCTTTATGTCTGGACTCATTCAATCCTTTCTATTTGTGTACTTTTATAAACAACTACAGGATGGGCTGAGTTATACTTCCACCATTTTGGATAATTTCAAGTACAAGGCCCTTTCACAATAGGAGATTTGTCTGCAACCAGTGCAATTTACAGAAAATTACTATTTTAAGACATATAATTATTCTGTTTCTCTAAAAGCCTGATGCTAGTCACAGCAGCTGCAAGTAATATTATAGCAAAGATCTTTTCTACCAATTGCCTGCACTTAAGTAATTTATATCTGAAATTATTAGGAAGTTTAATATTTGTATGTAACTACTTTAAAGTTTGAAGTAGAAAAGTTTACATTCATACAGCAGTAGTTCGAGCTGCAAAATGACTATTAAAAATCACAATTTCTTATTGAACATGGATTTGTGAGTGTGGTGAAAGTTCTCTACTACATTTAAACTGTATACAATAAAATGATCAGTAAATCACATATCACAAAGCACTACACAAAGATTACAGTTAATGCTAGTTAATGGATTCTTAGTTAATGGATTACCTTACAGTACTCTAGAAAATGTCACAAACGTTGTTGCTTTGAAACGCCAATACATTATGCAAACCTTTTCTACAGACATAGTTGGTTTCTCTTAAATCAATATCTATAAAATAAGTAATCTAGCAACCGACGTGTGTCATGATTGTCTTTATCTAATTTAGGCCGAGTCTTTAAATTATTCATTCAGAGAATATTAAACAAAAACCTCCTTTTTTTTTTTTCTCTATATGAAAGAAATGACAATAAAAAAAGGCATGTCACGTTACAGATAAAGGTTAACGATAGCCTGGGAATTGTCCAACATAAAATGTGTGCTTTATTTCAGTTTTCAGTGAGAATAATGGGAGGAAGTGGAGATGATTCTAAGCAAACAGGAAATACCCCACGGAAGGGGAAACAAGAAGCACTTTGGGAGGAAGATGATCTAGTTCACAATTTGGAAACAACTGGCTTCTACAGCAAAAATTTTTTAATAAATCTGTCAGCAGGGACATAGTGGACCATAAACTCAATCAGCTGAAAATTATCTGCTGTTGCAAATAAGTCTCTGAGTCCCAGCAGTAGTCAGAAAGTACCTTGAAGAAATGTGGTTACCCCACCAAGTGCTCTTAGACTGTGCTCTTAGACCTCACACTAGGAAAACTGCCAACAACCTGGAGACAGTCAGGAGATTTGATAAACATATCTGTTGGAAGAGAAATAATGCCATAAAAGTTCGAGAAATGTAGCCTATAAGGAAAGGCTGAAGGAATTGTTTTTAATTTTGCCAGCAAACAGAAAGTATAGCTGAAACATCATAATAGACTTCTTACTGTGTAAAAAGCTGTTGTGAGGAAGGCAATGATATTTTTTTTATATATATATATTGTAGGTTTGACGAGAAATAAACTTCTGAATATTCACATGGTGTTTCAGGTTAGGTAACAGGAAAAGCTTTCTACTGGCTCCTCATCACCTAAAGCTTTAATGAACACACTACAGAGTCACTTATCCGCCTCGAGGAAGGGGTATTGAATCCTGTCCAAGCAGGGATGAATTAGGAGAACTCTTGAGATTCTTCCTACATCTATACAAATTTTATGATATAAATTGGGAGTAGTATCTGAGACTAATAAATGTAGTCTTTCTCTTTTGCTCTTGCTCTTGGTCATGTTCTCCCTCTTGCTCTAGCTCTATGTCTTTCTCTTGTATAGTATTCCAAATTTAAAAAAATAAATAAATAAAAAATTTTAAATTCATACCCAAATGTTCAAACCATTCAGCAGAGCCCGGGGAAGCCTGGAGAGTCCCTTTTATATCTCCAGTGTAAGACCATGCCACACAGTCTTTGAGGATGATGGATAGTCTGAAGTTTACTGCATTCATGATATGCCTGTGATTTACAGAAAATTAATAACTAAACTCTCCATTTNTATGTCTTTCTCTTGTATAGTATTCCAAATTTAAAAAAATAAATAAAGAAAAAATTTTAAATTCATACCCAAATGTTCAAACCATTCAGCAGAGCCCGGGGAAGCCTGGAGAGTCCCTTTTATATCTCCAGTGTAAGAGCATGCCACACAGTCTTTGAGGATGATGGATAGTCTGAAGTTTACTGCATTCATGATATGCCTGTGATTTACAGAAAATTAATAACTAAACTCTCCATTTATATAAAAGAATTCTGCATCTGTTGTGAGTTGCTCAGATGCTGAGGCAAGGTGACCAGCTTACAGCTAAGCAGAATCCAAACCTTCTTTTGTAAAATCAACAGTAAGTTTTTTGACAGTAATATGACAGGTTGCCTCATTTAATGTCATTTTTGTGTTCTGCTAAAAGATTTGGACACATACTGGTGGGATTTCTTAGATATTAGCTCATAAAGTGATGTCTCTAACAAACCCTTTGTGTCAGTAATTTTCAAGTATTTCTGTACTACGACTACTTGGTATGTTGTAGTTGCTTGTAGAGTATGAAACATACTGAAGTATGTTGTGTTGAAGTCAGGAAGTAAAAAGAAGAGTTTAGTGCCCTATTTATCTCCCGCAAAGCACTGTTAGCTTTGTATTAGGGCTGTTACACCAGACAAGCAATACTCTGCTGTCAGGGAATCAATGCTTGTGTTGACAGCCTGAGGGTAAACTCACCGCTCTCCTTGGTAATGTTGGCTCATTCCCAAATTATATTTATATAGACTTCTGTCACTTATTTGGTGTTCTCCAGGTGCTATTTATAGCTAACAGTTCTTCACGTGGTACCTTAGATAATTGTTACTTGCTAATCTAATAAGACTCTCACGGTGTGCAGTTTCACTCCAACATCAATTCTTGATTATACAAGTGAAATACATTTATAGCAGCTTTAAGCTATTTTTTTCAGTCCCCTGTCCTTCGCCTGGACTTATGAAGAGGATGAGTCTGAACTGCAAGTAAATGTCATTCACCTAAATGAATTTATGAGTGGTGGAAAATAGAATACCACAGGAATAAAGACTGAAAGGTATTCATAAGATGAACTCCGCTTTGGAATGTTCCCGTGAGGCCGAACTGGTAGTTAGTATAGACATAGATCTGGGCAAACAGTTCAGTAATACTAATGGACAGAGTAACAATTTGTGATATTTGACAGCTTTCTGACAGGCAGCAACATATGCAGAGAGAAGTTAAAGAACTTCTGTCTTTAATTTCTTCAAGTAGTCAGTTTTCATAGATGTGGTCAGTACAAGTATTTGATGGAGCTACCAAAGTTAAATTCCACTTTATACAACTAGGTCAGCTAAACCTGGCTTAAGTGACTGAAACGAAGAGTTCTGCTAGTGACTTGTGCCAAGAACTAAGTGCGGATATCCTGCTTAGAGTTTGAATAAAAGCTGATCTGTTTAGTTATGTTTATTCCAAAATAAAGAATACATTAACATTCATGGTCTTCTTCTCAAGAGGTTTTTTTACCAATAGGGTAAATTGTTACAAAACCGTCAGTTACAGCTTTCCTTTTCACCCTGAATTCTTGAGAAGCTCTGAAAAAAATGTCGTCAAATACAGCAGCCTTTCATGGATTCAGTCCTTTGCTGATCTTTTGTACTACAAGAGTCCTGAAAATAACGAAGGCATCTGACAGCTTGGCTTGTTTTGATGGAGCTCTTTGTAGACTTTTCTTCAACAGGATTTATTTACCAGCATATTTGTGTTCCTGGCAAGCTGTATGCCTATCACTTTTTATTTACTTGCACCACATTGCTGGCATCTTTGTTCACAGCACCCATAAGCAAGGAAGTAATCAGCAGCTTGACTTTCTGAAATTAATATTTTCCATGGTGTCTAACTGTTTTATCCTGGCCAGGCTTGCAGATTTTAGGAATAAGATTTCTCTGCACTGGATCCACCCCAATTTCAGTGTCCTTAGAGGGCTTCAATTTTGGTTACCCAGGAGGAAGCCCCGTAATTTTTTAAAACATTCCTTTAAAGCCCTAGGAATTGTCAGGTTCTGCTGATCTCTTCAAAACATTAAAAAGCCTACTTCAGTTAATCAGATCCTAAGGCATTTTATGACGTTTTTGTAAGTATCACAGTCTATTCACTGCAGATTCTAGCAAGGTTTAAGCACTGATGCCCTAACCTGATAATATATGTAAGGATGTACTGATAACACTTCCCTGTGTGTGTGTTATTAAGCCAATTTTATCATGCAACATAATATGAAGATAAGATATTTAGCATGCTCTTCAGCAGCTTCTTTTTTTATTTGTTTTTGCATGATAGACTAGTCATTGGTCATCCAACGTTATGTTTAAGAACAGTTCTCTCCTGTGACTAATATTAGCCCCATAAATGCTGTGTCCACACTTAAGGTGGCAGTGGAGGAGGGAGTGAGTGAAAGAGGTACCCAGAGGTTAGTTAGGTTCAATAACAAGCAAGGCTTTCAGACAGTTTTCTAAGACAAAATAATTAAGGACAGAGTAGTAGAAGGAGAATAGGACACAGCACAATAGAGTTTTATCAAAGGTAAGCTATTTAAGACTGTTCTCTTATGCTTCTTTTATAAAATAACTGACTATCAAGACAGTAATATAAATCCCACCTAACTGAAACTGAGTAAAGCATTTGCTATGATGATACACAGAAAATGATACATCAGACTAGGAGTTAGTACAAAACACTGCAAGTAACATGAGATAACAGTTAGAAAGGGAAATAATCATATGTTGGGTTGAAGTGAGTCACTAGTACAGTTCCTCAAGAATTAGTCTTGAAAAAACCTCTTGAATTGTTTAACTTATTTGTATTAAAGAACAGCCACAAAAAAAACCACTTATATAAAGTATTAAATAATATTTTCATTAATGAATTTGATAGAGATGAGCTCACGAAACTTGACGATGGTGAAGATGGGATTTGCTGTAAATATAGAATTATGCTACTCATGAAGTATCGTTGTGTGACCTTGCGAACTGGAATAATAGTAATAAGAAGAAATCTAATAATACCAAGAGCAAGGTCATTCCCTTCGGGACTATTCACTTGAACTTCAGCTATAAAATGGGTGCTCAACAGTTTTAAATAGCAGAGCAAGACCTTGGTATATCTGTTCATCACAGGGTATCCACACACCAACAATCTGATGACCCTGGAAAATGCAAATGTGTTAGCTGTGTAAGTCAGGGAAGTATTTTTAACAGCCAGAAGTCTTTTATACAGCCCCTGAAAGATAGAATTTCCCCTCCAGAGCAGTGATATATATCCCCAAGGGTAGGTAAGTGATGAGTTAATAAGAAGTCTCATCTGGACGAGTATGCAAAATGTTCAATAAAGATAAATTCAAATAGGGCCAGGTTTAGACGGGGTTACCAGGGAACAGAGGTGCCATCCCTTTAGTGAATAATAGCCATGCTTGACATGTTTAGTCTAATGGAATAAGGCCTGAGCAGGGAAATGGGTACTCTTCATAAATACATCAGAGATATAAATACTAGAAAAGAACTATTTAAATGAAGGTAAAACATTCAAACTAAATATTCAAACCAAACAAAATTGTTCTCTGGAAGACCTTAACCATGAGAAAAATGAGACTCTAGAACATCCTTCAAGGAGGAATAGTGGGTAGAAGCAGCCTACCTTAATCAGTTTATAAAAGACATAATGAATTGTTTATTTGAAATAGCAGTAAATTGTGCCTAGCAGGTCCCTTTCAATTCTATGGTCCGACACAGTTCACTTTTGTAGTAAAAGAAAATAAATCTTTCTCTAATAAATAAGGATGAGAAAAGCTGATGTAGATATCAAGCTTTCTTTTCAAAACCAAGAGATAAAATGTTGCTATTACCCAGTGACAGTACATTTTCTCTAATAGAGTTAATTATCCCATCACTATTTGTTGTCATTAACATTAATTATTGATACCAAAATAGCATCAAGAGATCCCAGTCAAACTCAAGGCTCCACTATTCTGGTGACCTGTAAGAATAAAAACAGCAGAAGACAGTCTGTTTTTTGAAGACTGCAGCCTAGCTTCCCAGATAGAGCCTCAGGTCCACCACGGCATGTGTGTGTGATAACTACCCACAATAAGGAGCCCATTTAATTTTTAGTGGTGCTCACAGTATGCCAAGTCAGCCAGGTATAAGGTGTAGCAGACTGGAGGCAGAACAAGGAGGATACAAAAAAACTGGGAGAAAGAAAATTTTATTCCTGTCCCTAAAATTTTATTCTTAAAAAATAACATTGGGACACAAGGACAGGCATTGTAGGTCAGACAAGAGCAAATTTGACAGCAGTCAGAAGCAGCAAAATAAATTAAAGAGGAAGGAAACATCGAGTAATCATTTTCCTGTTCTTGTTACCCAGCTTCTGTTAATCCTTCATGAAAGAACATACCAAGTCTTAAGACACACCAACAAAACTAAGAGTTTAATAAGCCATAAATTTGTCCAGTCACTTCTGCAACTGATGAGGGGTTTGGCTTTCATAAACTCTTGAGGCAATGTTTTATATTGAGCCACTGAGAAAGTCCTTAGTAAAGTGTAGGACAGGACACACACGTGTTGGGCTCACGAAAAAAACCTCCCAGCCACGAGACTCTTGTTCCACACACCACATGTAGATGTTCACATACATTGCCCAGCTAAAAATCCAAGTAATTTCCTTTAAGTTACTTGAAATAGCACAAAAGCTGTGCGTGAAATTCATGCTCTGAGGTGTAGAGAACAAGATTTGTTTAGAGCAAGCCAATGGACAAAGCCACCTTGTTAGGTAATACACCAAACTAATTTCTTGTTTACAATTAGGCCTAGATTCAACCAGGCTCTGAATTATACCCTTCAGTTCATTCTGCTCAGACAGATTTAAAGCTGCAAGGATGTCCTTATGTGCTGAACAGGGACAGAAGCTGAAATCAAAGCAATAAGTAGCACATCTTGGAAGCAACCAAAAGCTGCGTTTGTCTCCAGGGTTATTAAACAGCTCTGTATTTCAAGTGTTTTGCCATGTCGAGGTATTGAACCTAGTGAAATTTTAGTGCTGATCCACCTATGTGGGACTGCCTGTATTTATATTAGGATGTGGGATTCTGAAAGGAGATAAAGCTCAATGAATGTCCATGAAAGACCTCAAATATGCACTGCTACAACGTCAGAACAATGTTGTTTCCTTTGGTCAGTGGCTGGGAATTTCAGCTTTGCTGGCTCAACAAAAAAGGGTCTCATTGTCAGCCTTTCACACCCAAATATGCACAAATACCTGAGCTCACATATACTGCATATGCATCACAAGTATAACTAAGAAGACTTCTCTGANCCTGAGCTCACATATACTGCATATGCATCACAAGTATAACTAAGAAGACTTCTCTGAACTGCCTGACAGTTGTACTCATATGCAATGCAGCATAGCTCTCACTCTCCCAAGTTGATTAAAATTATGAGATGGTTCAGCATAAGAGAGGGGAAACTGGGCAAAAAAGAATGGGAAACAGGCAAAAAATAGCACAAAACACTGAACAACTAACTTTTCCACTGACAGATTCCTAGTAAGCATTTTTCCAGCAGTTTTAGATTTGGTTTGAGACATCTGAAAAATAATCGCAGCTATTTTTTTCTTGCAGTGTGCTTTCCTTCTTATATTTGGTGAACTTTAGTGTCCAAAAAGATAGACAGAACAGCCATGGCATACTGCAAATATTTTACAGGAATGTCTGACAACAGGTTTCTTCTAGCCCAGAATAAATTTCAGATGTGCCTGCCTTGCAGAAATGAGGGGACAAGCATGCAGAAATTGTACTTACTGCTTTTATGGCTTTAACAAAAGCAATACTATAGAAGGAGCATTTGGAAAACTTATACAAATCAGACTGTCTGCAAATGTTATTAATTTCCTTCTATGAAAATAAACCCCCTACACTGATTAGCTATATCGCAGTGCATTTCACACGTATTAAGACAAGGTCAGGGGACCCTGTTATAAATGGGATAAACTTTTGGAAGTTGCTGCTGATTGCAGTCACATTCAGTTTAACAATGTTGCTCCTCATAAATATCTTAATGAGTCTCAGGATAGTTTTCTTGGCCTGTGAGATTAGTAATATCTAGAAAGAGTGAGCTCTACGCTCAGCAGGGAAATAGGTTCAAGCCTCCATCCTGTTTAATGGGCTGCTTAAAAAACAGCTCCTAGAATGCTCTCTTGCTCCTGATGTCACCCCAAAACTGAGTTGGCTCATGAGATAAATAGGAGTGTGCAGGGAAGGATGCTGTGTGTGGTGGAGGAGATTGGAGTTTCTTAAAAATTAATGCTCAAAGTAAAATTGCATTTTATACTTGCTTTGCTGTTCAGTAACAACAGTCAGCACAGGTAAATATGCTTTATAAAAACAACCCCAATGAAATTTAAGAGAAATATCATATTGGGAAGAAGGAAACTCACATAAACATTGTGCCACATCTGTTAATTTTGTGCCAAGAGGTCCAAAAAATTCAGGGCAGATAATTTTGAAGCCCAGTGAAATACTATATCCTTCCCTGAACAGTCTAGACAGGATAGAAACTCAAGCTTTGTGAGAACTCTTCCCAGCTTCCTAGCTCCATTTTATAGATAAGAAACTGAAATAGCTTCTCAGAAAGCACAAGAGAAAGCCTAAGCAACATCTTCTTAACTCTACACTTTACCTCAACAATGTAAATTTTTCTCACATACAGTTTATTCTGGTGCTTTCTTAGAAAGAATTTTTAAATATGGATATTTAATACCAGCATCACGAATAGCGCATCATGTTTTCGTAAGTCCTGACTAAAAATCTGTTATAATTTTAACACAAACATTAGGAACTATTCAAAAACAAAGAGAACACATTGTTGGGTGTGGCTAAAGAAAGACTGCTGCAAATAAAGATTATGCACTTATAAAATCAGAGTGCTGCTAAAATCATGGCCAGCATGGGAAGGCCAGTATCAGAAACTTTTTACTAATGGGCAAATAGTCTTACTTAATGATCATTAAGTAAGTATTAATGATCATTAATAAAGTTCAATCAGATGTCAGATACAGTGCTAAAATTATGGTCTTAATACATATTTAGATTTGTAGTGCCTACAAAAGTGAGTTAGCAAATGGAATTTTAAAATCTGCTCTAAATATTATTGTAAATCCTCAATAGATGGTGCTATTATCTAAGTTAATATCTTAGCTGGTTATGCAAAGGAGCTCAAGACAAGTGTGCCTGGGATTTATCTGTGAGGAGAGACAACCATCTTTATGACGTCCTTGTTTATAGTACATGCTTGCGAAAGGTCTTCCATTTGCTTCCCACTCCAGGGTAACGATCACAAACATAAGCAGGTAATACAGTTACATAACTCCGCCTAACAGCAGACAGATTTCAGGCATTTTCACTAAAAGTAGGGCTATTTGGAACACTGTCTGCAGAAAATGGCATGCCTGTCATTGTTCTCCTTCCATAGTTTGAAACGGTTGATATCTAGAGCTAATGAGAAGCGGGAAATTCAATTTCACAGTGTGGCAGAACATCGCAGGCTTCTCTTATGTGGCTCAGCGTTGTGGAGGCAGGATGCATACAACACCACCATCCTTCTCACTGACTTGACTTCTTGGAAAGCAGCTGTGTGTCTCCTCCATCTACAGACTAGATGCAGTGATCATCCCCCCAAGGCAAGTTTTCTAGGCGTTCCATAATTTCTGCTTTTGATTACAGGAGTCCATCTTTTCAGGGATGCTCTTCCAAACACCTCTGGGAAAGTAGCCCAGAAAGGCACTGTAATCTAATCCTTGATCTGTTTTTAGGATTTAAATTTCTCAGATGGAATCGCCTAATTCTACCATTTAGATTCCAGGACTCGGAAAACTTTAAAAAGATAAAGAAATAACAGTATTGTGCAGGAAGTGAAGCATCAACGAGTAAGGTACCATCAGGTTCCTCATTAAAATATAGTAAATATTTGCTCATTCAATAATGGTTGAAATGTTCTCTCTTCTAATGACAAGTCCAGAGTATAAATTAAATTAATCCATTAGCTAATTCCCCATTTTATATCCTATTTCAATCACATTTACTACTGTTTGATTGCCTACTCTATGTTATCTGAAATACTATATACATATTGATTTGTGGACATTAATATAAGATGAAGAGCACGCTGAAAAAGTAGCTAAAAGAAACCACAGAGGAATAATTAGACTATTAGGACTTCCTAATTGTCCTTTATATCCTTTGAGTATTTAAGAGAAAACAAATTTTAAATGTATTATCAGTAAGTCACTGAATTTTAGGAAATAGTAATAAGTAAGTGACTGTAATTGCTAATCAATATGATAAGAAAACACAAACGTGGCAACAATTGCTGGTAACAATAATAAGGCAAGGTCTGGTCCTGAGTTAGGTTTGGACTCTGGCATCCTGATTCACCTTAAACGACATATTCTGGGAACAACCCCACAGCATCATGTGCTGTGTCTATACCAGGATGGAAAAGGGAGAGTTGGTGGGCATGATGTCATGCCCGTGGTACCTCACAGATCGATTGTTTGCCCAAGAATCTGACTGATCTGGGTGTTTGGGTTGGGTCCATCACACAGGCTGGGCTTGGACTTACAAAGTACCATTATATTTCAGACAGTGATGGATTATATCCTTTATTTTTTACTCAGGTCTAATTCAGACAAATTACCACTGAACAGGCGTTGGTCAAAAGAAGTCTGTTTAGAGTATTACTCCCCTAAAGAGGTACTGGGTACTTAAATATTTCCAGCTGTTTCGCCCACAGCTTGGTAACGTGAATTGGGTTTGAATCCATGAAAGCAGAGAAGGGAATTCAACTAGAATCTCCCACCTGAGACAAATAATTTCCAGCATCAAGGTCACCATCATTTTCATTTTGGAGTGATAACAGCCAACGCTATTTGAGTTTTCTGCTGAAGTTATTCCTGTCAGTTTTGGGATAGGCACAGAGTTTGCCTCTTGGACTAGATCCATTTGTGCTACTTAGCCAAAATTGCGTGTAGGCTGTGGTTCTTGAATGATCTAAGATGAAAGACAGGCACTGTGATGGTCAACCTGACAACATGGATTCTGTTCTGTTTGGGGAGTTTAACTTAGGAAAAATGAACATTTACAGTTTTCCAGGTATCTATCTAGAGGGTTTTGTAGATCATATTTGCAGACCAAAGCCATGACCTCTGGCTGGCTTAAAGCATGCCAAGCAAGATGCAGGAAACTTAAAACCTGGATAAAACCCTGGCAGGTGGATTTTACCGAAAGATTTGGGATGATTATATTATGATCTGCAGCAATTCTTTTATGCCTTTATGACTGAGTGTCCGTTATAACAGATGCTCAATTAAAGAAGTTGTGTGCCCATTTGTATTCTCAAACATTTTAAAGTACTGTTTCTATAACCTTCCATGTGTAAAATTCCTGATAAAATCAAGAGTTACCTGAAAATAATCCACTTCCAAAGGACAAAAAAGTGACAGAAGGACACTTAAAACAATGAATCTGACAATGCTTAGATAGCACAGGAAGAAAAAAATATTTTTGCCAAAGCCCAAGAAAACATAAATGAAGCACTAAAATATGAAACTAATGGAATGAACAGCAGCTGCTTTGAATGTTCTATTAACAGAAAAATAACTAAAAGCATAAAATTCAAACTGGAGAGATAGGAGTTGTGTGAAAATCACTGCCATGACATAAAGGCTACAAAACTGTACGGGCAATGGACGACAGGGTTTTTAATTTGGAAATTAAACAAAGTTTTCTGATCCTCTAGTCATTTTCTGGTTTTAAAAATCAGAACTGCATTTGAGAAGTAACCAAATGTATTCATTTTGAGCAATATGAGACAATTTTATGAAGCTAAACATAAGCAGTGGATTAAGAAGTATGCAATTTTCTGTTCTTGGGCTGATGTACTTCATTAGAACTGAAAGAAGGTGAGGCAGCAGGAAGCCTTCTCATGCAGACTGCAGCATTGTAAGTTACTGAAGCATTTTAAGTTACTGTAGCATGCATACAACTAATAAATTAGAAAGAGACAATTTTAACAGGAGGGGAGTTGAGATCTCTGTAGCTTCCCAAGACAGTATTCTTCCCCAGTCAGTTTGGGCAACAAAACCTGTTCAAGATGACGGAAACTACAGTAAAAGTCTGAATGTCCCACTCGCATCTCTTTCCTTGCTAAGTTATCTCCTGTTCAGTATTGATACTAAAGTTTTATGAAAGTTCAATTGATTTTTTAATATTTTATGAAATATCCTTTCCATAGGACTTTAAAATATTATTAGGCTGAACTCTTTTTCACTTCTGACCTTTCACAGACACTGCGCCTTGCATTGATTTTTCAGCTCTTTGATACTGGCTGAGCTGCAATAGTTCCAGCAAATAGGAAAGGAGGAGGAATCAAATGCCATTGCATTAAAGAACTGAAAAGAAATTATCTAAGTTCAATTACCAACAATTCAACTTTCCTGTCTCCTCCCCTCAGCACACAAGGCCTTCAGAGATAAGTCACCAAGTAAATGCTTTTCGTAACATTCACTCCAGATTCAGCCACCTTAACATTGCTTCCAACCCCCTTTATCAATCACTCTTAGGATTAAAAACATGTATTAAAATAAATACCTGAGCTGAGTCTTTAGGCACTACTAAATATTCCCTTTCTCAACTAAATGATTTTCTGTCAGATGGCTTGTCAAGTCCCTGAGGGAGCAGCAGGGCATCATTTGAAAAGAATTATGTTGCACCAGTGATAAATTAGATTCACTTGAATCAATAACATTTAGATTTTTAAAAGGATATAGACAAGACACTATCAATTAAAACAAATCCTGACTCAGTAGGCTTAGTTTTCACATCAGGGTGTTACTTAAGCCAGTCTTCTAGAAGATAGCATGGGGTATTTTTATCTTCAATTTAGATATCTGATTACAGGCACCAACACTTACCTATTAATTCCTGGGACTTGTTATGTCAGGCATGAAGTACAAGGTTTGTTCTCACTGTCCACAAATAGGAGTCCAGTGGCACCTGAACCCTCCAAAGACATCTAGGACACCAATAAAGTGATGGGAATCACTCAAACAACCAGTAGATCTGTGCCCTGGCAGGAGACCCTAATGCATCTCAAGGGCCTCAAAGTGCTTATATGTAGATGACTGATTCAAACTGTTCAGGCCTTCCTAAAATTGAATCTCAAATAGGTACAATTAAAGGAGATTACGGTGAGTAACTCAGATTCAGCCATCAAAATCTTTTGTACCCATATTCAGCAAACTTCTTTCTACTGCCAAAAGTCCCCATCTGAAATTGTTTTAGCAGTACTGCAGTCTTACTAGTACTTGGATTAAAGAATTCACAGAAGAAATCATTCAGAAAACCTTCAGTATCATCCACAGGACATGATGTGGAACATTGACAAGAGGATTTAGGGCTCTGAATCTGGTGATCCAAGTTTGGGTTTTTTTTTCTCATGTCAATGAAGGCATTAAGGGAGTTTTTGCAGACACTACAATTTGTTTCTTGATTAACATCCAGGGGTTTGGTTTTTCTGGGGAGACATGTTTTAATACAGATTCTTAATTCCAGCAGCCATATCTTCAAAAAAGCCTCCAATCACAAATTCAGGCAGAAATGGTGCCCTGTTACTTATCTGAATTCTCCTATTGCCTGACAGCTGAGAAAGTTTGAAAAAGTGTGAAGGTAGATAAAAGTTGTATTACCTTCAGTTTAGCCTTCAGAAGACCTGAAGGGTGACCAAGGCACAAGTAATACCTGCTCAGTCCTGCACTGCTACGTTTTGGGAACCCAAGCAGATGCACACCAGCAGGATTGGCATGAACCACACGCCTCACTAGTAGTAATCCTTCTATTTATGTTTCCAGATCCCCAGTCATGTTAAGAGGCAAAGAAACACAGCTTTTAATCTCCTAGCTCATGTGCCACTCTAGCATGAGTAAGCAAGCAGCTAAAATCTCTAAGGTTGAAGTAATCATGTATTTTGAAACTCTTCATAGGCTCAATTCATGCTGTTTCCAGGAGCATGAGATTATTTTGACAATATAATCTCTTAAAGGATAAAGGTCAGCAGCACTTGCTTCTTTCAAGAGGAATTTTGCCCCAGGGAGAAGTTCAGACTCAGGCCCATTATAATTACCATGGGAGGATGAATACAGAACTTCAATAACACAGTGTCAACAGGGTTTTCCTTGTGACAGTGTTCACCATCCTCAACCAGGGAAATACTTTACAAAGCAAATCTGGTCAGTCAAGCCTACCAGCTGCTTGTAACTTCTTAGCCTAAAAATTTTAAAATGCTTTAGTTTGAAAGACGACATTGTAAAGAGATCAGCTGAGAGGAGCAGTTTGAATTGTATTTTAAAACTTCATTTTTAATTTCCCTATTCTTATAAATCTTATTAGAACCACAGAAAAATTTAGCTTGGAAGGGACCTTATGAGGTCATTTGGTCCAATCCCCTGTTCAGACCAGAAATAGTATCAAAAATAGATCAGACTGATCCAGGTCAATCCTCCAGAATATTTTAATAACATTTGGGGTGAGTTTTTCAGACAGAACATGTCCTCCAGTACGTACCCAGAATAGACCAGAAATGAATTCACATCTACACTAGGTCACTTATGGTAAAATTTATTTGACCTTTTTTAGTTTATGTATTTGACCAGTGCACTTAGTGATGAATTGGATTGCATTCAGAAGTGTCTCTTTCTTTGCAATGACTATAAAGGAAGCCTAGTCCAGATGTAGCCATCTCCAATTAGTTAGATGAACACCACCCCAAGAATCAAATGCATCCATTCAGTTACATTATCATCTGTTGCATCATCTGTGTACAAAGGGGAAATCTAAGATGGCAGAATGACACCATCAGCATTTTTCTATAATGTATTCCCAGCAACTGCTTCCCAAGGATTTGTTTTAACATGCCAGGTCTCTGACAACTTTTTTAAAAATCAACTTTGCTTATGCATTTGTGGCACTCCTCAATACATTGTTACTCACTTAAGTACAATGACCTGAATTATTACTGTTTAATTTCACATTTTTTATCAAGTCTCATTGAGGCCTGTACAGATGGACACAGTGTAGCCAAAAAGAAAAAATAACAGAATGTTGATATATAGTTTGTTTTTAAGATTTCTAACATATCATTTTCAGAATACCCAGTGGCACAACATACTGTAATAGCATTAATCTAAAAACTGACAGAGCTGAATTTACTGAGCATCATACAGGATTGAACTATCTAGAAATTAGTTTGCCAAATAGACTACAATTAAATGATATGCATGTTACTTCAGCTCTCAAGAGGAAGTAGGACATTTTATTAAATTTTTTTGCATTTCATATAGCATACGTGCTGAAAAGAGAAAACAGGATTCCTCTTAGGAAATGTGTTTTGATGTGTTTAGGAAAAGACAAAGGCACTTCAGGATAGATGATGTGATAAACCCCATGGGACACACTTTTTAACATCACATGCACTACACGACATCCAAAAAGAAGTGTGGGTGATTAGTTTAAGTCATTGAAATGTTGTGGAAGTCAGTGGAGCTAGGCTAAGTCATACTGGTTAGACGTCTGACCTACTGACTGGTTTTCTTTTTCATTTCAGTTAGAAAAGTGTAATTCGGAGATGAAGAAGAATTGTTTCTACTGCCCTGGAAATACTTCTAAGGAATCCATTTTCCCATATACTACTGCTTAGAGCAAAGACTGAGTTTCATGCAAACCCATTGCATCTCTGAACAGGACAAAGAAGGCTTTAGGAGCTTCCATGTAGCACCTACTTTGTACGTTTTTTGACTATAAGCCCATATCCCTTTTCATCAGGTGATATGCACTCACAGAAAGATGAGAAAGGAATGATCCTGATACTTGAAAGAATGCAATAATTGGGAATAGATTTGACTATTGGGCATGAAGGAGGAAGGCATGTTTTGCCTTCTTATTTTGTACACCCACTCAGCAGAGGGACACCAGCAAATTCACAGTCCCACTGAATCTCTATGTATTTCTCAACCTGATCAGTCTCTAAGAGCTGTAATTTTGATCAAATTCAGTGTAGAGTGGAACTGATTCATAATCAACCAGACCTACTACCCATGTGCCTAAAGTCCAATTGCACGAAAGAGAAAGGCGAGTGGATGCCTTGCTCTCATGCTACAGAACAGAGTGAAACCAATTGAATGTATTGTCTTGTACTTCCATTTAAAACCCTTTTTCTATTAGACTCACACAATCAGCAAAAACCCTTAACAGGTCTGAATCCCTACATAAATACCATCCAGAATGACCAATTTCAACACATTACAAGCCAGCAAATGGAAAGACGACCTTGACTCATGATTTTTCTCTTCTTAGAGATTTCCAAGGCAATTATAACACTTATAATGACAAAACATAAAGCCCTTAGAGCAGATGTGGAAAGTAAACCTTCTCTGCTCTCTCTGTGTCTCTCATTCCAGGTTTTGATAGTGAAAGATAGCAAAGTGCAGTCAACTCCCTCTAGTGTTACTATGATTTAAACATTAAGCACATTTGTCTGAATAAAACAACTGGCAGTGACCTTAAACAATTAGATTCATTAGTTTATATAACAAGATGGTCTAAATATCTTTGAATTTGAAAGCAAAAAATATATCTTTTGCTCTATAAAAATTATTTTAATACTCCATTAACTTGCAATCTTATATTTTTCTGCTACTAGCGTTATCAAAAAAAGAAGAAAAACAAAAATAGAATGCAATCCATGGTCATTGGTACCACAACATTTCACTGTGTTTCATGCTATATTGAGTTGTGCATAAGGTCCTACAGGACTTGGATCCCTCTGCTCATGTAATTCACTGTGATAGAGTGGAAAGCATTACATGCTTACATGTTCTTATAACTGATTTAAAAAAGAGACCTGCAAAGAAAGCTGTCAGAAAGAGGCAGAACATAGAGTGCTGCACACTGCATAAACCTTAGAACGCCCTCTTCTCTGGGGTTTACAAGAGGGACAGTATTCCTGCCCACTTATTCTTGCACAGCTAGAATTGTTCCAGGGCTGCATGTCCCCCGCACTGCCAGAGGATACAGGACTTATCCATGCAGGACCTGCGATGCTCCTGTGAGAAGATCAAGGTCTTCAGTGTCCAACCAAAGTCCTATGTCTGCAAGACTGACTACTTCCCAATCCTCGCCAAGGCAAAAACTATAATCACTGGAAAGTACTTGGCCTAGAAGGTTTGTTAATAGCTGGCATTCTTTAGCGGAGATTTGGTAAAATGTTTTGCACACAATCTTTTTCCGTACTTCTGCCAAGAAATTCCACCCAAAAAATGATAATATTTTTATATAGTCGAAATAACCCAGCTTTGAGCTTTTGTGTGTGCAAGGGCAAAAGAGATCATGGGAAGGGGTAGGAGGCAGTGCTCTTTTCTCAGTTTGTAAAAAATTGAGTTAAGTTTTTTTTCCTCAGTTCACACTGCTTTAATT
>JAHREE010000096.1:149012-257039 GCA_033628505.1 Tringa tobata
AAAAGAAAAGAAAAGAAAAGAAAAGAAAAGAAAAGAAAAGAAAAGAAAAGAAATGAAATTTCAGTTGGAAGAGACTTACAATGTTCTTCTAGTCCAACTGCCTGAACAATTTAGGTCTGACCAAGTTAAAGCATGTCATTATGGGCATTGTCCAAATGCCACCTAAACACTGACAGGCTTGGGGTATCGACCACCTCTCTGTGAATCCTGTTCTAGTGTTTGACCACCCTCTCAGTAAAGAAATTCTTCCTAATATTCAGTCTATAGTGCTTCCATGGAACACAATTATTACTATAAGGACTTCTAGCTGTATACAACATACAGGTGGTGGGTTAAAGCTTTTTGAGAAAGAAAGGTTCAGCTTTGTCCCTCTGTTTCACTTAAAAGAAAAGTCAGTGAAGCTCCTGTTTCCATCCAAATCAATAAAAAAAGGAAAATTTCTAAGGAATTTGAAAATTTTGTTTAGTATTGTTTGGGATACATAAGAGAGAAAGTTAAAGTTCCACCCCACATAGTTTCTCTGTCTCCTGCCTTTCTGCTTAGATTGAATTCATTTTCTCTAGGTCAGATGCATTTAATAAGTCACAGCCTAAGTCCTTCGAGTCAAAAACCCACACATTTATTCACATGTCTGTGAATAAATAGCACACATGAGAGCACGATTATATGCCTTAGGTTTAAAGACACAAATGCACATTTTCAGCATCCAAAAAGAATTCTGCAAAACAGTAGCAGTTATTATTCAAGGTATTGATTTTAATGAGAGCAGAAAGTCACAGTGTCTCTGAAAATCAGGACACTTATTTAGGTCATATGGATATTAGGCAACATTTTCACAAATGGCTGTCTAAATTTAGGAACAGAAATTCATATTTAAGAATCAACCTCAGCAGTTCGGTTTTTTTCAGAGCTATTAACCATTTGCAACTGCTAGTAACTTTATTTCTCTGTATCCATAGGTCAAAATTTTTCATAAACAACTGAATAATTGCAGTGATTTGCTTTTGAATGTCCAACTTCTGTGATGTGTTCAAGGGCCAGATTTCCCAAGAACGTGACTTAGACATTTCTAATCAGGCATATCTAAGTTGTACCAGACTAAGCATCCAAAATTTCTTATCCTTTCCTAAAATCTCGAATCTTTGAAGTAAAGATTAGGATTTTTTTTAATATTTTAGCATTACAGTTGTGGTGCTTTTCCCTACGTTGTATGAATGATGATTTTGCATCGTGCACACTTATGAATGCTTTTTGAAAAGCTAAGGTAGGTATATGGGAGCAGCTGTGGGACAAGGGCAGTTGAGCTGAGGGCCAAGGGTGATGGCCCTTCCCAACACAGTATCATCCCACAGCACCCAGCCAGAAGAGCAGAGAGGGGATAGCGATGGTGAACAGGGTCAGCCACAGAAAAGGGATGGCCAGACCAGCCTGCAGCTGTGGACAGGTCCAAGATGATGCCATGGAGGGCCAGGGTGGGGATGGGACACAGCCAGGCACAGGCATTGCTGTGACATGGTGTGGGCAGGGACAGCAGCTGGACCCCAGCTTTTGTTGCACTGTGCCAGGGTTTGCCTTGAGCACAGCCACCAACCCCTGGGTAGGGAGGAGAGGTTGTGGAACCTGTCAGTGCCCTCAGGGATCTATGAGTAGCTTCATCTTACACCACTTCAAAAGTCTACTTGTTAGATATCTAAAATGGAACTAACTGCCCCAGATTTTGCATAGTCAGTGGATGGAAAAAACCCACCTCCATGGGGCAATACTGGTCTGTTTTAGATGCCTGTCTTTGAATGTCATGAAAACAATGTTTTATCTACCGAGACAAATGAAGAACATTTTATAAATCTAACTTTTAGGTACCCAAATCATGATTTATTAATCCCTTCCCCTATTTGCTTTTAGTGGAAAATGGGGTTAATCAGACCTATAATATTTTGCATTGAAATTTTCTTACTATCATATGTAACAGTAGTTACACCTCTCAAATTTTTTAAGAAAAAGTTATTTCTCCATCAAAACTAGCTTAGATTATGCTTTAACCATTATCAAGAAGGTGTGCCTAGCCTAACAATGTGGATTATTAGTCCATTAGTTTTTCTTTTAGCAAAACATGAAAACACAGTAAAATTTAGTGTTATGTGAATGTAGGCAGCAATGACAGGCTGTAACTCAAATCAAATATAGTTACTAAAACTGTATTGAAAAGAAAAAGATTATAATTCAGCACATACTTGTAACTTGACTGTTTTCTGGTTTTTACAATGCCAGAATTTGAAAGGAGAAGAAAAAAAAATGCCTGCTATATTTTGATTATGTAAACCTTCTCAGATATGAACTTTGAAAGGTTCATCCTCATACTATTATGCATGCTCACTACCTCAGCACCAGAGAGTCAGAAAGTAAATAAATGAAGCTTGTAAAAAGAGTATTAGGGTAGATGGTAAAAACTTCCTGTTCCAGCTGCTTTTTTAATGTCAGAACAAGAAATAAAAGGCATTTTACTGTAATACTTGTCTAACTCATGATCTAAACAATCAGATTTCCCTTTGAGTAGCAAGGTGCAGGGCTGATAACTAAATGAACTTCTATGCAAGAAGTCAGACTCATCCCTGAAAAACTTTAGGGTTACACTAAAGGTGAATTTGACCTGCAGGACTTTTCCAGCACCTGAGATCCCAGTGATCAGCATTTCTATTTTTAGATGATTGTGTCAGCACTGGAAGCACTATGGGTAATGTAGCCACAAGGCTGAAGCAGACAATAAGGAAGGAAACTTCACAATTAACGAAGAACTAATTTAATGAAGGCTGTGAAAAGAAACAGTGATGCATGTTTAAAGGGCAGGGAGAAAAAGAGACTGCAAAGGGTCATTGCAGTCCTCTGTTCTTCATATTTATCTCCTTGATGACTTATTTAATATATTCATTAACACAGATTGTTATGAGGCCTAGCCTCATATTTAATATTAATATTTAATAGAATCATAGAATTGTTTAGGTTGGAAAAGACCTTTTAGATCACCAAGTACAAACATAAACCTAACACTGCCAAGTCCACCATTAAACCATGTCCCTAAGCACCACATCTACACATCTTTTAAATGCCACCAGGAATGGTGACTCAACCACTTCCCTAGCAGCCTATTATAATGCTTGACAACCCTCTCAGTGAAGGAAATTTTCCTAATATCCAATCTAATCCTCCCATGGTGCATTCTGAATAACTGAAAGACAATCACAACAGCCTGAGCTTAAAGATGTTGAGCATCTATGAACACAAGATAAATAAATGAAGTCTTAATACTGCTGATGACCAGAAAGCTTTTGTTTTCTAGGATATATGAGAAATTTGAATATGAGTGCTGAGATCCATATGAATACCATAGCCCTGACCCTGAGCAAGTTTCCCACTTGTAGTGGCAGAACAGATGGGTGAGCACAGAAAACTGAGGAGAGTGAGTAGAAAGCTCTGGAGAGGAGTTTTTCTTGGGAGAGGCAGGAGGAGGAAGAGCAGTTAGAGAGAAGGAACTGGGAAGCAAGAAGATATTAGGGAGCTTTGGGTTGTATGGTTAGGGGTGTTCTTAGTGGTGAGCTGGGACTTTGGACATGTTTCTGAGTGCAGCCTGCCATAGCTGAGGCTGCTTTGAGGACTTGTTGTGTGCCTGCTGTCCAAACAAAGTTTGGTAGAGTGCAAATGGGACTGGTATGGCACCCTTTTTGATTCTGATGAGGAGAAAACCCCTGCCCAGGCCCGGGCAAGATAAACAGATAGTGGCTGAGTGACTAAGGGAATGAAGTGAATAGCAGAATTTGCTCTTAGGACCTGTACTGCAATGAGCACAAGGAACAGCATATCACCTTGCTTCTTATTTTGTAGGGTTTTGGTTGTTTTCTTTTATGTTCTTGGGTATTTCTAACATACTGCTAACTAGTATAAAATAAGAGGAAGAACAGTATTAATCAGTCCTTCAAAGGAGAAGCTACACTAATACAAACTTCCAAAAGAACCCCATTCTGTGTTCCTAGCATAGATTCACAGGGATTACCTGCCCAAGTTTTGTTCACACAATGTCAGCAGTAACTTGTCCTGACGAATCTGTTCTCTTGAGATGAGGAAGGTTGGATTGGAGCAACATATGGAACAAAGGTTCCTGTGTGAAGCCTGTGGAGTGGCCAGACTGTTCCCACTTTGGCTATGTCACCCTTTGTGCTGACACGGTCCCATGGGAATGCAACTTTAGCAGATCCCATGAGATTCCCACGTATACCTGGGGTGAACAAAATGAACTGTCACAGTCCATTTTGTTAACATTGGTGCAGGCTGATCCAAGGGAGGTGTTCTGGAGGTTTTATTTCGGGTGCCAGGTAACACAAAGAAGTCCAGGACCATATTGAAAATGTTCTCTGAAACACTGCCAGCACTAGGCATGAGACCAAAGATGCAGACAAATATCCACCATCTCTGTGAGTGAATGAATGAGATGATAGCATAGCAGAGAGGGACTTAGGCATTGTAGGTACGGGGGAAACCTGTACAAGAAGAATTAGATGTAGCTTAATCATAATAGAGCCAGGCCACTGGCACCAGAATTCAATACATCAGTGGGAGCAGAGGAAAATCGGACAGCATAAGAGTACCTGTTTCAGACTTATGCAACCCACAGGCTGGTTGTGGCTAATGTTCAGTGTAACCCTGAAAAAGACAGCAGAATAATTGCAGCACAAACACAATAAATAAGGAAGGTGAATGAGACCACTTCTAATGTCATTTCACTGGTGCATGCCAGTTTCAGGTGACAGGGTGAGGGCAGAACTTGATAATGTTTCTACACCAGTGCTAAAAGCCTAAAATCAAAAAAGATGGAAGAACTAAAATGCTCAGATCAAATGACAAGCCTAATATAATAGGCATCTCAGACACACACTAGAGGAGGAAAACCAGAGGGATACCATGTAATCAAGTAACCAACCTTACGGGAAAAATGTGGTAGGAAGCAAAGGAAAGGGAAAGGCGTGGGTGGGATGGATAACATTAAGTCTAACAGCATCAAAACATTGTGACAAAGAAAGTCCTATGGATTTCTCTCAGTTGCAAACCCCTGATAACAGCATGTTCCTTCACTGAAAGGGCTGTCAAGCACTGGAACAGGCTGCCCAGGGAAGTGGTGGATCCACCATCCCGAGGTATTTAAAAGATGGGTAGATGTGGTGCTGAAGGACATGGTTCAGTGGTGGACTTGGCAGTGTTAGGTTAACAGTTGTACTTGATGATCTAAAAAGTCTTTTCCAACTTAAATGATTCTATGATTCTGTGATACTGCTTGGATCACACAACCAACACCCCAAACAGGATGATGGCAGTGATCAGGAAGTGTTATGTGAGATTAGAGAAACTCTAAATTTAAGGGAAGCAGCAATAGCAGGAGATTTCAGATACTCACCTATGAACTGCAGCCACACCTCACAGTGATGCAGAGGTAACTCTTTTGGATGCAACAAAAGACTCTTTGTAGAAAAAAGCTATTTCAATCAGCCATTGGAATAATGTCCCCAGAGAAGTGGTGGATTCCCCAACACTGGACAGTTTTAAGATTTGGCTGGAGATGGTGCTAGGCTGTCTTGTCTAGACTATGTTTTTGCCAAGAAAGGTTGGACCAGGTAACCCTTGAGGTCCCTTCCAACCTGGCTTTCTATGATTCTATGTTTGGAAGAAAGAAAAAAAAAAAACCACAATAAAAGCTAAACTTCTTCTGGACTTGATTTTGAGTTGTGCACAGGACGTAGCTGGCAGGTTACTCATGGAGAAGTCACACTGTAGCAGGTTTAGCACAGTAACCAAAGATAGCAGAAAAACAAGAGAAGAGATGGAACTATATAAAAATAAGTCAAGCTAGAGAAGGGGTGGAAGGCATGAGAGGAGCAGAGAGCAGTCCAAAAAAGCAGAGCTGTAAGAAACATGCAGAATATTAAAAAGTACTGCATTGGAAGTGGTGGCAAAACTTGTCGTAACTCAAAACGAAAAAGCAGTTCAAGAAAATAACTTGCATGGCTCAATAGGACAAGTAAGGAGACTAGCAATTGGTTGGTATTTAAGTAGTAGGAAGTTGTTTCAAACAAGGAGAACAGAAAAGCCCATAAAAAACAGCAGGTTGAATGTGAAGAGGAAATACTGATAATTTAAAAGAACTCAAGTAGTGCTTTGCTCTCCTTAAACTACTGTATTCCTTCAACTACATTAAAAGTCAGAGTCAGACCAGGGAACTGATACAGCTGATTGATGGTAAAGGTGTAAAAGCAGCACGTAAGGATAATAAGAAAATAACATGGAAGTTCTGTAATTTTCTTGCATTGTTTTTTACTGTTGAAGATGATGGGGAGATTTCAAGACCTGACACCTTTTTTAGCAGATTGATCAGAAGAGTGAGATGAATTTGAAGCCAATATAGAGAAGTCTCAGCCCAAGCAGACAGATTAGATTTCAGTAAATCATTGGGACCAGATGGCGTTAACCCATGAGTCTTGAAGGAGCTCAAACGCAAAATTGGAGCAGTGCTGGCCAAAGTGTGCAATGTGCTTTTGCAAACAGCCAGGTGCCAGAGGGCTGGCAGTGCACCAGCTGCCTCTGCACCTCCCGGCTGGAGAGCATCTCCAGAGAGGATGGGAACTACCAACTAGTGACTCACCTCCGCACCATGCAACGTGGTAGAGCCTATATAATAAGGAATAAAATCACTGAGCACATGAACAAGGGCTACTTTGGGGAACAGAGCACAGGCTCTGCATAAGAAAAGCCTGGAACAGAAACCTTCGGACATGGTAGCATCTCCTGAGACTGCTGCTGGAGACAGACACACAAGGGCACTTCTCATGTCCACTTTGGTGGTGCCTGAAGAATTCACAGCTTCAGCTACTTTGTCTGCAGCATCCTATATTTTACATGCTCCTCATTCCATGATAACCCTGCTTTCCCTTTGCTTTTACATCACAAACAATTTGTCCATACAAAGTATCTCTGCTAAAGCTTATCTCATGCTCAGACAAAATCTTAGTTTTGACTGCGTTTACATTAATATGTCCTCTCTAGATGTGTCCTTCAATTTTCTTTGGCTTATAAAAGGCTTCTGCAGAGCAGCGGGTCCATAAAGATAACTTAGACTTATGTGGCCTATAGCATTTAGCTGTATAGGTTGTCACTCTTCCCCTTGTCAGACTCAACTTAGTTCTGTGCAAGGCCCTTTGAGAAGGAATCACAGAAAACCTGCGTCTGTAGTTATGCAGAAAATTCTCCTTTACCCAAACCACCTACATGCAAGATCCAGCTTCTTGAGTGCCAGTCCTTCTGTATTTTACCTTGAACTTCACAGGAACTCATTAAGCTCTGAAAAAATCCATTATGCTACGGTGTCTCTTGGCCCCAAATGGGAGATGTACAAGCAACGTCATTTCTTAGTAGTTGTTATGATTGTTATGCACAGCTATGAATGTGCAAAACCACACTTAATATCACTATAATATATTAAGGAAGTAGCAATAATATATCACATAAAGTAATTGCATAGCACATATATAATGCTGACAAATTTATTTAAGTAGATTAAGAATACTGCAGACGAGCTGTTTTCCAGTGATCTTGGATTGAAATGTTCACTGTTAGAAGTCTAATTTAAATTTTTATGATTAGATTATGATAACGATTGCGAACTCAGTACTAAAAGTATATAGCCATAAAAGTCCATACAAGCACCAATTAGTCTATCTTGAGATTCTCTGAGCACGAAAATGTGTTTACTGTGGAATATTTTATTATCGTGTCATTTAAAAAAGGTACTTCCCCACAGGGCAGAGCTTTCCTCAGACTGGACTCTGAAGAATGCTGATGATGCCACAGTCTCCTTACTAATTGGATTCATGAGGTACAAAGAAACAATCTTGGTTATTATCTGTCACTTGGTTATGGAGACCCACAAGTCTCAGCCTGAAGAAGCAATGGTCGTAGATTTCCCACCCCTGATTCCATCCAAATGACTAATTACCAGTCACTTCCCGTTGAGAAGGGAAAAAACGCTGTTCTACTTTTATTTGCTAGCAATGCACCATATATTTAAGTAAATATTGATTTTCTAATCTCTAAGATAAAGTACCACAGAATGGCAATTTTGAAATGGCGGTAGCGCATATAGCACCACACGCTCCATTAACCTCTTCCTATTCCCCTGTGCCAAGGTTTGTTGTCAGTTTGGGTAGCCCAGTTCCTGAATATTTGATTTTTTATTTTTGTCTGGCTCAACTCCGAACCCCAAATACTTCTTCACATCACATCTACCTACCTTCTGTCATTCTTTGACATTGAGACAGCCCTTCCTCCTCTCTTCATATCACCTTTTATGAAATTAAATAGTAAATATATTGGGCAGAAACAACATCTTGTTCTCATCCATAGCCTGCTAGCTGTGTCAGTATAAACACGTCTATGTTTTTTATGTGGGTCTGTTTATTTACAGAGACACATACAACCTATTAGGCAAGTTGTAGTGACAGCAAATAAAGCCTGGTTCAAATATTGATAAATTCCTGTGAAAGTTAGTAAAAATGTTATAGCTTGAACATCCACCCAGAAATCATGGAATATTAAACATTTCCCCAAGTGGGGATCTTAAACCAACAACGTCACATATCTGGGACTAAGTATGAAAAAAAAAAATGGTTTCATGGAGAGAAAACAGAACACAAAATTAAATTTGGAAAGTCATTGTCAAATAATTAGACAACAGAAACTCACTTCAATCCAGCCACCTCTTTTCTCTCGAGTCCTATAAAGTACTTTTTGACTGTATTTTCTCGTCATGTTAAAAGCACTCTGACCATGGTAGGGTTATTCAGTGACTAAAGGGCTCCATCTCTCTGCATTGAGCTATGAAAACGTTATCTGAGCCAGAATCCTCTCCAGGAAGTGTGGGCTAAGAGATGCCCACTCTGCTTTTCTGCAGAGAGATGGAAAGGGAAATGTCTGAACCTGCATTTGTAGGGCTGACTTTTAACATGCCCCAGCCCAGACATAGGTATTGCTGGAAGCAGAAAGATGAAAGTAAAGCCAACATTGGCATATCAAAACCTTCTCTGCTTGATGGACAAACATAAATAAGTTAAAGCAGCATTAGTAGAAAGACTTTAGAACCTAATGGTGACATTAGAACCTAATGATAACATTAGTCATTGAAAAAAAAGTCATCTCTTTATCTTGATAGATGTAGATTTTAAATCTATCAAGCTCTTAACTCAGCACTGACAGTATTGGTACTACATTTGGGCAAAGTCTTTACAGTTGTATTATCTTCACAGAGATTAGGGACCACAGGTTTTTAGGGAAGCCTAGAAATATGCAGACTCATGATCCATTTGAAATTCACTCTATTTGCTTTCAGCTGACTAAAGTTACTAAAAAAACCCATTTAACTTTAAAAATAGTAACAGTAAGCAATGAGCTAAAAATTGTTCATGTCAAATCCTTCCCTTTCAGAACTGTGGACTGTTTTTATTTTTTATTTTATTTTAATTTTTTTTTTTTTGTCTGGCAGACTCTATGAAATGGTGTACCAGCATACGTTCCACAGAGAAAAAGTGATGTGCTCTTGCAAAGTATGCTTCGGCAACCATGAACTTCACTAGTGCACATATAGAGACAACAGTCTCAATATACTTCAGCATGAATTGTTTGTCCATCTAATACCACATTTTCCCCCTCTTTCTTTCCAGGTGTATCCCATCATGACCACACACTTTATGTTTACTTTACTTAAATCTTTAAATCCTGTAGAGCAGGAAGAAATTCACAAACATGAGATAGGCCTACTTGACCTGTGTATGGGACATTTAGAGTAAAAAATGATAGCTACCAAGATCTGACAGCAAAAAAATAAATATCTTTGAAGGTTATAAATGAAAAACTGAGTCATGCAGTTCAAGAAGTGACCAATGCACCCCAGTGACTCCTTTGGAGTCAGGTCACTTATTTAAGGGTATCCCTTTCAACTTACCTGCCTACTTAACACCAGTTTATATTATGAAAGTTTGGGAACAGCTTACACATAGCAATTAGCATCGGGCCTGCCAATCAGTAGGATAGAAAACATCTGTGACTGGATAACATGGAAAGGAAAATACATGAGATGACTGTTACCTCCTTTGGAACAGAAGAAGCGATGCAGATATAATGACATGCAATTCCAACCACCAGGTAAGTGAGGAAAAGGTGGGCATCCAAAGCCTGAAGTCAATCTGAAAGTGTATGCAATTTCTTCTTTCTGAAATCTGTAGTCATAATGCAATAGAAGGAGCAATTTAATAAGAACATTCACTAACTCTTTCTGCTCAGATGATTAGCTGCCTGCAGCCAACAATGTCTATTTAGTCAACAGTGCTGTTATCTGATGTGGATGTTACGCTTCAGAATTTAAAACCTGGTAAGGCAGAGAAGGTAGTTCAAGTTCATGCATTCACAGATAACTCTGAGAACCTATTCTGATTTCTGAAAAACGGCAAACTCACTTCACCAGCAAAATTCATAAAAGCAATTGAGAATCAAGGTCCATATTAGTATTCAACCAGCACTAACAAGGACATGTAAGTATGATATTACTATGGCTTAATGTAGCCATGTATCAGCTGGGTGTCAGCTGTACTGAAACACACAGGAGGTTTATTTTTTAATGATGCCATTGACTTTTTTTTCCTTGTAATACCAGTAGCAATAGTTGTAAAAGGACAGAAGGTCTCAGTTTTGACCAGGGTCAGGCTGTGACCGACATAAAACAACAAGTCAAATCCTTGCCTGAAAGAGTTTTTGGCTTAATTATTTGAGAGAAAGATACAGGAATGCAATATGAATGCAAGTGAATTAACAACTGAATCAGTTCACTTTGCAGCAAGGCAGGAGAAGGTGACAAGGACCAGTTGAGACTTGCTGGCCTGACAGGTGCTCCACAGCTGGTGAACGCTACCAGCCGTCTGCCATTGCCCACATGTAAATCCAGCTCAGCTCCTCTGCCATAGGGACAGGAACAAGCACAAAGCTGCCTGCTTTCGGCAAGAGTTAGGGAAGTGGCATGGACTGTACAGGTGCTCAAGTAAACCCTTATCTAAGGAAAATAGAGCACCGTCAGCAATATCAGCCAAATAGAAAAAAAAACACTATTGTGCTGGTTTGCACAGAAAATGAAAGGATTGTAAATTTTATAACTCTAATGATTTTCAGATTAAAAATTAAATGATACAAGAAGCAGAAAATATTAAAAATCCATGTGGAGACCATTTGTTTGGAGAGCAGGTAGATATCTGGACTCTGTGGAGTTTCAGTGATAAAGTTTATATCCTACAGGTACCATTGATCTCTCTGTCACTATGTTATTAAAGAGTTGTAATGCGGTAATCATGTTACAGCAGCTAGGAGGCAAAGTGACATCTCATGTGTATAAGGATTTTCTGAATATACTTGATCATATAGTCGGCTCGTAATCTGTTATATTCCCTGCTTGGTCCTACTAAATTCAGTGAGAAAAATGTGGGGATGCCAGGTGTGAGTGAATAAAGACCGATCTGGTAACCTTCACCGTGCATCTGGGAGAGATATAGATAAACCAGTGTGAAAAAAAAGAAAGTCACAATGTCTACTGGAGGAATCTAACTTAAGTATTCATACAGGTGTGTGAAATGAAATGTCATTTCTCCTTTAGCTTGACAGCATGGGGCTGGGGGATTCATCTTTGTTCTCTGCAAGAGGTCTCGCACCTCTTCTATCTTTCACACCAAGCTGCAAAATGTTGGCAACTCGGCAATTGCAAACTGTCCTGATCAGACAGGGTCCCCTGAGATGCACCTTCTGGCTATTAGAAGACATCCACTAAGCATGTGCTCGGGATCATCCCAGATCATCAAGGTCACAGAAGTTAAAACATTGCTAGTCCTTCCCATAGTGAGTTTCAGATACCTGCTAGAGGTTGCTCAATACAAACTGCTCTATGTTGTCTCCAATGAGTTGTGCTCCATCCTGCTCCTTCTCCCCATCCTGAGAGCCCTGTCGCCTCTGTAGTGTGCTGCCATCACCGCTAGCTCTTACTGCCCACATCAGCAGCACCTATATTCAGCCTTGGATCTCCTTCTCCATCTCACAGAAGCAAGGAAAGCTTCATGAAGGAAGCAAGGAAAAGTATTAGAAGGGTACCACAGCACACCACATACAAACCCTAGTTTGTAATGAAAGGACAGTCCGTATTTATCTGGAGCCTAAGCTAAGGGCTTCTCATTATTAGGACATGGTTTACTTCTAAATAGTGAAGTGTAGAAGACATGAAGCTACTTATGCTTGCTGGTCAGCCACAGGGAAATGTGGCTTTCCACACGTTCAGTCGGTACGTACTAGCATACAGCTCACACAGGTATGAGTTAGCAAAGGACAGCTGCCATTATATAGAACAAAGTAGCTGCCATGTTTTAGTCTTAGCCTTTAAGTACTCCAGTTATCAGTATCATCTTAGTAAGCCAAAAACCTGCAGTAATCACATTTTTGAAATAATGTATGTTCTTATATCAAACTCGCTTATACAGATCAGTCTGAAAGGTGTAAGCCTCCCGTCTGGGCTTTCTGATTAGGGATATTTACCACTGTATCCTGCGTGGTAAGTTATGTTTAAAGCATCATTAAGTACTTGTTCTAACAATGATAGATGACCACTTTTAATGGCTAAAGAAAAAAAAAAAAAAAAAAGAAAAAGAAACCTGCTTTGATCCCAAGTAATTCAAATGTAGGAGTTTGTCTTTTCATCACAGCAAATTTCTGGGAGGATTCCGGGTTAAGCTGTGGACATACATACTGCAGTGCTTCTACAATGAGCTTTGTCTCAAAGTTACATGGTATCTTAAATAAATCAAACTTATTTTTCCATCCACTTTTCAGTTACCATACAGAATTACACTATCTGTGCATAGTGACACAAGACTTTTCACAAATGTTTCTTGATATCCCTAGTGTTTCTTGCATTGAAGATGCTACCAAAATGTCTTGCTTTTATTATTTTGTTCTTAGATTTGTGCATTCATTCATTTCTTATCTGTTCCTCTGTACTATGTCATGTGTGCATTTCTCCTGCTGAGGCTGAATTGTTCTTGTGATCCATAGATCCATACTAAAGTAATTGGTTTCTGCCCAGAAGAGGTCAGGGAACATTTGAAGTATGTAATGTGAAGACAAAGATTACTAATTAAAATAATTAAAATAAATATCAAATATATATAACATATAACTATTAAAATAAATTAATAACTTTTGTCTTTATTTTATATAATACCCAATACACATATAGCGTATAATGAACAATATAAAGGGATGCATTAAGTAAGTGTGGGGAGAATGCAAGAATGTCAAACCCCAAAACCCACCCAAGAGATTGTTCATCAGGGACAGTAACCCATCCAAGTTTCCAAGCTCCTTCATTTTGTGGTAACTCATCCCCAAATTCTGCTCATGTCCCAAAATGTGAATACAATAATATAAAAAGTAAAAAACAAACCAAAAAAACATGTGAGAGTAATGCTCCACATCTCTCTAGACTGGAGTTGCTAGAGAACTATTTCATTTTTGTAGACCAGGCTTTTTCAGAATAGAGAAATAATCTATACAGTTTTACTTGGCATTGAGAGACTGAACTTCATTCCACTGAGACAGAGGTAAGTGTCAATAAATGAAGAGAGGTTCTTAGCACCATTCATTCCCTGTCAGCTGAACTTAGAGTTTATATGAGTACATCTACAATAAATGTATCCCTGAAGAATGCAGAATAATTACAAGCAAAACACAAACTATAGAAAGAAGGATGAACATCTACATTTAAATAGAATTCTGATGTCCACCAAGCAAAAATGTTCTTGCAAGGTCATATGGGAGCCCTGGGGAAAAAGGAAAATTACTTGCCAGGTCTAAGTTAGGCAATAGTTAGCAGGGACCGTGTTTTCTTATCCTGCTAAAAAGCGACACCAATAGCCAACTTCTATCAAATTAAGATTAAAAATATAGAATACCTTGTTCAGTAATTATCTTACAGTAAGCATCAACCTCACCCTTTAGCGAGAACAAAACCCTAATACATAATATATCCCTTCCTAATATTGAAGGTCAATGAGAACTTTGCCATTAACTTCAGTCACGAAGAAAGCTCAGTCTCCTCCACTACCCTGCTTCAACCAACTTTCCTTTGGCTCCCCTTGCTAGACCTTGCTTTAGCCAAGCTCCTGCCTGTCCACTTTTGTTGCCACTATGGTCTCAAGCCCCTCTGATCTGGTGCTCTGCAGCATCTTCTTTTACAACCCCTTTTCCCAGCTTGCCCTAAGTGATGCCCATCACCATGTTTTACCAGTCCTTTCTGCACTCTGAGCTGCCAACGTGGTGCCTCACAGAGGAAAGCAGCAAATCCATGTGACATTGTAGAATGACTCAGCCAGCACATTTCCTTCCACTACCTGCAACAGCTGGATGCTAAAAGGGACCCAAACAAACCTGCTGAAAATGCAGATCTGTAAGTCACATTGGATGTGGGATGTAATGGAGCATGGTGGCTTAGGGGCCCATAAATAACCCCTACACCACCTCACCACCGCGTTTTGGTTCCACAACCCAGAAACCTATTAAAGATAAGTAATTATCACCACACCTCCCCAGGAAGTGTTCTCCACAAAATGGCCCTCAGACAGATTAATGCTTCCTTTTTCTGCAATAAAGCCTTGATTTTCAATTTTTGGTACAATTAAGGAGCACTGTAAAACATTTTTATTATCTTTTTGTTCAGACTGAGAGACAATTATTGCACTGTTTGTATATGCAGCAACCTATTCAAGTATTAGTCATTTTCCTTGTTATTAGCTTCTGCTTTAAATTGCATGATAAAGAATTATGGCCACATTTGTGATCCCGCAGTGTTTCTTTCGTTTTTTTATGGCATGGCAACACAAACGAAAAGAGACAGCTATTGGCCTGGGGAGGAGGACATGTGGTCTCAATGGGAAGGCTGCAATGACAGGTATGAACACTCGTTAAAGAGATAGGGTGAGAGGACATTGATTTTCCAAAGAAAAATGCTATTTTTATCTTTCCAAAGATATCCTCCTGTAATTATCTGGTGCCATGTTCATTCTATATGTGTTAATTGGAACAAGTTTTCATTTGCACAGGTGGTAGCTCAGGATATCCTCTCGCACTGTAATAGCACCAAGTTACACAAAGAAGAGAATATGCAGCACAGCGTCTGCCCTTCACAGGGCTGCAACTTTGTGTACCGACAGCCAGAGGTGGCCAAGCAGCAGACGAGACTACCACCGGGGTCCCAAATTGCTGAGGACAGATTTGTGAACACAACAACCTATTCTGGTAAATGAAATGGGCCAGGGACCACTCTCCAGCCTGGAGGCCAACTGGCATAGCACAACTCTCATCTTTTTGGCTAAACTCTCTTATCTTCCAAAACAGAGCGGCTGCATTCAGGCTGTTTACTGGGCACTGTCCCTTGGCTCGCGTTGCCTCCCCATCCTTGCCTGAGTGTTTTCTTGGAAAGTGCTAGTTGCAGGAAGCCAGAGCTCTGCTAGCACTGGGCTAACAACTTAGCAGTGAAGCTGAGCACACACCCCTGCACGTGCCCATGGCCTGACACTGCTTAGTTTACAGGTACAGGCATAACCATGGAAACTGCTCTGAATATTTGTGCAGAAGAGGCTTATGGATGGGAAATAAATCCAGCACCATAGATTTGCAATGTGAAGTGCACTTACAGAGCTCTGCAAGAATTTGATGGATTGTAGCTGCAAAGTGCTGCTTGGCTGTGAAAATGGGTTATTTCTGTGCATCCTATCATCAACACAGTTTTTTAGAAATTATATGTCCTTTTACGTACTGGGTAAGGGCGTATAATTGCTTAATGGTGACTTTAAGAAATTAAGATATCTCTCAAGAAATAGTATAGGACAGTGGTCTTGCTTTTACTCCTTCCCTCAGTGATAAGGACTGAACAGCCTCACAGTTAGGAAGTCAACACGTTGTAGTGGCCAAGTTTCCACTCAACCAGCATAAGCTGTTCAAAAACACTGTGCCTGTATCCTCCTCGCAGAGACATCAGCTATGTCCTACCTTCCCTCTGCTGGCCCTGCCAGCGTGGCCAGAGGGTTTATAGTGACAGGCTAACCTGAATTTGTGCATGCCAGGACTGACAGGACTTCCCTGCTTCAAGTCCTGCAATCAGAGCTCAACTAGAGGAAATCCTTGCTTAACCAGCAGCCTTCACTGCAGATTTCCAGGGATGGAGAGTAGCTACGCACCCGG
The DNA here is from genome assembly GCA_033628505.1 of Tringa tobata. Lineage (NCBI taxonomy): Eukaryota > Metazoa > Chordata > Aves > Charadriiformes > Scolopacidae > Tringa > Tringa tobata. Next base: position 165,369 of record JAHREE010000096.1, read on the forward strand.
GTGCCAGCCTTGATACACTGTGTCTGATAACTAATCACAAATTGCTTAGATACTTTCCACAGCTACTCATTAGTTTGACATGTTGTAGCCAAGCATGCAATCTTTCTTAGCAATGCTTAGAAAACTACAAATCTAACCAGATCAATTAGACTACAGGTTTATTTGCTAATTTCTGACAGTCTTTCTCTCTAACCAGTATTATCTTTGTCGGCATCCTCAGTACTTAACTTCACACACAAGATCTATACAATTAGATGCACAATTTTCCTTTTGGATTTTAAGTGTACATATTTATTGGTATGCTCATTCACAAATAGTTAAACGGACCCAAATCATCTTGTTATAGCGTGAAGATTCTCCTATTACCAAGTTTTCTCATGCTTACATATGTAAGCTAACAAATGAACCATCAGTCACGCTTCATAGTTAGGAATGTTTTTCTGGGGATTTCTTTAATCCTCACTTTGGATCTTTGAACCTCCTTACAGTTATACATTTTTTGTTTGAATAGTAACACCAGAACTACATTAATTCCAGAAGCAAGATTGGCAGCCAACATTACAGTGCCACAGAATAATTCAGAGGCAGCTCTAGACTAATGTAAAAGTAGGGTCTACACTGAATTCAGATCAGGCTGCTCAGGGATTTGTCCTGCTGCTTCTTGAAAACCTCCAGAGAGAATATCCTACAATCTCTGGACTATTATCATGGTGAAAAAAATTTCCTTCTGTCAGTATCTCCCCATTCCAAATTTTGCCCACGCTCTGTCATCCCCCAACTTGCACCTCTGCAAAAATGGATAGGATAGGATATTTCAGTTGGACCTAAAACAATTATCTAGTCCAACTGCCTGACCACTTCAGGGCTGTCCAAATGTTAAAGGAAGAAAGGACGAACAGGCAGGACCAAAAGGAGAAGTCCAAAAGGAGGTCCAAAAGGAGGTCCAAAAGGAAGGACCCATATTGGAGGAGTTTGTGGTGGACTGGTTCCTGTGGGAGGGACCCCACGCTGGAGCAGGGGAAGAGTGTGAGGAGTTGTCCCCCTGAGGAGGAAGGAACAGCAGAGACAATGTGTGATGAACTGACCACAACCCCCATTCCCCATCCCCCTGACAGCTGGAAGGGAGGCGGTAGATAATTCAGGAGTAAAGTTAAGCCTGGGAAGAAGAGAGGTGTGAGGGGAAGTGTTTTAAGATTTAGTTTTAATTTTATCATTATCCTACTCTGATATATTAATATATCAGAGGCAATATATTAAATTAATTTTCCCCCTGCCACTGATGGCAGAAGGTAGAGAAATCAGGGCTGAAGTTGAGCCCGCGAAGAAGGGAGAGGTGGAGGGAAAGTGTTTTAGGATTTCGTTTTATTTCTCATTACACTACGCTGATCGGATCGGTAATAATTTTTTTCCCTAAGCCAAGTCTGTTTTGCCCATGATGGTAATTTCTGAGTGATCTGTCCCTGTCCTTATCTCAAGCCATGAGCCTTTCATTATATTTTTTTCTATCCCTGCCCAGCTCAGAAGGGGAGTGATAAAGCAGCTTGATGGACACCTGGCATCCAGCCAGGGTCAACCCACCACAACATAATAAACAACACAGGTCATACTACAGACCCCCAGGGAAGTCCACATGTTTCTGGCCTCCACATTGAGTACAACATATTAATTACTGGTCCTGATGACCCAGACAGTTACTTTCCCCAATCTCATAGCCACCCAGCTATCTCGTAATATCCTAACTTGGATAAAAGGAAGCTGTCAGAGACAATGTCAAAAGCCTTGTTAAAGTCAAGGTAGACAGCATCATCTCTCTCTCTCATCAGCAATTCTAGGCTTTTATCCTTTTAAGAATCAAAATATTCCCTTCAGCCACAGCATGTTTAGCATCCCATATTCTCTTCAGAGTACTTGCTCTGAGACTAGATTGCTCCCTCAGCCTCTAGTCATGTCATTGTTTGATCCTCAGTATAACCTTAATAACTTAACTTAATCTTGATCTTTGGCCATGTTTAAAATGTGCATTGCTGGCTGAAACCCAGCTCAATGAAATATCAAGACCGCTGTGTTTCTGTGACCTCTCTCATATTCCATCTGGCATGTTATATATGTATTTATTATGGAGATGCCAATCAGACAAAGAAATGGACCGGTTCACTTTTTTTGTTATTGCTATGATCTGCTCTGGATAATGCAGCCTTCACGAGAATCACCAAGAGCTACATTTTAATGAGATTTTTCTTTAGTTTATCCAGAGGCACATCAGTAGCATTGCAGCACCATTGAAACTGAAGACAACACAGATTGGAGACTTTCTACTGAATGTGTAGTTAATTCTTTCCATTAAAAGCCTCTCTGCTGGAAGTAGTACCTGTTCATGTCTTTTTTTTACCTCGTGATCTGTGTGAGCCTGCTACTCTCCCACTCCTAAAGTTTTGCCTGGTTTGCTCTGTTCAGTGTGAAATCAGAAGAGGAGACACTTTGCTTGACTGCAAAAGCAGTAAAGATATATTCTACCTTAAGGAAATATTTATAGGCAGGAGTCCTCTCTTGAGTTCCTTGTCTCATTTCCAAGATAACTGTATGGTTAATATTTTTTTTACATTATTCACCCTATTGATAGCAGTGACTTTTTCATCCTGATCAAAATTCCCAGTGAAACACGTGAGCTGCTAAGACAGAATTCATCACCTTCCAAACCTGTATCTTAGGTCAAGAAGTATCACTTAGTAATCTCTTACATCAAATCTAAGGAGAAATTCAAGAATATGCCTCAAGGAAAAGTGTAATTTAAAGACCAGAGCCTGCACTTGTTTATCTGAATCACATTTATAATACACAAGAAAAAAATAATCATGTTTTATTTCCCCTGAACATCTTTACCTTTTCAGTTATGGGAAATTTTTTTTGTACTGGTTTTGGCTGGGATGGAGTTAAATTTCTTCATAGTAGCTTGCAAGGTGCTATGTTTTGGATTTGTGCTGAAATAGTGTTGATGACACAGGGGCGTTTTAGTTTTTGCTGAACAGTGCTCACACGGCATCGAGGCCTTTTCTGCTTCTCACATCACCCCACCAGTGACTAGGCTGGGGGTGCATAAGGAGCTGGGAGAGGACGCAGCTGAGACAGCTGACCCCAACAGACCAAATTCCATACAATATTTCATCAAGCTGAGCAATAAAGGCTGGGGGAAGAAGAAGGAAGGTGGAAGGATGTTCAGAATTATGGCATTTGTCTTCCCAAGTGACTGTTACGCGTGATGGAGCCCTGCTTTCCTGGAGATGGCTGAACACCTGCCTGCTGATGGCAAGCAATGAATGAATTCCTCATTTTTACTTGTGTGCACAGCTTTTGCTTTACCTATTAAGACCCGTTTAGATGCGGTTCTGAGGGATATGGTGTAGGGGAGGACTTTGTAGAGTAGGGTAGATGGTTGGACTCGATGATCCCAAGGTTCTCTATGATTCTATTAAATTGTCTTTATCTCAGCCCACGATTTTTCTCACTTTTACCCTTCCCATTATCTGCCTCATCCCTCCAGGGGAGAGTAAGCAAGCGGCTGGGTGGGGGTTAGCTGCCTCCTGGGGTTAAACCACGACGCTTCTCAGTGATTTCAATCCTACACCCCAGTCTAGTGTTTTCTCAAAATCCCACTACAGATATTTGTGTGTGGAACAAAATAATGAATTTTTTCTTTACCACTCTGGCACCACTGGAGCAGAGGAACTCCTCCTTTCCCTCTCAACAAAATGAAATAAAATAAAGCAAAACCAGAGATAGATGAGCACAGAGCTGTTTCCAATACAAAGATATGTCTGAACTTTCCCCATTTTTACATAAAATGACAGAGTGAACGGCTTCACTAATTTAATTCCCATTTGGTTTGCTGTAATATACCCTTTTTAAAGGTTAGAAGTCCATCTGCTTATTCTTCCATCAGAGACTCGGCACAGCTCCAGCTGCAGATGTGGCAGCTTCAGCGCAAAATGAGCAACAGCTTAAACAGTCTCATTGCCAGCCCAAAATGTGAAAGCTTTTTCTCCTGAAGGAAAAAATATATATTCCAAATCATTATTTTGTTAACAGGTCCATAAATAAGAACACTAAACAAGGCAGGCTTGTCAGAAATGGGCCAAAAATGTGATTCTGGGAGACTTAATAGACAGACCTCCTGCTCTCAGTAACTCCCAGAGTCACATTTCTTCACCTTTCATTCCAGAGAAATTTTGACGAACGCAAAGCTAAGACTAAAATTCGGATGTGAAGGGTGACCCCAGCAGTGTGTGTCAGTAGGGAATGGTTTTAGTCATATTTTGCAGCCTGAAGCTAGATACATTAGAGACATTAGAGACATTAGAAGGAAGGAAGCATTAGACCTGGTCACCCAAGATATGGGCATGACTGAGGTACTCAACAATTTTTTTGCCTCAGTTTTCACTGACAAGTGCTCTAGCCATACCGCCCAAGTTGCAGAAGGCAAAGGCAGGGGCTATAAGAATGAAGGATCACCCACTGTAGGTGAAGACCGGGTTCAAGAACATCTAAGGAACCTGAATGTGCACAAATCCATGGAACCTGATGAAATGCACCCACAAGTCCTGAGGGAACTAGCGAATGACGTTTCTAAGCCATTATCCATCATATTTGAGAAGTTGTGACAATCTGGTGAAGTTCCTGCTGACTGGAAAAGGGGAAACATAAGCCCCATTTTCAAAAAGGCAAAAAAGGAAGACCAGGCAACTACAGGCTAGTCAGTCTCATTTCTGCGACCAGCAAGATCATAGAGAAGATCCTCCTGGAAACTATGCTAAGGTACATGGAAAATAAGGACGTGATTGGTGACAACCAACGTGGCTTCAGTTAGGGCAAATCATGCTTGACAGATTTGGTGGCCTCCTACGATGGGGTTACAGCATTGGCATATAAGGGAAGAGCAACAGGCATCATCTACTTGGATTTATGCAAAGTATTTGACACTGTCCTGCACAACATCCTGGTCTCTAAATTGGAGAGACATGGATTTGATGGATGGGCCACTCAGTGGATAAGGAATTGGCTGGATGGCCACAGTCAAAGTCTTGCGGTCAACAGCTTGATGTCCGAGTGGTAACCAGTGACAAGTAGCATTCCTCAGGGCTCAGCACTGGGACTGGCACTGTTAAACATCTTTGTTGGTGACATAGACAGTGGGATTGAGTGCACCCTCAGCAAATTTGTCAACGACACCAAGCTGTGTGACACAGTCGACATGCTGGAGGGAAGGGATGCCATCCAGAGGGACCTGGACGGTCTGGAGAGGTGGGGCCATACAAACCTCATGAAGTTCAACTGCATCCTGTGCTGCATCAAAAGAATTGTGGCCAACAGGTCGAGGGAGGTGATTTTACCCCCTACTCTGCTGTCATGAAACCCCGCCTGGAGTACTGCATCCAGCTCTGGGGCTGCGAGCATAAAAAGGACATATAAATCTGTTGGAGTGAGTCAGAGGAGAGCTACAAAGATGATCAAAGGGCGAGAGCACCTCTCCTGTTAAGACAGGCTGAGAGAGTTGGGGTTGTTCAGCCTGGAGAAGAGAAGGCTCCAGGGAGACCTTATTGTAGCCTTTCAATACCTAAAGGGGGCCTACATGAGAGGTGGGGAGGGACTATTTATGAGGGAGTGTAGCAGTAGGATGAGGGTTAATGGCTTCAAACTGAAAGAATTTTAGAGATTAGGTGAGATTTTAGGAAGAAATTCTTTACTGTGAGGGTGGTGAGGCATGGGAACAGGTTACCCAGAGATGGATGTCCCATCCCTGGAATTGTTCAAGGCCAGGTTGGATGGGGCTCTGAGCAACCTGATCTAGTTGATCAGGTCTGGCCATGGCAGGGGGGTTGGAACTCAATGATCTTTAAGGTCCCTTCCAAGTCTACCCTTTCTATGATTCTAGGATTCTATGAAAGAGCAACTTTCACCTTTACCAATCCCCATTCCTATTCTGGGGAGAGGTAAAATCCCATTTTACTGAAATCAGATGATTAACAGACTGTTTCTGTGAATGATTATTCCATTTGCAGGACTGTAATGTGTGTACATGCTCAAACTCCTTGTGCAATCAAGCAATTCAAATTTTGTTTGTAGCTGTGATTTGGACATCACTGATGCTGGAGAAAGGAAGGAACCCTACTTCTTCTCCTGAACAGTACTCCCTTCTGTATGGAAAGCACTCAGCTCCTCCACAGCAGAGACTGACCCAAAGATGCCCTTTGAAGAGGCTATCAGAGGCTTCAGCTCCATGAATTGGCTTTATTGGCCACTGAGGGTTTTATATACCCTCAACACAGTATATTTTTTATCCTTTTATAGCCTGTTATAAATAAGACAATGGGCACTTTGTATTGTTTCTAGAATGGTTTCCTGTCTTGGTAAAGGTCAGGGAAAGAATTGGCTTGCACAACTTGTAGCTTCTCGAGAAGCATTGGTAAGGCAGGACAGGAATACCTGAGCAGAGGCTGCTTGAGCTCTACCTTGAATAGAAGAAGGTATGTAATTCTGGCAGCGTACACAAGCATCATTTTTCAAATATAAAATATTTCCCCACTAGATATTGATAAATATATTGACAAATATTGATAAATATAAAAATCCTCCCACTAGATATTGAAAATTGGGCAAGGGCCAGCAGTGTTAAACTGAAGGTAGCACTTGTTCTGCTCTCAAATAAGGGCTGATTTGGAAGAAATGTACCATATTCCTGATAAATCTCCCTCAGTTCTGGAGATGCAATATGTCAGAAGCATAAGAGGGAGTGAGCAGGAGAAACAGAAGCTAAAAAAGCCACAAGGATATTGTGGTCAGGATCGTGCAACTGAAGATCAGACACTCAATCTGGAAATGATAACAGGGAAGAAAAGCAAGAGAGCACAATGACAGTCTATGGGCTATTAGAGATAATAGAAAAAAGTCTTTTGACAGAGCACGGGGACTTTTGCAAACTGTAGATTAAAGCCCACCTTGCTGCACTGAAGACATGGAGCTGGTTAACCTGATGTATGTTCCTGCTGTAACAGGCACGAACACAACAGACAAACTAGATGTCAGGAAGAGAGTTTGACTGGGCAGCAACATTAAATTTCTTTGCTCTCCTTGCTGAAATATTGCTGGAAAAGGATATTATAAATATATCCATGCAGGAAAAAAAATCTGGTTTCATATCAGTTGTATTAGTGATGTTTTTCCTGGAAGAAAATCCTTACCTACAAAGAAAAAAGAAGTTAACAGAAAGAGGGAAAAGGTATGCTTCTGGTTATGTATTTGACGTATGCTAAAATTACAAGACAATAGAGGAAAAAGAGCTGAGCCGAAAGAGAAATTCAAATGTGTTCTGTGCGCCTTCTGGGGTCCAAATTGAAGAGGAATAGATGCTAGCATAGAAAATAAATGCACTTTTTCAGAGGCATAGGTGAAAGGCAGGAAGTAACCTGGTGAAGTCTGAGACCAGGTTTGCTGCTAAGTTTTCCTATAGCAAAGACCAGACAGATACAGAGGCCTAGATGAACCCTATGGATGTCAAAGCAAGAATAGCACCCTCTGATGTAACAAAGCAGATATGTGACATCCACCTCAACAGTGTGAAGAAATAATGTCCAGGAGCACACTCCTCTCACATCAGGTTTTCTTGAGGATTATGGTTTATTTTCCCCCAAAAAATGCAGAGTCACCAAAGCAGAAGATGAAGAAGGTAGAAGCAGAAGGACCCATGGGTCCTGGGTTTCCAGACATGCAGGTCTCCCCAGTGAGTTCTAAGTAAGACTGCATTTTCTTTCCTTTTACTGTCATTTCATTATTTTATCATCACTTTTCCCTCCATCTTCTCTTACTCACAGTGCTATTCGTAAAGAGACACAGCCTGGAAATGTAACATTTTCGTGAACTGTTTTTTTTCCATGTTTCCTTATGTGTCTATGCAATCATATTGTTTCCCTCTGTACCTTCTTCATCCCTTCAGAGGTTTCCAGGACAGTCCCGAGAGACACTTTTGGGTTGCCCTGTGCAGTGTTCTTTAAAACAGAAATGTTACAATGTTCTGTAAAACAGAAAAGTTCAAAAAACCCCATTTAGGAAAGCAGGAAATGTAGAGCACAAGACTCTCATTACATCTACAACAGCTCTCAGGACTTTATGACCCACTGAAAATGAAACCAACCCCCCCTTTTTTTTTTATATGGGATTTCTGGTCTTTCCCTGCTTACCTCAGGGGAAATTTGTATCAGAATATGAATTCGAGCCCATCTCTCCCTGAGAGTTGTCTCTCCCTGAACCACTGCCCTTTAGTAATGTATGCTGTTCAGCACAAGGAAGAGGTTTGTATCTACATTGCCATTCATCCCCCTGCATTACCTGTGTTCTGCCAGATAAAAATGAAACATTTAGCAGTAGAGATGGTATAATTTTTTTGCTATAAGTTTTACCAGTCATATGCATTTTTAACAACTAAAAATTGCTGTCTTTTTTATCATATATACCTTAGGCAATATGAGATCACTTTGTTTTGACCAAAGACCCCACCCAGATTATTACATGATAAACCAGGTTTCAGACAAATCCAATTTAAACTAGTCAAGCTTAAATAAAAAATCCTAACACAAACTGTCAGATTTGTTCACAGTAATTTTTCTGTGTATTATTCAGGATATAATTCAATAAAAATTGTATAAAGCCAAGATATGATAGCTAGGGTGATGCAACAGTTTTGTATCACCTAAGCATATACTATACTTAAATGCAAACAATTTTCTGTAGGAAAACTTCATTTTTTAGGGCAGTTATAAGTCTCCAGGCTTTCATTCAGAATGAGTGTTAAGGACCATATCCCAGTAAATATCTGAATAAATAAGCACAACTAGCACTGAAATATGAATATTATTCAGTCCAATTTCCTTTGATATTGACAGAACCAATTTTGAAAGTCACAAAGTAGATCACAGTGGTGTGTCACCTGATTGCATCTAATATAAATCCAGATAAAAGGTTGTATCATTTTAAATATATCAACTTACTTAGAATGCTTTTGGGCTGCTGACACATCAGCTGGATTGCAGTGATCAATAAAAGTAAAGAAAATGCTGAGATATTAGAATCTTTATAATTCCCCTAGTCAATTTTTCACACAGTACTTAGTACCCGAGTTTTATGTCTAAACTTGCCAAGCTAAAAATGTAATTCATATGATAATGAAATGTCAAATAAGTCTCAAGCTAGAGATCTAGATATTTAAAGTATCTGATTTCATTAGCAAGCCACTTCTTAAAGATATAAGGAATGATCAGGTGCTCTACTCATCTTCTGTCAACATTCAAATAGAAGTGTATTTGTTTTACTAGAATTTAGCTTCCTTGTAATAAATCACACGCCAAGAGCACTAACATCTAATTACCGATTACACTTATATAGTATATTATCCCGTAATGAAGATGAAGCCTATTAGATCAGAAAGTTCACTGCAAGTTCAGATACTGAAGAATATCAGTGATGGGATGCCTGGAAGGAGGAAAAAAGTCCTGGTTTGCACATGTTAAGTTTGTTGATTTGATGTCCTGCAAGAACTGGACTGATTTGTAACAGACAATTTGTCTAATACACCTCTGTTTTTAGCCTGGAACCCACCTGGAATGTGAACTGTGTTATAACTATCACATATTGCCAGAGGGAAAATTGTGCCCTCTGTACACCAGGATGGTGAATCAAATCAAAAAGACACATCTTTACCTCTCTAGATGCAGGAAACACTTCATTGAATTTTATTCCAACTTAAGCAATTTAATTTTAATTATTATAACCAATGGAGCAAAAAAAAAAAAAAAAAAGATGGGGTAGTTTTGTTCAAAATTAAAAAGGTGTTGGTACAGAATACAACCCTACGAGGCTTTAGTTTCCAGCACAGAATTCATAAAAACATTTCACAACTATGAAGCAACTACAAGAATTTAGCATTGTGACAAATACTGCAACAGAAATGTAAGTTCAGTGACAACTACATCAATGGAAAGAAGCATCAACATATCCAGGGAACTGTAACCAGATACTTGCAGCTCACAGGCATCCCCTCAGCTATTAATAGTCAGAATGATAACACAAACTGAGATATAGTTTCAATCCAAAGAAGTTGAAACTCTAAGAAAAGGAAAGTCTTATAAGTAAGTATGCCAGTGTGGGAACCTGCTTAGATTTCCACCTTATTGTGGGAATGTATAGGAATTACTGAGCTGAGTTTGCCTTGACACCCGAGGCTGCAGCCAGGGTGGAACTGATGGGTCCTAAATGGAAACAAAACCAGAATATTCCTGGCAATTTAGTGGACTTCTTGTAGCATCACATCCAGTAGTTTCACTGGATGTTCTCCAATACACATTTCTTTGAATTCCTGCAAGTTGACATCATTCTTGTAATCACAGAGTCCTTTTAATGCCAAAGTCCCAGAACATTTCAGAGAAATAGCTGATGAGCAATTATAATGTCTAAGCTCGGGGTCGCTGCTGCAGTGCTATGTGCTGGTGTCACAACCTGTGGTACTATACATCTTCTTTTTTTATAGTAGTCACAACCAAGCAATCACATGAGGTCATTTGATTCATTACCTACATTCTTCCAACAAGCGGAATATTCAAAGTAGAGCCCTAAATTTTAGCTGGTCACCTTCTGTTGTGTCGGACTCTGGTACACTTTTGAGATGGTGCATTTACAGGTCCTACACAATGCTTGAGAAAACACATATCCTCCTAAAAATCTAACTGAAAAACACACAAACCTTTCTGTCCCCAAAAGCCAACTGAATTATCATAGCAAAATGCCTTTTCTTAGGCTAAAATATTTTCATTGCAAACACATAGATTATGATAGCAATGGTGACCACATGAAATATAATCTAATTTTAGCATTAACAAACCAATGTGGACATTATAAAATGAACTGGTCACTCTTCCACCTCATTTATTAACTGGTTTTGCTAACAGTGATGACAGAGAGAGATTTCTGCTTTTCATATCAAAATAGAGTTTACATTGCTGCTGGTGAGAAAAGTCATTCTTTCACCTGGAAGGTAGTTTGACTGGATAACCGCTAAAACACAAGAAACAGAAAGATCTGAATAGCTTAGAACATCTAGAGTAATTAGGATTCTTTCATCTAGAGGACTCATTGTTTACCCCTAGCAAACAGAAGGAATTATTGATCCTTCATATTCACTGTTCAGCTAATTAGATATCATTGCGCAGCTTCTTACTGATATGACGCTCTTTCTTCTGATTTATTGTATGCCCACCCTAATTAACACTGGCATGAAAAAGCATAGAAACAATCAACACTCCCACTAAGAAATTTTCAGCCCAACTTGGTGGAAGATAGGCATCCCCCTGGTACATCCTGTAAGATATCCAGACCTCCCTGTTGCTGCAAAGTGCTTGGCATTACAGAAATTGGCTTACGGTCCATGTCCCATCGTCTGCTCCCATCAGGGTTAATACCAACCACAGAGACAGGAAAGGAAAAAAAGAAAAAAAGAAAAAAAAAAAAAAGCAAGTCTTGATTATTGCACCTTGTTCCAATTGTGTATGGATCAAAGGGGATAAACATTCAGGCTGTAACACCATTTGTTCACAAGCAGTATAAACACTACTGATACGGCACCGTCTGATCTCCAGCGTTCCATCTGCCAGCTGCAAGAACGAAAAAGGGAGAGCAATTAAGAATATTAATCAGGGCTTGAAGTGCTGCATGATTCATGATTCACATGAAGAAAGACCAAGATATATCAAAAGATAATGTGTTTACTTAAAATAAAATAGAAGCGTGATTTCTTTAGTCCTGCATATTTAATGGAGTACATTTTTTTCCCCTCACTGCACTGAACTTTCAACCAAATCTCTTGCACTCACTTTGAATAGTCGAGCACTTAGCTCAATCTATCTCAGCCTAATTCAAGCTTCTGATTACTGATTATTTAGAAGCACTGAGTTAACATTAGAGTATCAGCAGTTAGATTATTTCCCTGGTGATCTTCATTCTGGTATTTAATAATGTCATTTCATCCATTCCAATTAGACTTTTCTGCTAACAGGGGAAAAAAAAAGGCAAAAGTTTATTTTAGATTTCTGGGTAAACTTGCAGAGTATAAGTGAGAATGTGATCCTTGCTGTGACATTATTTGGGAATATTGGCAAAAGCACCCTACAAGTTTTATTGAGAAAGATATCTTTTCTGTAACAGGTGAAGTACTACTATGCAGAATTGTGGCTTCTGCTGAGGAGTTATCTCCCTGTGGATAGGTGAATGACAATACTGTAAAGATATTTAAAGTGCCTAAAGATGCAGATTGGTGCCTACTGGGATTTCATATCTCCATCGGACATCTATGCAAGCAGAAATTACAGTTTAAAATGGAAAGAAATAGAACATCTGTTCAGATACTCACCTGAGAAAACCAGCCTTTTGTGTGTACAGAAGCCTCAGAAACAATCTAATACCATGCAGACAATCTTTTTTACTGCCACTCACCAAGATATGTGGCCTTCTTAATGTAACAGGCATTTGAGACACTGCAAAGCATGGCTCTTCTGCACACATGGACCACGTCTCTAAGCTGAGGAAAGGTCCAGTGCAATCTGTCCCAGCCAGCAATTTGGCTCCAGGTCAGCACAATCCCTCGTGCACATCAGGGAATTGGAGGAGAAGACTCCACAACGGAGACTGACCCCACGATGCTCATGGAGGTTATTTACCACACCTCAGAAAGCTGTCCTGCTTAAAAAGCTGCCGTATCCACAGCTGGGGAAGCAAAGATAGCCCAAACTCACTAGGGTACTTATCACAGCTGTTCCAGCAGTTGCAAACACTTAAAAATTAAGATCAGATTCCTGAGTTGAAGGTCTGCAGTATTTTGATTCAGTCTCTTCTCCAGAAATAAGCAAGACTCAAGATTTTAAAGCATCAGGTATTTATAGATATGTCAGTCTGCAGAGTAAAAATGACAAAAAATATTTTATGCATTTATAAGGTAGTGGGTTTTCGTGGCTTTTTTTTCCCTGGATTTTAGGTCATGCAACAGTTTGCACCTGAAAAGAAAAATTAAGACCATGTTGTGCGCAATTTTCACTTTAAAAAAGTCATTTCCTAGCTTTGAAGTAGGCAAAAAGGAGCATTTATGAAGTTAAAGAATCTCAGAAGAGAGGCCTTGTAAAAAGATTAACCTGTTATAAGAGAATGATATGCTATCAAGCTCTGCAGTAGAAGCCTGATAACCTCAGGCTGTGTTTGAAACCATCCAAAAAGGGGCTTTAGATGATTTGAAACCACTTAAAGATGGTCTGCATGCCATCTTTTGCAATAAAACAAGGACCTTGGCACTTGATGTCCTCTGTCATTAAAGGTCGAAGTATAACGTTAAGCAGATTGAAACCAGATGGCACTCTAAAACTGAATATGTAGGTGGAAGAAAAAAGTAAGGATATCAGGAGAAAAGGACATGGTAAAACTTTTTGTTTGCAGACTATGCCAGGGGAAAGATGATACAAAGGGTACCGCATGCATCTATGTGTGCCATCTTCACAAATAATCAAAGCTATTTCCAAGAATGCATAAAGTTTAATCTAATCCTACAAAATGCAAAATCAGCTGCATATGCTGATTGCCTTCTTCCAGTTTTCCTCTTAGGAGGGGCTGAGCACCCAGATGGCCTCTTCTTTGCTCAAAGAAAGGAAACCTACATCAAATAGATGTGTTTCTCTTTTTATTGAAAGAAATATATTATAAAACTACCCTTCGGGAAAGTTCAATAAAGATTGAACAAGCAGCAAATTTGATGGTAAAATTCCCCTGTAATTCCTCTAGTAAAATTCCTTTCAGAGAGCTGGGGCTCTCTGAAAATAAACCATTGCTTTTAAATTCTCTAGTCACATTTTTCTTGCTGCACTTCCCGCCATTGCCTTCCTCATAGCCTCCAACCAAGGTCTACATTAACACCTTCTTCAACCACAGTAGAAGATCTCAACAAGTAAATCATTGCATGAGCTCAACGAGAAGCTGTGTCCAAGTGGGTGCTGCTCATTTCTGCCCTTCAACAGACAGAAACTTCCCTCCCCAGCATCAACTAATTATTTAAAACCTTAGGGTTGACCATGCCAAAGTAAAAATCCTGACCAACTAATGATTTAGAACAAACTTCTGTTCTGAAATACCTTGAGGTCACCTCAGAGAAACTTCACTCCCTGTCCCACAGGGTGGTCATCTGGGCTTGAAGACATGGACTGAGGAGACAATTTCTGTTTATGCCAAATTGTCTAAAGCAGGTAATCAAGAACAGCTTGTACTATGCAAAATCAGGAGGAGGCTGTCTGCCATGTAAATTTTGACAAGTTCTCCAGTTCAGAAAGTCCCACATAATATACAGTATTTCCCAAAGTGAATTCTCCATTTCTATACACAGAGTAACTCTGCAATAATGCAGTAAATGAAAGCAAAATCTGCCTTAATTGTTCATCACAGAACAATGGCAACAAACTCCCATTTAGGAATTCAATCTCAGTAGGTCTTTATATTTTGAATGTCTTTATTTTCTTTTCCGTACAACTGTTTTGGGTTTTCTTCTTAAACAGGTCATAGAAGTACAAGAAGATACGGATCTAACAAGCTTCGATTGTAGGAGAATGTCCTGACTTCCCAGCTGCAGACAGGGGCCTTAATGGCAGTTTGAGATAGAAAGGATTTCTTATGCCATTATCAAGATATTTTCTGGCAGCAACTTTCATAGCACTGTCAGATTAGAGTCCTCCTCATTAACTGTCAGCCGCTATCTGTTTTTCAGTAGGAGAGAAGAGAAGGAGGGAATAATAATCCTCATATATACTGGATGGCCTCTAGGAGAGAAATGTCACTTAATGACATTTGTACAGCAGATAATGCCAGGCAAAATAAAGGGCAGGAGGGATTTTTTCTTTTTCTTTTTTTTTCTCCAGAACTCCTAGAAGAAATGTTTGTTACCGTTCTCTCTCAAATTGGCTTTGCAAGTGACTTGGAGGTTTTATGTCAGAAATTACTCATAGATCACTGGAGGGATAACAGAGCCCCGTTTGCAGTCCCAAGCACACTAGAATATCTTCCTTTGTGCTTTGTGACTGACAGCAGCTTCCTTTCATCCTCAGGCACCGGACAAATTAAAAGACAATCCTGGTCCCTGTGTTTTCCTTCTGATTACTGTGTACAGGCTCGCTCTCAGCTGTGTCAGACTGTGCTATTACTGCACCTCAGCTCCTTTTCTCTAGATGAAGGGGGAAAAAAAGAGAACTGTCTAAAAGGTGGGGTTTTTTAGGAGACTTTCCTTTCTCTGAAGAAAGTTATTATGAACCCTGGCTGGCAAACCTTTGCATTCAGTGTATCCTTTGTACTCTGGCAGAAGCACAAGCTACTCCAATCACCCAGGAACAGACCTGATTTGGTGTGTCTCCTTCCAGGTTTTATTTCCACCATAGAATTCTTGTGTTTCTCTGCCTCTGAAAATGCCTAGAAATACTGAATTAAAATTTAAACATAATTAGAAAAGATCAGGAGCAAATTTAACAGGAACAACATCTTTAAAACAGTACATGGACATAATTTATCTTTTTCATAATTAATCTTTTAATAAAAGATATAAGAATATACACATAATTTATCTTTTTTTTTTTTGATGATCTTATTTCTTAGGATAGCTGAAAAATCGTCCCTACTCCGAACATGGAGAGCAGAATTATTCACGGAAAAGGTATGCAAAGGCCACAGCCAACATTGTGGCTTTCTAAAATCACCTTCACTGATTTCACCCAGCCTTGCAGTAGAGACAAAGTGGACAGCTGGGGAAGATAACAGCAGCAGAGCTTAAGGAGGTTCCAGCAAAAGATTCAAGGCATAAAGTTAGACAAACTATCACCTGCAGTGGCAAATTCTGTGCTGCATCTATCTTCATAGTTCTTGCAAGTAAAGTAACTTGTAACACCCCTCATATGGTCTGACAACACCTTGTTGTTTTGCACATGGAGTCCGGTTGTCATACGTATGGGAGCTTTTTGCTTTGTCTGTATTCAAAGGTTTGCAGCACACTTTGCAAAAACAGATGTTGTTATATTTCTTGACAAGCCAGGCCTTAAATGTAAGCTCCTTTAGTCAACAGTTGCAACATGATAGGAAATATATTTTTCTCCTTTTTCTTTTCTTATCTTGGACAGCACTTGTTCTTCTTTTTCCTCAACAGTTCAGTCTATGTTTTGATCTCCATGTGAAATCTGCCCAAGACAGACATGCTCACAAATCACATCAGGAATTGTGTCCTTGCAGGAGCAGAGAGAACATGAGCTACATCATTGGCATTTTTCATAATTGACTTCACACACTTCCTTGGCTCCCCTCATAGATGCATGTGAGTCTAGGCTATGCCATAGGAAGCCTAACCATGGTTACCTACTGAATCAGGAGGTAAAATCCTGTCATGACAATTTGCAAGTTTGAAGAAGATTTCTTAAATTACTAAGAAACGTATTTCTACTAAGGGTAGTTAAACAAAAAAAAAAATCAAAACAAACAAACAAAAAAAAACCAAATAAAACAACACAAGAATATCTTCAGTCTTAGACTGCATGGGAAAATAGCCTAATGGAACTTAAACTGAAAGGAAAAAAAAAAAAGGAAAGGAAAATACAGATCAAGTCACATTGAGATGTTCACCTTGTAGCTTACTACCTTGCCAATTACCCACGTTATATTGCAGGTGTGCTCAAAGTAAAAGAGAGAAACAACGGGAAGTCCAGCAGACAATCAAGAACCTTGACTATGACAGCTAAAACCAACACTGGATGTGCTTGGGGCACATCCATGGACGTGGGTCATCCACGAAGGACCAAGGAAGCGCACCATGGTGCTTGCTCCCAAAAAACTGATGGCCCACACCGAGAGCATGTGAGAAGTCTGGCAGCTTGTCAGCTGAAACAGAAACCTGACCTTGGAGTTAATCCTATACAGAAATAGCTATCATCATGGTTTTCAGTTAGTTCTATGTATCTGTTTCTAAACCTAATAACCCCATTGTAAATACTGTTGTAATACATTCTGACCATACTTGTACTTCCATATTTCTCTATTGTTGAAAGCAATTGCCCATTAACCGGTAAACAACAAAGCATTACGTTCCTTCTCCTAGCAGTCTTTGAAAATAGTCCTGTGCCTTTCTCTGAGACTTTATATATAAGTTTCATGGGTACCCCAAGGGAAGGGAAGGCCTTTCCCACTGAGCAGCATGAGCTGGGGTAGGTAACACCAGGTGTCAGTTATAAAGAGATACTTTCCAGTGACAAATATTAGCCAGAGACAGGCAAAAGGAAAACAGGAACTTTGTAGAACCTTAAGGGCCTCCTGCAAGTTTGCAACAGTTATCTGAATCATCATTTTTCTTCCCTTCAGCTGGAGGGAGAATGTGATTTATTAATATTAATATACTACCCTTGATGGTGGCAAGACCAGCCCCCAGTAATGCACATAGGCAGGAAGAGGCCCTCAGTTGGACAGCATTTATATACTACAGTGTGGGAAATGATGCTCCGGACCATAAATAGACTCTTAATTGCCATAAGCCTGAAGGGATGTGAGGGAAAATTCCTTCAACTCCCTCCAATCAAGATACTACAGTGGGCTCATCACAGATTCATGCCTTGAGAAAATAGAAACTTAGCACCTTTGACCACTGACCATCTTCTGGAAAAACCTGGAGACCCTGAGGAGCCTAAAATACATCAAACGTAGGAGCAATTCTGAGCATACCAGAAGACAGATTTATTTGTCAGAGTAAGTTTAGAACCTTTAAAATTTAAACTGCAGTTTTTCAACAGTAGCTGTAAGATGAGAAACAAAGGCATCAGGGGCTCAAGATGAAACAGTATCTTGAAAAGGCAGCTCTATTCTTATTAAAAGTCAGCAATTGTGACTATCAGGTTACCCGAATGAAAAAAATACAATTGTAAATATCTTAACCTCTGAAAAAGCTAAAAAAAAGGAAAGAGGTTTATTGTGTTAACAGATAACAGCATCCACAAAAAAAAAAAGGAATGCTGTAAATCAAGTGACATACCATAAATCTAAGCAGACAATTTATGAAAGCCTTGCTGAAAATCAGTGTGTCATTCCCTTCATTCCAATGTCACCGTTACCCTGCAAATATAGAACAGTTAGAGCTAATTTTTCCAGCAAGAAAAAAAAAATGTGGCCTCGGAACATTACTAAGAAAATATGACAGATTGGATAGAATTAGGTTAAGGGGAAAAAAAAACTCTAGAGGGCAAAGCCTATGCAAGCTTGTAATAAAAACATGCAAATCCCAAAAATTGCACTGGGGCTGGACCCTCACTTCAGAATCTCAGGGCTGTTGCAATTGAGTGCCGTAATTTTGTATTAGTCCAAAGAAGAGATTTCTCTCATCTTACACTAAAATTTGGCTCCAGTAAAAAGAAAATTGCATGGCCCGTGACTGAATCCACTTTGGGAGTGTGGATTTCAGAGAAACCCAGATTCCATGCCACATGAATGATGTATTCCTGATTGTGTGCATCCCACTACTCTGGCTCCTCCATGCCCAGAGTTCCTTTTAGATCTAAACTTCCATATAGAATTGTTTACATTGAAAGAGCTGCAGTTCTCTGATTGTTCAATCCTTATGACAAACATATAATGAGCAATTTTTTTTCCACTAAACTTGGTACAACTCCTGTGACCATCTGAAAACTGATTTACAATATCACAGATTGGGCAACATAATCATGGTAGCTAAAGATAATAAATAATTATTGTTGCCATCTGGACGCTTTGAGAAGCGTCCTTCTGAAGTTTGTACTTCAGTTTCTACTGGAATAGAGCTGGTACAAAAGTAAACAACAACAAGAACAAGTTAAATTTACATTAACAGAAGAATAGTTGCTAATTTGGAATCTACAAGGGGAAGCACTGACATTAATTTAAATGCAATTTACACAGAAATATTCATGAAATTTTGTAGCTATTTTTAAGCTTGTCAAGTATATTGATGTAGTAGAATAGTTTCCTGATTATCAGTAATTCTACTTGCAACAGTACGCACCACATCATCTGAGAGACAAGGGTTTGTTTTGATACCTTTACCCCTACCTCTATGAATCCAGTTATCCTTAAAGCCGACAGGTGCAGCGTGTATTTAGTGCATTTCCCCGCGTTGTTACCTTCACCGTGGTTTGCAGGACAGAGGGATAATGCCATACAAAATGTTTAGGAGCAGGGAGCTGCTCATGGGCAGGGCAGGGGAGCATTCAGCCCTGCCCTGACACGCAGCGCTGGGCAGCAGCCCGCTGCTGTTAGTCACACACCGCAGCACCGGTGGGCAGCTGATGAGTGACAGCCTGGGAAACGGGCAGAGGTGGCCTTTTCTTTTGCTGTTCTGTGGCTACCCCCTGCAGGCAAGGAAGATGCAACCTTCGGCTCCCAAAATAGAGGTGTCTGGGGAGTGGCGTTCAGGGTTGTGAGAAGGGATTCACCCAGCGCTCCTCAGAGCCATAGCAGGTGTCTCTGGGGCATCAAGCAAACAGGAGTGAAGTTGCTCCCAGTGGGAAGGTCCAGAAATTTGCCACAGCTACGGGAAAGCCCATTTTGAGGGAAATGTGACTTTTTTTTGTAGCCCTATCAACAGGTTTAAAAAAGATCATGGGAGAGATATTAAACGTGCAGGGCACCCCCAGGGCACACTCTTGTTCCACTGAAACAGCAACCCAATTTCTGTCCCTGCACATTGGCTTTATGACTGTCGGCGCAGTGTCAATCTGCCATCAAAGAGCTGATCAAAGACCATAACTTCAGAAAATATTTTCATAAAACAGGCTAATTCCCTGTTATGGCTGTTTATTCCATGGGGATTCACCAAAACAGTGAGTCATCATTAGCCCTCCAATTTATTTCAATTACTCGATCAAATACAGCATAAATAATCCAATTAGTATATTCTGATTCAAGCAGGCTCACATAATGGTCTTTTTTAAAAAAAAAAAAAAAAGTAATAAAGACAAGAAAAGAAGAGAGAGAGTCCTGCCTGGAAATAGCACACTTTGAGTGAAGTGCTATTTGGCTTTGATTTTGCAAGGATGACATTTGAATTGTTGTGAGCTTTCACAAGTAGGGCATTGCAAAGTTAAACTTCTGTTAAACCAATGTAATGCCTTGGTACTCTCTCGATTGAAAACATGCCTCCTCCTGGCCCCCCTCACAGATTCCTCTCTCTTGTACACAATGTTAATTTTGCAATCAATACCTGTAGTGGAAGGCTTTTTCCCCAGAACAAGCAGAGAGTGGGCAGCGTAATGGTTTAATCACGTTGGGCATAATCGGTTTCCTTTGTAAAAAGAAACGGGTTCTCACTCCAGTATTTATTTCATTTCCACACTGTTCATAGCAAAACAGGAGCTGCAAACTCTGTATAGGCAGTAGCTTTCAAATTTGAATTGCAGTGCAAGGAAATGCAGCTTGGGAAAATCCAACTGGTTGTAAGGTCCAGCGTTGTCCCGTCCCTGGGCTGAACTGAAGTCCATGAGCACTAGGGTAATAGAAAGGGGATTAAACTCACCCTGCCTTGCACTGCTTCAGACCCAGCCCCTGGGAGCCAGCCTTAGTTTTGGATGCAGGACAGGAACAGAGCCTCCTGCATCAGCTGGGAGAGGCTGACACCCTGCAGACCTCTCACTTCTGACCACCTCTGCTCACCTCACAGGATCCAGACCCCCAAGTTCCCCGGGCCATCTCACCACAGCCTCTGGATTGCCTGGGAAGAAAGGGAGAAGAAACCTTTACCAGGGCAAACAGTGGAGATAGTGAACCAGGTAAAGGCTGGTTGTTGCACCCAATGGAGAGACGAGAAATAAGGAGTCTCCTGAAACTGCAGCTCCCAAGCCAGGGGTGCCCAGCACTCCTTGGGAGGAGGTGCCACATGACATGCCATAGGGTATATATTATGCACATGCTGTATAAAGGAGGTTGTCTTTAAAGAGTAATTATGGTGTTGATTGCAGCAGAAGAGGAAGGGGTTGGGCTGTTACAGAAGAGAAAGTGGGACCCGACCTAAAGCACCAAAGCTCTGTTCAGCTTGAAGTGGGAGCTGTCACCCCTCAGTGCACACTAAGAAGATTTTATTTCTTTGCTTTTCATCTTTTTAGGTGTAAATCAGCTCTTTGGCCTCCCCGAGGGCTCCCCAGGGCACCCATCTACTCCTCCTGCTTTCCCTACCCATGCCAGCAAGTCCAACAAGGCTATCCCAGGGGTACAAAGTGACAGGCAAAGTTCAGCAGCCCCTGCACTGGTGATGGTATTTTCACACAATCTGGGCTCAGTTTTCCACAGCTGCAAGGCGCAACAGTGTACTGATTGCACAGCAATGGTAAAATGAGCTCCTTACTCTTGCCAGAACAGCTACCCCACCTCTGGTGGCTGGTGACAAAAGCCAGTAACACAGGCTAGTGTCCAACGCTCACTTTTTAGGTGGTTGTTTAAGTTACAGCTTCTCAGACAACTTTTGTGTAATTCACATTGCTCACTTGGAGTCAGGATTTCATTCTATTTGAGTCAATGAGAGTATTTCTACTCATATCAGAGGGCAGTGTTTCAGTCAGGTAGTAGAATCAGAGAATCATAGAACTGTATAGGTCGAAAAGGACCTTTCATATCATTGAGTCCAACCATCAACCTAACACTGACAAAACCATCACTAAGCCATGTCCCTCATCACCATATCTACCCGTCTTTTAAATATCTCCAGGGATGGAGATTCCACCACTTCCCTGGGCAGCCTTTTTCAATGTCTGATAACCCTTTCAGTGTAAAATTTTTTCCTAATATCCAATCTAAACCTCCTTTGGCACAACTTGAAGCCATTTCCTCTTGTCTTATCGCCTGTTACTTGGGAGAAGAAACTGACCCCCACCTCTCTACACCCTTCTTTCAGGGAGTAGTAGAGAGTGATAAGGTCTCCCCTCAGCCTCCTTTTCTCCAGGCCAAACAACCTCAGGCCCCTCAGCCACTCCTTGTAAGACTTGTGCTCTAGACCCTTCACCAGCTTTGTTGCCCTTCTCTGGACTCACTCCAGAATCTCAATGTTTTCGCTGTAGTGAGAAGCCCAAAACTGGACACAGAACTCAAGGTGGGACCTCACCAGTGCCATATACAGGGGGACAATCCCTTCCCTATTCCTACTCACCACACTATTTCTGATACAGACAGTAGGTCTATTTCTAAGTAGTATCACTTCAATAATTTATGACAAAAACCTGCACTGCATTCACTGGAAGAAGAAAGAGACGGAAGCCTACAGAGCTATTGCACAGGGTTCCCTCTTAATGTCCTTGATGCTGAGGGTAGGTCTACCAGCATAATGCAATACCACGTGGAGCTGCTCAAAATAACTGTGCAGCAGAATGAATATACTCACTGCCATGGAGATCTCTGCTTCGTCTAATTAGCACTGCTGAGAAGCAGGGCTTATTAACCTGGGCAGAGAGCCACAAAATCACAGCTACCCTGCTTCCAGCACTTCAGCGAGCTCATTAGTGCTGTCCTGGGCATCGTTGCACAGAAGTGAATTTGTGAATGAAGACCTGTAGAAGGGAAGACATCTGATAAATGCTGCAGCTCTCTGTGGCCCTGATTAGAAGTCGTTCAAAAACTGGGAGATGGGGGACCACAGCCATTGTGAATCAGAGTCTTATGCTGCATATAAGTTTTGCAAAATGAAGGGCTGCTTCTCCCATCTCCCCTGGCATGAGCGGGGTACTCGCAAAAATTATTTGCCACAACATGCCCGGTGCATGCTCCTTGGGCTTTCACGTGATGGCACAAAAAGATCATCCGAGGTTTCCTGTATCACCAGAGGAAAAAGCCTCCCTCTAATAGACCATTTTGCCTTCCTAATGATCGACATTATCTAATAGCGATAGCTGATCTGAAATCAGAAGCAAAGAAATACTGTGTGTGTTCTCATTATAGCCACTGAAGTAGTTGTTGTCCCATTTCATGGAAGGAATATGTAGGTGATAATAACCTTACCAAAATGAAATGAAATGGTGCTGTCACTAATTCCATTTAATGCTCTAACAGCATCCAAGTTAGATGCGCTTATTAGTTCATAACATTGCTGGTTATAGTTTTTAATCTCAGATAAATCTCTCCACAATTTGGAACTAATATAATGAGCCAGTAAGAAAACAACACACTTTGTAAATAAATGTTCTTAATGACAATCATGTGTGTGCCATGGCAGCAAACTGCCCAACACTTTTACCCTTTTGTGACTTCCTCCTACTTATTCATGGTATGCTCTCTTATTTCCCTATAAATACGATGCCATATCACTTTTACTCTATTTTAAAGGAACCTTAGGGGAAATCAGGTTGTTTGGACATATTGCACCATCTCTTAAAGACTGTTGAGATGTTCTGAAATTTCAGCATGCATTTATTCCAGAGTAGCTCACCTGGACATCATTCAGAGATGAATAAGAGGGTGAAAAAAAATCAGTCATAATGAAGATTAATCTTTACAGTAAAGCAACGCTGTCAAGAACATTAACAGCTTTCTGACACACTTTCATTTGTATGAGCTAACTTTGAATTTTGGAGAAAAAAAGAAAAAGGAAGCCATGATTCCACGGAAAAGATGTTTTGTTTTTCTCCATGTTTTTGTCTAAGAAAGGGGTGTATTTAGAAAAAGAAAATCAACCTTCTGTAGAAGCAGTCCATTGTGTACAAAGGCAATAAATTAGTAGGAAAGTTAATGCTATTGACAAATAATAGCACTACATCAAAATAACTTTATGAAAAGGCCTTTAGTAGTCCCAGCACCAACAAAAAGATACAGAGAACAAAACACAAGTTTTGACAGCAGTGTTAAAAGAACTCGAATTCTTCAGGGTCACAGGATGGAAAACCTTAAAATCGCAAAATAATTAAGACATCATTTCCAAGGAAGAACAACTCAAACTCTTCATTTCACTACTCAAAACAATATCTCTAGCTGATCAAGGTGTAAAAAATATATTATTCTTTTGATTTTCAATGAGCTTCAGCTACTGACAATATATCAACAACAATCAACTTTTTTTCTTATTTTCAATGGAGACAGCCAATTCCATAGGTAACCGAAAATGTCAAAAAGCCACCAGGAATTCAGGTCTTCAAAAAACTGCTGTTAACTGTAGCTAACTTCAGCAAGACTGAAAAATGAGATTCATCTCCAAAACTTGGTTGGAAAGGGGTCATTCACAGGTCAGAGAGACAAAACAAGAGGCTTGTGTTGTAATGTCCTGTGGCTAGATTCCATCACTACCTACAAATCACTTATTCAGCTGACTGATAACATTGCATCTGTAATGATCTGCATAAGGTTTGTAGGAAGTTGTATCTCTTCTTAGATCTAAGATGCTGAAAACAACAGAGAAAGCTTTCAGTCACACATGCTTGTCTGAGGTCAGTTGCTTCATGCTTCTGCACCTGTACTTAGATTTTATAACCTTACATTTTGGACTGAGAAAGAACTTGTGTTGTTTTTTCATATTTTATCTGTTGGTCTCCTCACAGACCTTGATTTCTTTAACTCTAAAATCTAAGAAATTTTATCCTTTCCCCTAACCGTATTTCTGAGCATAATGACCCCTTGGTCCTTCATGTCCAAATTGGATTACTGCAATTGAACCTGACAACAAGTCATAGAATCACAGACTCACAGAATCGTCATGGTTAGAAAGGACCTCTGAGATCACCGAGTCCAACCATACACACACAAAAAAAGCAAGCCACTAGAGCATGCCCTGAAGTGCCAAATCTACATGTTTCTTAAATACCTCCAAGGATGGTGACTCCACCACCTCCCTGGGCAGGCTGTTCCACTGCCTGACCACTCTCTCAGTAAAGTAATTCTTCCTAATATCTAATCTAAACCTCCCCTGCTGCAACTTCAGACCATCTCCTATGGTCCTGTCATTATTCCCTTGGGAGAAGAGGCCAACATCCACCTCTCTGCAACCTCCTTTCAGGTAGTAAAACTGTAGAGGGCAGTGAGGTCCCCCCTCAGCCTCCTCTTCTCCAAACTAAATATGCCCAGTTCCCTCAGCCTCTCCTCATAGGACTTGTTCTCTAGACCCCTCACCAGCTTGGTGGGTCTCCCCTGGACACGCTCCAGAACCTCAATGTCCTTCCTGTAGTGAGGGGCCCAGAACTGAACACAGTACTCAAGGTGAGGCCTCACCAGTCCCGAGTACAGAGGCACGACGAATTCCCTACTCCTGCTGGTCACATTATTCCTGATACAGGCCAGGATGCTGTTGGCCTTCTTGGCCACCTGGGCACACTGCTGGCTCATTTTAAGCCAGCTGTCCACCAGAACCCCCAGGTCCTTTTCTGCTGGGCAGCTTTCCAGCCACTCTTCCCCAAGTCTGTAGCATTGCCTGGGGTTGTAGTGACCAAAATGCAGGACCTGGCACTTGTCCTTATTGAATCTCATACAACTGCCTTGACCCATTGATCCAACCTGTCCAGGTCTCTCTGTAGGGCCTTCTGACCCTCAAGCAGATCAACAGTCCCACCTAATTTGATGTCGTCTGCAAACTTACTGAGGGTGCACTCAGTCCCCCCATCCAGATCGTTGATAAAGATATTAAACAAGACTGGCCCCAAAACCGAGCCCTGAGGGACACCACTGCTGACCAGCTGCCAACAAGGTTTCACCCCATTAATCTCAAGTCTCTGGGCACGGCCATCCAGCCACTTTTTTACCCAGTGAAGAATACACTTGTCTATGTTATGATATGCCATCTTCTCCAGGAGAATGCTGTGGGAGATGGTGTCAAAGGCCTTCCCAAAGTCCCGGTAGACAACATCCACAGCCTTACCCCCATCTGGAAGGCGGGTCACATGGTCTTAGAAAGAGATCAGGTTGGTTATGCAAGTGGTCCCTTTCATAAACCCATGCTGACTGGCCCTGATCCCGTGGCTGCCCTGCAGTTGTCATGAGAGCTCACTCTGGCTGATTCTCTCCATGAGCTTTCCTGGTACTGAGGTCAGGCTGACAGGCCTGTAGTTGCCCAGATCTTCCTTCTGGCCTTTCTTGTAGATGGATGTCACATTAGCCCTCCAGTCATCTGGTACCTCCCCTGTTGACCAGGATTGTTGATAGATAATGGGGAGAGGCTTGGGGAGCTCTCCTGCCAGTTCCCTGAGTACTCTTGGGTGAATCCCATCCAGCCTCATAGACTTACATGAGTCTAGGTGCAGAAGCAGATCATTAACTACTTCCTCCTGGATTATGGGAGGGTTGTTCTGCTCTCCTAGGTCCCCAGGAAACACCTACAGTCTATGTCAATAAATGATGTCATGACAATGACAGCAATGACTTTAGGCTCTGATCATTTCAGTGTTTCTTTTAGCAATATCAGATCAATAAGGGCAAACGCAGACCTGTGAATCATCAGATTTATGTCCAGCTCCAGGCAACGGAGATTACAGAGCTCAAAACAATGTACAAAACAACTGGGAACAAAACACAAGACCTCCTGGATCCTACAGTCCTACAAGGATTCCAAAAGATAACGGAAGAAAAATTCACAAAGAACTGTTGCAGATACTTATGCCATGTAGGTTTCTGAATCATAGGTGGTTGCAAGGCTGCAGGCTTCTTGTTCTCTCCTACTGTTGTTACTGACCATTGTCAAACACAGGGTGAGCAGCCAGATTCACCTCTGATCTGGCACAGCACTGCCACCTGTATGTCTTAAACTGAGAAAGAAAACAACACAAATCCCAAATGTGACTATGGATGGAAAGCCTCTCTTTTCTTTGCAGTCTTACCAGGTAAGAGTGACACTAACAGCTCCATCCACCTCAGCGGTCCTCTCCAGTCCTGTGTGGTTTTGTAACCATGCTGCTTCTTTTTGCTCCAGAGGTTTTCAAAGAACCTGCATGAAGTGCAAAGAACATCAACTACAAACTGCTTTTTATTGACGGTCATAATTTAAAATAAAAACAAAACAGAAACCCTGTCAGTTATACTACCAAAAAAGGGAGAAAAAAGATAAAGTCTTTATAAAATCGCCCAGCATCTTCACTTCAGCTCAGACTCTGTGTCAATGTGGGGCAGGATAATATCCCTGAGTAGGTTTTGAATTGCTCATGACAAAGGTACATTTCTGCCAGTTGGTACTGTTATTCTTGTCCCTTATCCTGTCTCCAAGTTCTCCTCATGCAACAAATGATGCCTGTCACTTGTCTGCCTCTTTCACAACAGTTTCTGTTTCTTTTTTCAGGATACCCAAAAAAGTTCCTAAACAACATTCTGAACAGTTTTTTGCATAATTTTCAGCAGTTTGGGGACAAGACGTTGGGAACCAAGGCACTTTTTACTCCTTAAGTACTAGTTTATCAAGACAGATATTCTTTTGTCAGGCTTTAAAGTAAGGCTCAGAGAGTGGTAAGGAATAAAAAAGGGAAAGAACAGAGTTATATAATTTGCATTAACAGTATGGATTTGTTCTTTGTATTTCAACCTTTTCTCTGCCTCTATAGGTCATAAACAATCCAATTAAAACAGAACTGTCCCTGTCTACCTGACTAGCACCTAGCATAGTGAGCCATGACCTCTGGCTCTGGCTTCTGTGGCTCCATAGCACATTTTCCCACTGAAGACCTGATTATCATAGAATCATAGAATGGTTAGAAATTGAAGGGACCTTAAAGATCATTGAGTTCCAACCCCCCTGCCATGGGCAGGGACACCTCCCACTAGAGCAGGTTCCTCAAAGCCCCATCCAACCTGGCCTTTAACACCTCCAGGGATGGGGCATCCACAACTTCCCTGGGCAACCTGTTCCAGTGTCTCACCACCCTCATAGGAAAGAATTTCTTTCTGGTATCTAATCTAAATCTCCCCTCTTTCAATTTAAAACCATTACCCCTCATCCTATCACTACATTCCCTGACAAAGGGTCCCTTCCCATCTCTCCTGAAGATCCCTTCAGGTACTGGAAGGCCGTTATGAGGTCTCCCCAGAGCCTTCTCTTCTCCAGGCTGAACAACCCCGACTCTCTCAGCCGTCTTCATAGGAAAGGTGCTCCAGCCTAAATCATTTTCATGGCCCTCCGCTGGACCCATTCCAACAGGTCCATGTCCTTCCTGTGTTGAGGACTCCAGAGCCGGACACAGTACTCATGGTGGGGTCTCACAAGAGCAGAGTAGAGGGGTAGAATCACCTCCTTCAACCTGCTGGCCATGCTTCTTTTGATACAGCCCAGGATGGGGTTGGCTTTCTGGGCTGCCAGTGCACACTGCCAGCTCATGTTGAGCTTCTCATCCATGAGCACTCCCAAGGCCTTCTCCTCAGGGCTGCTTTCCAGCCATTCTCCCCCAGCTTGTATTTGTGCCTGGGATTGCCATGTCCCAGATGCAAGACCCTGCACTTGGCTTGGTTGAACTTCATGAAGTTTGCACAGGCCCACCTCTCCAGCCTGTCCAGATCCCTCTGGATGGCATCCCTCCCCTCTAAAGTGTCAACCATGCCACAAAGCTTGGTGTCAGTGGCAAACTTGCTGAGGGTGCACTCTATCCTACTGTCCATGTCTCTAACAAAGATGTTGAACAGCACTGGCCCCAGTACCAACCCCTGAGGAACACCACTCGTCACGGGCTTCCACTTGGACATTGAGTCATTGACCACAACTCTTTGAGTGTGGCCATCCAGCCAGTTCCTTACCTGCTGAGTGCTCCATCCATCATATCCATGACTTTCCAATTTTGAGACTAGGATGTCATGTGGGACAGTGTCCAATGCTTTGCATAAGTCCAGGTATATGACATCTCTTGCTCTGCCCTTGTCTACCAATGCTGTGGCAGTACCATAAAAGGAGACCAAATTTGATGTCAGTCTGAAAGATAATTAGGTTTCTACAAAGAAATGGATGGCCAGAAGCAAAAAAAGGATCCTATTCATGCTCCAGGTAAAGGGAAGTCCAGAAGATTATAGGCATGAGGTTATATACCTCGAATAGAGACCAGAAAAAAAAGGTTCACATTAAGTTCTTCTTTTCTCACTTCTCACATCTCCCTTCCCTTGATCAGTCAAAAGATACAAATCTAAAGGACACGAGGCCTCAATATTTCCAGTTCTTATAAAAATACTCTTCTGCTTTCTTCTTCAGTTAGCATTGCACAGCCCAGCACTCAGCACCCAGAAACAAGAGGAAACGATAATATATATTTTGGCTGATGCTTCCCTATATATACATAAATATATGTATATAAACCATTAAAGCCTAGGGATGATCTATGAATTAAAGTTATCATAGATAGACCAGTGCAGTTACTTCCATTATTTACTTGTCTCTTGTTTGTGGAAGTGGATCTCAGTTCCTCCCAATCTTGTAGCTGCTCTGTAATATGAGCAATAAATTGATGGTGATTACAATTATGCATGAAGTTTTAACACGCTGTTTATAGACTAAGCTGCTGGTAGAAGAAAGGCAAATCGCCTTTCTTCTTGTAAGGAGGTGAATGCAATATGATTTGCAGACACTTTAGAAAGTTGCAGAAAGTTCCGTCTGAAGATTCCCATGTTGATTTACTTCGGTATTAAAGCTTTAGTTTTACTTATATGAAAATTAAAATGGAAAATCCAGTAAGCTGTTGCTTGTATAAATATCATTTATTTTTCTTTTTCGATTATTTGAATGACTCACAGGCAATTGGTAATCTGTGCCAGAACAAGGATTTCTATATGCCAGATTGTGCATTATTAATTTACGTAGAGTACGGTTTAATCACATAAGTAGTCATGCTGATTTCAGGAGTACTACTCACAGGAGTAAAAGCTACTCTGTTAACAGAGTTCTAAATTCCTATCCCAGGAGTATCATGTTTCTGGAAGAAGCCGTTAGTCTTCATTTTTTTTTCATTGCTTTAGGCAGAAAACTGAACTGAGAGTGTAAGCTATCTTAATTAAATCTGATCTGAAGCTTTGCTTTTCTAGTTAGCTCATGCATTCTGATATGTAAGTTATACCCTAATCACTCCTCAGCATAGACTTCTGCACGACGGTATCTAAATATAACAATTAGTGCAGAAGGAAAAAAAATTAGTTCAAATTAGACAATATAAGAGAAAGATAAACTCCAGGTGGCACGGTTATTTTTTTAAAGTCAAAAAACAAATTCCTCACTGGGAGGCAATGCTCATAAATTAGAATTCTATTTATAATGTGCCAGTGACATTTTCATATCTATTTATTTTAATGCCTACCAGCATTTAAAAATTAGTTGAGGTTGTGTTGCTATTACAAAGGTTAAATGAAGAGATTATGAGTTGCACAGATGTTTATGGTTTGGGTTGATAGCTCTGGGACATCCCATTCTGGAGGCATTGTGTTCCAGTTCATTTTAACAGTAATTAGAAGTACCCCCGTAACGAGGTGCTTGCTGCTGAAAACAACTTCATTAGTTTGGGTGATTTTATTGGTTTCCTTTAGGGTGAGGAACGAGTGTTAATAGTTGTAATTTAATAGGAAAATTACTGAAGCAAGGAAGATTCCACTGAATCTTAAATGAGGCATTAGACAGACGTTCCTTTTCCAAATAATGAAATATAAGGGAAGAGCAGCAACCTTAAGAATTATCATATGGATGTATTTACCCTAGAACAGATGAGCTATTTTGTTTAAATATTTTAAATATCACTTGAAGTTGTTAGGAGCCTATAGAGAAAATATCTATTAGCTTAACAAATTCTGAGGACATTTGGCTGCACTCTTGGGCATTTGCACACATTGCAACTCTGAACTGAAATCCTGCCAGTCAGAAAGGTTGTGTTCTCTTTCAGAGAGTGAGAAGGATTTTTTCCCCTGGCAACGTAATATTGCTCAGCACAGAGAGTCTTCTTTAAGGTACCACCAGTTCCCACCAGGCAGAGTTGCCCCAGTTACACTGGAGCACATGCCTTTAGGGGGAAGATGGATTGGTGACAAACTTACTAGGCTGGCTGAACTGAGCCATACGCCATATCCCTGCTAGACATTTCCCTTCCCTGGAATAGCAGCTGCTGCCTAGTCTTAGCCTAGGGATCAACTTCTTTCCTGGGTGAACATGCATTATAAATCACAGTTAACCTAACCTCTGTCCCCAGGCTCCTATTGAAAATCAGTACTTTACCCAACAGCTTGTCTGGAGGCCTTCTCTGACTCTCCTTTCTGCATTCTCTCCCTCTTCTCAAGTCTCCCTTCTTCTGCAACTCCTCAGCAATCTCTGAAGGCTTCTCTGACGGGATGATAGTCTCATTAAGACAAGGTGGACAGCATGAGGGTGCTCTGTGAAGATGCTGTTGTGCCTCTGTGACCTGCTGAGTAGTTAGCTTAGGCTTCTAGACAGAGAAAAAAATCTTCCTTGATAAAGTAATCCAAAGTCACAAAAACAAACACTGCCTCTGAAGAGATTATCCACTAGATCACAGCCAAAGTGGGCAAAAGACAAGCACATGCTCAGTAGGCAGTTGGGTGCTACAAGGCAATGGTAATAACAAACTCTTGGCTTAAACAAAAGAGATCAACTGCTCAAGTTTCACAAAAGTTCTGCCTCTCTGCCTTCCTGCACTAGGTCCCTTGCAGAGCAGGTCTCTTGCCTAAAGGGAAGCTGTGTTTCCTCTATATCTACTAAAGGAAGCCACCTCTGTCAGTCTTTCTGACCTTGGGAAACTAAATAACACATGGTTCTGGAAGGATGATTGGAAAAATCATTGGAAGAAAGGTGCTATTAAAATCTTCATTAGAGATAAAAAGACTTGGAGAAGGTTTATAGACCACTTAGTTTTTCATCTGCATACAAATTGTATCAAGAGAGAAGAGGCGAGGTGAATGAAAAGAGAAGAGAAGAGAAGAGAAGAGAAGAGAAGAGAAGAGAAGAGAAGAGAAGAGAAGATTTACTTCTGACAATAGATGTTTGTGAAGCACTTGATGCTTTCAAGGGCTTTCCAGTAGCAGCAGATGTGGGTAACAAATTGTGTTAAAGAAGTGCACTCCATCTAAAATAACATATACAAAAAAATTATTTTTAAAACAGAAAGTACAAAATAAAAATATAAATAGAGAAGGAACTCAGATGGAAAATAGTCCCTGAGAAGAGACTCTGAACACAAATTCAGATGAAACATTTAAAGACACACATAAGAACAATCATATGATGCAGTAAGAATTTGAAAAGTGCCAATATATACAGGGACATATGAAGAGACGAGAGCATCCTGAGACTACAGACATTAGAAGTAATTCAAAACACAACTCAAAAAGACACCTGAGTTAGAAAGTCATAGAACTCGACTCAGAGCTTGGCCTGCTATAAAAGAGCCAAAGGCCAGCCCTGGAAAAAGGGGATGTATTACAGTGGCTGCAACAGTTTTCAAGAGTTAACAAGTGCCAGAAAATGCCCACAGCATGAATAAAGAGGATAGCAAAAAGCAAAACTGTATTAATTATACAGATTGTTTCTGATGGAGTTAAATTGGTTAAAAAGCATAAAGAAAAGACAAAGCCAAGAACTATCCCATCTTTGTCATGGACCAGCTAAACCACAGAAAAAAAAAAGCAGCTGTCTTGATGGATATGATTCAAAGAGCCACTTGAGAAGGTAGCTAAACCACATTGTTGAAATTTCTACACACAGTGTTTGCTAACATTTCTTCTCTGTAACAGATAAAAAACAAGTAGCATAAAACTACAAAACAAATGAATAATAAAATATTTCTACTGCTACCATTTAACATTCTTCAATGATCATAACAAAGCCATGTTCAACTGTACTCATCAACTATTCTGTTTATTGCAGAGAAAAGCTATATAGTAAATACTTTTATTATCCAGGAGTGATCCAGCTGTATGTAGTCATGTTTGAAATGAAAGTCTGTTATTGTGATGGTTGTGCTCCAATGGTGCTGCATATTCTGACAGTATTTTTAAATACTGGTATAGTTAATATCTCCTGATTCCTGATTTATTAATTAGAGTTTCAGAGCCCTTTTTCTGTGAAAGCAGGAAGAAAAAAATCAAGTCAGTTTTCAACACTGAGAAATTACTGAATGAAAGAAACCTGAGAAATGGTGTCAAAATAAGCTTAATTAGAGATTCTATAAAGAAGCTTTTTGCTACCTATGAATACCACAACTAGGAAGAATGATGGATGTGAATGTTATCTTTGATCTTTGCTGAAGTCAAGAAAGTAAAACCAAATGTGTGCATTACTCTCCTAAGAAAATCCTTCTAGCCTAGGCAGGTGAAAAGTAAATTAAATAATTCATGTCCAGCAAGGAATCATAGAATTGTCTAGGTTGGAAGGGACATTTTAAGGTCACTGAGTCCAACCATCAACCTAATACAGACAAAAACCAGCACTAAACCATATCCCTCAGCACCACATCTACACTTCTTCTAAATACCTCCAGGGACGGCAATTACACCACTTCCATGAGCAACCTGTTCCAAGGATTCATAACCCTTTCGGTGTAGAAATTTTTCCTAATATTGAATCTAAACCTCCCCTGGTGTAACCTGAGGACATTTCCTCTTGTCCTATTGCTTGTTACTTGGGAGAAAGGTTGTTGTGGCTTCAGCTGAATTGGCCAGTTGTGGGTGACTGAAGCTCTTCCCCCACCTCCCGCTCCAAGGAGAGGAGGAGAGGGGTACAAAGATTTATGAGTTTAGAAGGAACTAAACTACTTTAACGAAATATTAATAATAAAATAAAATGAAAATAATGAAATAGACACAATATATACAAAACCATATCAAGCTCCCAGGATGACATCACCAGCAGGCACTGTGAAGTCCCAGACTGGACTCAGTGTTGGATGGGAAATGGATTCCAGCTGTGGAGTCAGGAACACACAGATCAGGATCCAAAGCAGAAGAACAGATAGAGTCCTCTTTGGACGTGGACCACTGAGGAAAGAGGGCTGACTCTTTGATCCCTCAGTTTTTACACTGAGCATGATGCAGCTGGGATGGAATAACCTGTTGGTCACTTTTGGGTCACCTGTCCTGTCCGCTCCTCCCTGCAGTTGGGACCCCTCTAAGCTTTTCTGTTTCTGATCCCCAACAGGGCAAATGACAAAGTGAGCTGACCTTGGTTGTTACAGTAATAAGTATGAGTCTCTCTGCATACCATTCCTTGGCATTAACTATACACATAGCTCTTATCACTCTGAGAACATACAGGTTTCTGTACAATATGTTGCTAATTTCAGAGAGTTAGAAGAGGCCCAGCTAAGAAGTAAAATTACTGAACAGAAAGTCGGTTCTATTCTACCTCAATTCAGGACAAAGGGCAAAAATAATTAGTCTTCTAATATTGAAATGCACACCAGCTTGATAAGCAGACAACAAGATGGACAACTGGATGGACTTCTATTCACCCAGCACAGGTGATCTTTGGGAGTTCTAAAGGGCCTGAAGAGATCAGAGAGAGACTGCATTCAGCTGAAGGTAAAGCTTTAAGACCAAAACCACCCACTGTCAAGTTTGGGAAAATAAAAGCTTTCACTTTCATACCATTCCTTGCTGGGAAGGAAAACAATATCTCACCATCTTGTCTTTCCTCCTTCCCCCCTGACTGAAGGATCTGTGCTGGGCTGCGGAGCTCTTGGAGTTACCCAGAACCAAGACAAACAGGGGCCAGCCATGTGTTACCCACAGCACTGAGGAGTCACAAAACCCTGTGAGTGCAATTTATACTGCTTTACAGCCAGGGAACAAGCTCCTGATCTCTGTTTTGTGGATTTTCTGAAGGCAAAAGATAGGGTCCCACCAAATCCCCAGCACAGCCCAGAAAAATAACTTGCTGACTGCATGACTTCTTCATTTCCTACAGTCACTTCAGTGTTCTCCTGTATATTTCCACACCAAAAACTACAGAAATAACCTTCTTCCCAGCTCCTGATTTCTGAAACAATGTAGCTGTGGATTTCCCACCTTCAATATTTTATAGAGTTTTCAAAAGCCACCTAAAAACTGCCTCCTACAAATTCTTTGAATCTACTATGTGAAGTGGTTTTCAGATAGATTAGTTTTAAATTATAAAATATAGCACAGAGAGGACCAAAAAAAAAATCTCATTTGTTGTTAGAGATAAAAGAGAGAAAAAACACAAAATAAGTTGTAAAGGTAGCAGTTGCAGGCTTCTCCCATCCGTCTGATATAGTGGGGTTTTTACACTAGGCAGTAGGAGACTCCAATAGACATATATGGTTTGCAAGAGCCATCCTATTATCCCACTATAGTCAATGAAAAACAATAGGCATTTTCAGCATATAACTCATCTGATCTGTTTTAGAGACTGACATGAATTGAGGTTTAAAAGTAACTGCTTCTCTCGGCTGACCATAGGGAAGAGGAGACAAGTTCATATGTAGTCATTTACATTTGACAGGGTGGCTCCTCCTCAAGGTTTCCAAAACATTAGGTGGCTTCATTCAAGGAGACTTTCCACAGAAACATCACAGTTTGGGCCATCTCACAGGCCATGGGCCAAAAAACTGATCTGGTGTCTCTTCAAACTCCACAACCTTCCATGACCCATCATCCTCCATCAACATCTCACAGAGAAACAAGCAACTGAGTTTTCAGATACTCTCCAGTCACCCTCCTTGTTCTTTTCAACTAAATATGGGGTACTAGGTATAAAACTTCATACTTTACTAATAATGTATTTTTCTGCATCAAGCATCGTCAATGGACTTTGAAAAAGAAACAAAAACTGTCTTCTCTGAGGGAGGTACTGATAATTTCCGCAAGGTACTGACTCTGCTCTTACTCATTAGTCTTGACCAAACAGGGCGTTTACTAGACTTTTTATTCGGCAAGTTTACTTGACTTCTTACACGTGATCACCTATGTGGGTAAAACAAATGTTGTTCCAGAAAGTATGTGCAGTCTCCATCCTTGGAGGCTGTGAAGACCCAACTGGATAAAGACCTGAGTGACCTGGTCTGATCTCATAACTGACCCGGCTATGAGTGGAAGGTCAGACTAGAAACCTCCTGAAGTCTCTTATAAACTAAATTATGTTATGATCCCATCCTGTTTTCTTACACAGGTCCAAAAAGTGACAAAGCAAACAAAAAAAAAAAAAAGAAAAAAATCTATTTAAGGTGTTTGAATTAAAGATTTTACTCCTTAAGTTCCAAAATAACAGAAGTTTGGGTTTATACCAGTATCGATATATTCTTGCCCCGTTGTAACACTTTTTCCTAGTCATTTGTCATTTGCCACAGTTAGAGACAAGATAGTGGACAGACAGACCGACCATGGGTCTAACATAGTAGAGCTTTTCTGATGACTGACGTAAGGGAAAATGAGATATTGTGTATCTGTCAAGCCCAACAGTAATATGTTGTCAGAGGTTTCCATGGAAGCAGCACGGCACAGTTCACTGTCAAGAGTGCTGCATAAATAATGCTTTCAGAATACTCAAGCTGCAGATTATTAGAAAGACAGAAGAAAGTTCACATCACAAATCATACTGTATGGCAGGGAGGTAACCAAAAGACAAACTGCTGCATCATGCCAAAAAAAAAATCACAAGGATTTCAAAATGTTAAATGTAAGTTTACTGCTGCAGCTAAATTCATCTCCTGAGTACAGGAGTACAAGAACAGCAACTATTCTCAAAAAGCTTAAAAGTATTATGATTTAACAGTTTCAAAGATTGTACCTATTTAGTGTTTTCTTTTGGATCGGAAGTACACGTTTGAAGCAATCACCTT
The DNA here is from genome assembly GCA_033628505.1 of Tringa tobata. NCBI lineage: Eukaryota > Metazoa > Chordata > Aves > Charadriiformes > Scolopacidae > Tringa > Tringa tobata. The sequence goes on from JAHREE010000096.1 coordinate 202,202, forward strand.
CACCTCCAGGCTTCAGTTTGCACGGCAGAGACACCTCCGAGAGCAGCTGGATTCCTCACCAGTGAAGACAAGCAGGGAGCTGCATCGCCTGCACACCAACCACAGGTGAGCACTGTGGTGAGATCATTTTGGTAAAATCTCCAAAATGCATACAGTGTGGACATCAGGACCTCTGCAGGAGGTGGAGCTGTGAAGAACAGCTCCACAGGTTCCCCCCTTGTTGCTGATATAAAGATAGCCAGAGATGCTGAACACCTAAGAGCAAAGAAAGAAAGGAAAGAGGCCACCAAGATTAGACTCAGGGATTCATCACTCCAAAGTAAACAGCTGAAACTCAAAAATGTGGGAGACTTGGAGAACATTCTTTCAGGACACTAGTTGCTTATCAGTAGTTTGGGAGCTACTCCATTGATGCACACACTCCTCACCCTGCTGCAAATTTCCATGTGGTGATCAATGACACCAGTCAGATGGCAGAAGCCATCTCTGCCAGTAGCCTGCAGCCACCTCCTCCTTGCAAGGAGGGTGCTCATGATTTACAGAACATCCCTGAAGTCACTTTGTTGGCTTCTTCATACATATCGCTAAATGCACCACTCAGGGGAATGAAGTCTAACAAGAGAAAAGAGTTGTGATTAATATTAATACAGTCATGGTGAGTTTCAGTGAAATCAGTAAATTGCAGATGCTGAATGTTTGGGAAATTCCTCACCTTTGAATCCCCAATCACTTCTTCACCTGACTCTGTATTTATCACAGTCCACAAAATAAAGCACAGTTGATCTTGAAAACCCTGACACCACTGGGGGTCTGAAGGAGGAAAGCATGGAGGGAAGAAGAGGGTCGTGGACATCAAACCCATTCACACATTTCTGGAAGTCCTCGGATGTGGTGGTAGAAGCCACTCTGGAGTGATCTGGGAAAGCCCAAAGCTGAGCCCAGGGCATCTGATCCAACAGACCTGTGGAAAATCTCCTCCAGCTCTGTGCAAGACTGCCAACGAGACCAAAGCAAGACTAATCAGCAGAATATTAGAAGTCAACCAAATTTAACATTTAGGATCAACTCAAAGGTCCTCCTTCACTGTTTATCAAGTTGGGGATGTTTACCACATCTGACATTTCAGCAACCCCCTTTGTAAATGAAGGTTTAATTTGCAAAATGTTTATTTTCAAATGTTTCAAGCGAATACTTAGAGGTCAACCGTTTAATTTGATCCAGATTTTACCATTCAGATTTTTGTTCAGTGTAATAACATCACGTGAAAAGTTAATCTGCTTAGTGGGGAGCAAAATAATAGCCATAACATATGATTTAGCATATAAACTTCCTTGGTTTTTTTTTTTTTTACAGAAGTAAAGGTAAAAGCAAAAATAATCAATTTCAGCAGACTGCAGTTAATTTCTTTTTCTTTCATAATATCTGCTATAGGTCTATGGCCCACAAGCCTCATATGAAATAGAATCACAATATATCCTGGAAAAATACTGGCCAAAGCTGGATCTCGGCTGTTTTATACTTATAGCAGCAATATATGTTACTGCAAGTACCAGTATGAATGGTGACATTTGTTGTCACAGCCCTCAGTACATCTGAACAAAAGATGGTTGGAAAACAAAATATCTTTCTAGAATGACCACTATTGGCAAAAATATAATGGCTATGGTTTCAGGTCAGGAACACATAATCACATCAGAAAAGTTAACGCTTCTCCCTGAAATACAGAAGACAAGTGCAAGTTCCTGAGCGAAATCACAACAGGGACTTGAGCCTCCATCTGCACATCCGTGACTGAGTTCTCAAAGGATCAGGCTAGCAAGTACCCTCAGCTGATCTCTAATGTGCTTGGGTTTTCAGGGATAATTGCAAAGCATCTTCATTTCATTCTGCAACGGAAGAACTGCTCTAAAATCTTTATTATTTGTAAAGGGCTGGAAATGTTGTCTAACGGTCAGTTTCCTTTTTGCCAAATAAATATTGGTGAAAGCTTGCTTTTAAGAGAGCTTTACAGCATTAGGGATTCAGCTGGAGAAGTTTAAGGGAAATATCATTGGTAGTGCAGAACTTCTTTTATTCTGTCATAAAGCCAGGAGAAGTCAATTAGGTCTAGTACTTCATTAATGATGTTCACAAATCACATTTATGGCAAGTCTCATATCTATTGCTCTGTTAGAATATGCCATTTGGAAAGACTAGATTTGACACCCTTATATGATGGCACTGCAGCTACTGTTGGGGTAATTAATTTTTACTTGTGCTCTGGAGAAACGAAGCAAAACTTTCTAAGACATTTGGCCAATTACACACTCTTTAGGGCAATGAAGCCTTTGCAGAAAGCTTGGCTTTATATTACCACTATGATCAAAGCTTTAATGAAATTGCTTCGTGACAGAAGCCACTGGACTATTGAGAAAAAGCTACAAAAATAAATTAATGCACAATTTTGAATCTGCAAAAAGACATATCTTTCAGGTTTCTGACTTTTTATTAATGTGCTCCACCAAGCAGCCTCCCCTGAGTACAGTTCTAACAGATATTACAAGAACACCTTTTCCTTTTGATAAATGATAAAGGCCATCCATGGGATCTTCATAATGGGAGTGTTGTATTCCCTTTGTTTTATTACAGTATTTCCAGAGGAAAGGTGTTACTCTGTTCTCATGGGGCAGAGTTGGAAGGACTGGAGTTCTTTTATGGATGCACCGGCATAAAAAACTACAGAGGAACCTGGGGAATTGCAGGCTGTTTTGCAGCTCTGGTACAGCACATCCCCGCTAATATATGTGTCAGAGTATTGTAAAAAAAATGGCAGTGAAGTTTAAAGAGAGAAATGAAAACTGTAGTTTAGGAAGAGACAAAACTTTGAAGATCCTTCCTGACTGTGGCTCCGCCGTACGCACAGCCCTGTGCCAGCGTGATACCCTCGCACACACACACAGCTCAGGTGCACGCAGTAGGGTGCTGAGCTTGCACAATTTCTTGGCTGCAGATTCATCTACAAAGTGTTTCTGAGTCACAGAGGATGTTAATGAGTTTTTTGAAATGCAAGTAGGGAGAATAAGGCACCTGCACGCACACAGACACGCTGCAGCTCAGCCAAGCATCCTTAAATTCCTTGGAGTTCATTGAGCGAGTTCATGTGCTTCCCAGATTGAAGACTACCCCGGCACAAAATGAGGACACCAAGTCTCACCGTAACTTGCATGTCCCTGATCAAGCCAACACACGAGTCCAGCTGGTGAGGAGCTACCCTGAGCCCCGCACCGTGGGGCAGCTCCCCAGGCCGTGTGAACGGCCAGTGGACACTGGGAAAAGGAACGGGAGGGGGATGGAGTCAGGCTGGGGGCACAAAACCAACAGGGAGGAGAAAGAAATTATTGAAAGAAAGCACAGCTTTTCTGTTGTTTTTTAACCTTGCTTTGTCTAAACTCACCCTGGAAAATGGGGTTTTTTGAGATCCTCAAAGATAAAACACAAACGCAAAACATTTGTGGAAACCTTTCCTCAGCAGTGGAGAGACCCCAACCCAAAGCCTTCACCCATATTATGTCTCTTGAATCCTCACTGTGCGAATAGTTATCTATGAAGGCATTCACGGATTTGACAGAGTTGGAAGGAACCTCTAGAGATCATCTAGTCCAACTCTCCTGCCAGAGCAGGATTGCCCAGAGCACATTACTCAGGACTGCATCAAGGCAGGTCTTGAGGGATAACTCACAAAATATGCCAGTGTCTATACAAGGAGGCCAAAGGCACGTTATCCCCTTGTCCGACTTTCCTGAGGTGCAGTCCCAGCAACACAAGATGCAAACAGTGGATAGGCAAGCTGGTGGTCTGGATCTGGATGCAGACCTGCACTTTGGTGATAGCAAAAGCCACCCTGCCTGACCATTGGCACAGATAACAAGTGGAGGAATTAATCACCTTACTGGCTGTGACCCCATGGTAATTGCATACAAATGCAAGAATAAATCACAGCTCTTGGTCAGTGCTCTCTAATACAGAGTAGAAACTTTTTTTCAGTGTTTCACACGGGATCCAAAATATCCATATTCCTTTTCAGGACTGTGTTTTCCTTATATTTGATTGGTTTGCCTTTACCAAGCAGGCTACAGAAAGGTACATGTGAAAATTCTGAAATATAAATGAATTTTCTGATTTATGATTCTTTTAATGTAACTTATTTAAAGAATGAATAACACTAAGTTCATATTTATTTCTTTCTGTTATGCTTTTCATTTTTAGGCCAGGAGAGCAGTGCAAGGCAGCCAGGGGAACACAGGATGGTGCAGTAGTGGTCAGCAGTGGCAACTGCTGTGGACCTACGAAGAGCATCTCATCAGGACACCAAGATCTGTTACAGAAGGGAAATAAGGAATTAGAAATGCAGTCCTTATGAAGAACTGTGTTCAAAGATAAAAGGGCTGGTTCCCGTGCAGCTTAGAGACACAGTGGCCCAGGGATCAGAGAAGAGCTTTTGAAGTCTAGACAGGAGCTCTCATCCCTGCTCCACCACTCTTGGGTGACCCCAGTGAAGTGCCAGTTTGCTAATCTTCAGCCAGGCGAGTCTGCTGAAGTATTTACTGCTAAAAACCTGCAGGCAAGCTACAGCTGAAGAACACAACATAGGCATAAGTGGCAAATCAAACCCTGCAGGGTTCACAGGGGTTCATCCTCCAGCTTTGCACTGATTTTCAGAGATGAATCCATCCCACACCAGAGGAGAGGTGCAACATGGAGCAACACTCAGCACAACCTGCAGGATGCTCATCCTATTAGCCAAGAGCTTTAGCCAAACGAGCCCTGCTTTTATAAAGCACATCTCTTGGAAGAGCACAAGCAGCTACGATAACAGAGTGGGCCCACACTTTCTGTTGCAGGGAAGCTACTGCAGTATCTGAGCTTCCTGGAAGTCTCATAAAAACTACCAGCCAGATACAGAAAATAATAATGTTTAATGTAGCAAAAGATTATTAGTGGTCCTCAGTGTGCAGTTGATAGGGAGCATGGCTTGTTGCAGGCCAGAGAGACACCCCTGAGAGTGGACTTCTGAGGTTTGGTGCGGGAAGGCTGCTCCACTCCCCCTTTCAGCAATTCCCCACCACGGAGGTCACTTCAGGTTCTCCAGCTCCACAGCACCTGCCACCATCAGGAGGGTAAGAAATCCCTTCGCTTTCTGCAGCTGAATCCTCTCCTAATGGTAATGAGGCACTCAGAAAGAAAGCATTTACTTAGACAAACATCATCATCTGTCAAAGCCATGGCAATAATAAAATCTCTGTTGCCAGAATTCACTTACATTGAATGATGGGTGGGTGGATTCAACAGCCATGAACTCTTAACTAAATGCATTTTTCCTATAAATTCCCCTGGTACATTAACTTTTACTGATAGCAAATAGCTGCCCCATCTCTAAGGAAACCCATATTAATCTTACAAACCTGCAGGACAGAAGAAAAAAGGCAACTACTGCCGACTCAGACAGATGCCATGGCCCCTCTTCTCCAGACCCTTGCAGCTCCTGTAGACTTGGCCACAAAATGCCCCCAGAGCAGCCAGACACCCCCTTTGCACAGGTGTCAATGCTCATCTAGACAAAGCCCTGGAGTCTGGCAGGCAAACAGGCCAAGGCACTCACTCCAAGATGTGTGAAGCAGGCTGTCGATTAAACGAGCTGTTGAAACGAGCTTACTGATGGCAGTTTAAATGACAGGCTCCTCAATTATTTTCAATGAGGACTGGGGAAGAAAAAAAAAAAGGGAAAAGAGAAAAGAAAAAAGAAATCCAGCTTGTTCTTTTCATGAGACCAGGGCTGATGTAAGACATGGGGAAATAATTCAATGTATACCTTCTAACTGGTCAGGGTGGCTGGGATGACTGAGTGATAAAAGACAGAGCTACTGCTAGTCCCTGGGGTCACAGACTGTCCTGTGGCTGCAGGTCTGCAAAGAAGGGACCTGGTCACTGGCATCTCTTCAGTGTACCTGAACTGATGGGTAGGCAAAGAGAAGCAGCATAATTATCCTCCTAACCCAAATCCCCACTCAGTAAAAGTCTGTGGGAAACCATCATGAGGCAAGGAAGCCCTGGAGACAAAAATGTGTTTTAAAAGACCCTCTAGGAGGTGAAGTAAAAAGGTCTGGAGACTTTACCTTTTCTTGGAGATTCATATTTTACCACAGTTCAAAGACATTTCCCGGGGATAAGAAACGGTATTTTTTGCAGCCAGCCCTACAGAATTAATGAAAACCTTCAACTTCCCAGGACCCTGGGGTCCCCTGGGGGCAATCGTCCCAATTAACATTTTCTTGATTGCTTGTCATTAGGCTTTCAGAGTGTGAAAAAGTGTTGCAGAGAAATCACAGTTCAGCCACGCAGCTAATCCAGTGGAACATTTTTATTGTTTCATCTGAGTGAGGAAGCCATAAAATGGAGAGAGAGAAACTGTGCTGAATCTTTCCAGCTCTTTGAGCAAGTACCCCCCAAAGATTTAGCATGCTTTCCCCTCTCCCGGCTGTAATTTAAATAACCCAAAACCTATGGCTTGTGTAGGAGTTTGTTATATGCTTTATTCTCTCATAACTTACACTTGCGGCCTTGTGGTGCAGAAAGTGTTGGCGAATTTAAGGCTCAAAGTGCACCAGGGAAGCTCTTCCAATAATCCCAGGGTGAATTAAGAGCTGAAAAAAATTATTAATGGAGATAATAGTTGTGAAGATGAGGCATAACCTCTCTGCCTTTATCTCCTCCGCCTGCATAGCCTACACACACAGACCTTTGTCTCCGCCCAAGGACTGCTTTGAACGTTCGTTAGCATGGATGTGATCTCCAAACGGGCTCACAGGAATTTGCAACACAACGTTCCCGTTAAAAATCAGAGGAACCTGTACTCTTAAAATACACAATCTTTTTTGAACCTCCTGTTAAGCGAGCACTGGCCCAGCCTCAGCTGTGACTAACTTTCTCAGCTGAGGCAGACCATGTGTAGAAGGCAAAATAGGAGTCACCTGAGGAATGGGGCTGCAGGGAGTGCAGCCAAAAAAGGAAGCCCAAAACCAGGCACAGTGCTCCAGGTACCACTCATAAATCCCAAATCAGGGGAAAGGATGATGGCCCTCAGCTGGTTGCCTATGTTTTTGCTAATTCAGCCCAGGATGTGGTTCTGCAACCTTCTTCACTGCAAGGGCATATTGCTGGCTCTTGTTCCTCTTGTCCATCACGAATCCCCAATTTTTGTAGAAACAGAGCTGCCCACACCATCCAGTCCACACTCAGCCTGCGTTGTTTTGTAGGGTTATGCTGGCCCGGTTTCAGGACTTAATGGTCACTGTTACCCTGTCGGTTATCTGATAGGGTATCTGATAGGTTATCAGATAACCCTCCAAAAGCAGCACTGTTTGGGATATGCTACTATCCACTGAAACAATAAGGGCAGAGTGGGAAGTGTGCTCCAGGAGTGAGGCTAACCAGGCTGCTTGATGATGTCCATCCAGTGGCTGGATGGACAAGGGACTTTCACCACAGTGTTCCAGCTGCAGGTAACTCCTGCCATTCCCAATGGTCAGAACTGGTAAAAAAAAGAAAAAAAGCTTTCTACATTTCACTGGGGCACTGTGAGAGGACTGTGTGGAAACAGCTTTTTACTCCAGAGGGAGTAATCCTGAAGCACTGTGAGGGTGGCCACAGAAGATGTTTGTTGCTTGTATCTTACAAGGCCCACTCTATTGACTGGATGAAAGCCAGCAAAGAAACCAGAAGATTAATTATTTCTGCTCCTCTCTCAGTAATTACTAAACATCCATATTGCATAACGTCTGTCCCTAATATTTCTAAAAATAAATAACTTTACTTGCAGTTGTGCTTATAATTTTGCCTTATAAGGCAAAATTAAAAACCTGACATCAAGTATCCTGACTCTTTCATGTGGATACCTCTGCAGGGGAGTACACTCCAGGCATGAACGTCTATATTTCCTTTCCATTCACCAGGATTAACATGGATGAAATAGAAGCAAGCAACAACCCCGGAAATGCTCTATTTGCATCTACACACTGATCTTACCCAGGATCACTGTGTCCAGCACCTGCCCACAGGGACACCAAAATGTCTGTGATGCTGTGTCCCGAGCTGTACAACCAGCCCCGTACAGAAAGATGACAACTTCTCTGTGCAGCATGGAGCAAGGACAAAGCAAGCTCCTGTTTCTCCTTTCTTCAGCTCCTAAGCCCCAGCAGATGAAGGGCAACAAAGGCAATGACTTCTGCTCTTTGCCTATTTTCAACTAGTTTATCTAAGCTGGGGAAAGACCACGGCTGAAATGATCCTAAACGCTCCTAAACAGGCTTAAGCATTCCTGAACTGTTTCTTTGAGCTTTGCTTCCATTTTTACTCAGTATTTACTAAACATGACACCCCACAATCCCCAGTGACCCCTAATTACTCACTTAGACACTATGCACACACCTTGTCCCACAACTAAGCCTCAGAATGCCATGAAGACTTTCATTGGTACCTATATCGTACATTTAAGAGCGTTCAATTGCGAAGTGACCATTGCCACTCAGCTAGAGCTATCAAAGCAGAAGTCATACAACTACCCAACAGGGAGCACAAAACCCTACCAGACTGTGCACTAAGCTCATTAGGCACACAACTCATCTACCAGCAGGTGAAGGAGCCTTCTCCCAAAACTAGAATGGACTCTTAAGGTGTATTTAAGCTAATAAAAAATATGAACCAAGGAGCAGTGTCTCTACAGAGGCCACCAGGTAAGGTATTAAGCAGGTGCATACAACTCTATTCTCTAGTCTCTGATACAAGCTGGACACTGGGAATGGATGCCAATCTATGACAAACACACTCAAGTGTTATCATGCTAATAGACAAGGCCAGAATCCTGACAACAATTATACTAATAATTTAACAGTGTGCACAACCAGGCTTCAGTGTTCAGGCCTGTGGCAAGGTTAGTTTTATTTTACTAGTGTAAACACAGCCTCAGAGCTCCTTGACACAGCATTTCAAATCTAGCATTTGCCTTTAAAATTGCACCTGGGGCACAACAACCCTACACAACAGAGCAGGCAGGGTGAAAACTGGCTGGAAAGTAGCTTTGGAAAAAAGTACTTGGGAGTCCTGGTGGACAACATGAGACAGCAATGTGTCCTTGCAGAAAAAAAGGCCAACAGCCATCTAAGCATATTGAAAGGGATGATCCTTCCCCTCTACTCAGCACTTGTGAGATCATGCCTAGAGTATTATGACCAGATTTGTACAAGAAAATGTAAACTGGAGCAAGTCCAGCAAAGGGCTGGACCTCCTGCCCCATGAGGGAACTGGGCTCATTCAGGCTGGAAAGGAGAAGGCTCAGAGGGGATCTTGTTCTTTTCTTAAAAAGAAACATCTTATAGGAGGGTGTGGAGGAGACAGAGGCAGACACTTCTCAGAGGCTAAGGCTGACAGCAAAAGGGCTAAGGGAAATGGTCATGAGCTGCAACATAGGAAATTCCAATCAGATATCAGGAAAACATTTTGATTGTGGGAGTGGTCTATTATCAGAGCAAGCTGCCCAGAGAGGTTGTGGAATCTCTGTGTTTGGAGATATTCACAGCTTGACTGGACATGGTCCTGGTCCTGCTGTGAGCAGGGGCTAAGACTAGAGGAGATACCTCCCAGCCTCAAGTGTTCTATGAACAAATTATTTGACCAAAAGTTTCTAAAACTACGATAAAGGAAACTACTTTTAATCTAAATATAGCTGCTTTTAATCTAAGTACAGCTAAATCATCATTGATTAAGAATTTACTGAGCTGGAGAGATAACAGATTTTTTCATCCTTTCAGGTTCTTTACTCCATTTCATCTAGAAAGAAATTATATAAATTACTCTTTTCCTTTCTGTGCCTCTGAAAAAATCTTCACTTTACAGTTGGCTTCCAAACAGTAGATTGCAGAATCAAGCCCTCAGTTAATACTGCAGGAGTTGTTTATTCATTTTGGCTCTATTGCCCTGCTTCCCACAGGCAGTATGCAATTACTTTAAGGAAAATAAAAGATATTACCCAGCAATGGTGCATGACATTTCCTAGTCACTTCTACTGGGGAGCACAGCACTGCAGTAAAGCACCCATTAGTAGGTAGAAAGTCACATGGAAAAAGCATCAGTGGTTCACTATATTTTAATTTCTGCAAAGGTAACATGAAGGGACTCAACTTGGTGAAACAGGACTATGCAGCGAGATGTTCGGATTCAGACTTCCTGAAACTCCCAGGACTGCCTCATGTGTCTTTCCCCATCCTGTGAAGGCCTCAACTGTAAGATTTTACAAGGCTCTTCTGAACATCATGGCTAATAAGATGCAAACCCATCAACTTTTATGACAGAGTTTACTCATCATATATTGTATTATCAACATAATATATCTGAGAGTATTACGGGAAAGGGGGGAATTTTAAGGGGCCATCAGCTCCTCCGGCTTTCAGAAAAGACCAGCCAGCCTTAGACCATCTCTGACAGACTAGATCTCTCTTAAAAACTGACAGTGCCTGGGGCCGCACAGACTCCCGAGGCAATCTGTTCCAGTGCTTAACTATCTTTATAGTTAGAAAGTTTTCCCTAATATCTAACCTAAATCTCCCTTGCTACAAATTAAGATGATTGCTTCTCATCCTACCCTCCATGGACACAGAGAACCATTGATCACCAGCCTCCTTAAAACTTCAATATGTTTGAAGATTCCAGTCCTGTTCCCCACTTTTCCTTCTCTTTCCTTGAAAAGATGATTCCTCCACCTTTTCTCATAAGTCACATTCTCTCTGTTGAGCCCCTTCCAAGTTAGCTTGCATTTTTCTTAAAATGTTATATCCAAAACAGTACTCCAACATAGATTTTGTAAATGTGAAGTAAAGAAATTACTTAATGTCATGTATCACCCAGGACCTGTCAATGCATTCAGGAAAGATGTTAGTATTTTTAATGCCAACATCACATTGTTGACCTGTCTTCAGTCTATGATCCAACAGCACCACCAGATCTTTTGGACAGCACTGCAGAGTAACCGCTTTCCTCCACTCTGTACTGGATTTTTCTTTCCTAAAATATAGTCCCTGGATTGGTCTTTATCAAATTCCACTTTTGTGATTTTAAACCATCTATATAGGATTTTAACAAGATTCATTTTAGTTTCAAGCCCATCTTCCAAAATGCTTGAAATCCCTGTCAGACTGTTGTTCTAATAGATATATAGATTTTTTTCTTATATTTCTTGCTATCTGTACTGTATCTCATGCTGTTCTCTTATTTTCACCATAACCCTTACAATACTTATCATTGGAACTGTTTGATGCAAATTTTTCTATCATTCTTTGACTCTTGGATCCTTAGGAAGTTCTAACACAGTCAAAAGTTTCTTGTTACCCATCCTCTTTTCTCCACATCCCGTCTGATTTTTATTCCTTCTATCTTAGTAATTTTGCCCGCTTTAAACAAAACAAGTTCATGAAAAATTGTTCCCAGCAGATTTCCAAACACATAATTGGGTAGCAAGCTTCCAGCCAGGCTGCTTTTTCCAGGGGACTTTTATTCTCCGGCTCTCACCGTTACCAGTCTTGCTCTTTGAATGCTTCCCATGCTGTTAAACACACTTCACATACTTCCCCACCTGATCCACTCATTTCTTTTAAAGCTCTTCATGAGTCACCCTTATGCTTTCATTATTATTGCCTTCATCCAGATGTTCGCAAAAACCCTGTCATCACTTCCTGGACATTCAAATAAGCACAGACATGTCTCCTTTTTCTCTTACTGGTAAAACTATGATATGAAGCACAGTTTTTACAGACTGCATCTCATGTTTTTATTTACATAAGTAAATTCACATATACAGGAAGGTGTGTAATTCTATCTCACTTAGCATAACCAGCTCCTAAAATCACCAGCAGTTAGTGAGCCAATCCTTAAAAAGCATTTCCAGCAAGCTATGCCCTCCCTCTTCCTTTGCTGGCCACCTTCTCCTTCTTCTCTATCTCCTTCTCCTTCTTCTTCTCCTTCTTCTCCTTCTCCTCCAGCCTGTCTAGCCATGATCCTCACTGAGAGAATAATTATTATTCTGGCTGCAAAACTACCTTCTATCTACCCTGCAGCTCAGCAGTATTCATCTCATATAACCTATATGTGGTTTACAGTTTGAAGTGGAACACACTTTTTACAGCAGCATTCATATACGAATATGGATTATGGTTTCGATTAATTTTATACTATCTTATATTTTAACTACAGGGCCACACACAAATAAAATTAGTATGACTTTTTTTCACTGCCATGGTACTAAATATGTATTAATCACCGATAATACAGGAGAAGGGAGGGCTAGGTCATGATTAGTGTGTGTCAGTGCTGCCAAAGGAAGTTGAATGAGCTCTACTGGGCTTTCTTGCAAAGTCAGTCACTGTTGCGTGTGAGCAAAGGTATCACAGCCTCTTCTGAGCAGCAAGAATAATCAACTTGTACAGAGCTTTTATCCAAGGAATATCAAATTGGTTACCCAATGTTAATTAACTCTCACAGTGTTCCTGTGTGGTACATTGCTATTGTCATTCACAAACAAAACAAACTTTGCTAATTTACCATCAAGCTGACTGAAGTAATTAACATAACCCATATGCAAAAGACATGACTATTCTAATTCAAAGACTCTCAGCTTTCAAAAAGATCAAGATAGTCACACATTTATAGATTTATTTTCAGATAAGAGACAACATTAATTAAAAATACTCGCTGAAGACACAACCCTGGCTCTCCATCCCGAGGTGTGAGTGGGCTCAAAGCCAGAGCTGTTTCTTCTCATGCTTGAAGAGTATTTTTCCCATCCTACAGAGCAGATGCACGTGGTCCTTGCAGGGAAGGGAGGCTGGGCACCCCAGCTCTGCTGGGGCTGCAGCCAGCACACACAGGTTCATAGAAACATAGAATCGTATAGGTTGAAAGGCACCTTTAAGATCATCGAGTCCAACTGTCAACCTAACACTGCCAATGCCACCACTAAACCGTGTCCCCCAGCACCACGTCTACGTGTCTTTTAAATACCACCAGGAATGGTGATTCAACCACTTCCTGGGCAGCCTGTTCCAGTGATTGATAACCCTTTCAGTGAAGAAATTTTTCCTATTATCCATCCTAAACCTCCCCTGGCGCAGCTTGAGGCCATTTCCCCTTGTCCTATCACTTGTTATTTGGGAGAAGAGACCAACCCCCACCTCATTACAATTTTCTTTCAGGTAGTTGAAGAGAGTGATAAAGTATCCCCTCAGCCTCCTTTTCTCCAGGCTAAACAATCCCAGTTCCCTCAGCCGCTCCTCATAAGAATGTTCTCTAGACTTGTTCTCTCATGCTGCCATAGGTACTGGCACGTTGGTCCCAGGGGACAAGGGAGCAACACTGGCTGCTTCCACCCAGCCCGTAGCGCTGCCAAGACACCGGGAGCAACCCAGGGCCAGCAGAGCAGGGCACCTGGGGGGATTCTGGCTCCCCACAGCCCACAGAGACCAGTGACCCCAGCAAGGTCATGCCAAAATGTGTGGCCACTTGAAACTTAAGTGGTCCAGTGGTGCCCACACAGACGTGCTGAAATAGAAGTCCTAAATAACTAACGGTATTTTTGCTTACCTAAAAGCATAAATTATGAGCCCCCAAGGAAGCTTGTCTATACAACCAAAGATATGTAATAACTGCTGACAGTCTCACATGATGTATAGCTTTATTTTGACATCTAAAGGATTATTTTCAATTATTTCTTCCTGGACAATTATGCTTATTCTAGACCCATAATGCATTGTGCCAGTCATCTCTGGACATAAAACACTTTAATAGTGTACAGTAAGCTTTTTCCTTCCACACAAAATATCTTTGGGCCTATAATTACAGTTCATAAAACTTCAGTATACCATAATTTAACAGTCTCTTTCATAATGTTAGGTCTGCATTTGTACAATATAAAAAAAAAAGCCATATATATGCTTTATCTCTAAAGCTTTAATTTATTTCTTGTCTACAAAAAGTGTCAAAAGTTTGGTCAAAGTGGTGTGTTATGAGGTAAGAATTAAGCTAGTGTTACACTGTGACAAAGCCATTCCACAACTGGCAGCAACACAGGATTAGTTTGGGTTTGAAATTAGTTAACCTCACCACAAAACTTTCCTAATAGTAGATCAATAATCTCCTCACCATTTATTATCCCACTTACTTCCAGCCCCAAACTATTTCACAGCATTTTAGAGGAGGACAACCCGCTGGGTAGGGCTGTGCCAGAGTTTTCTGCGCTGCTGCAGATTCCTTTTATAAACTCCAGCAAATAACCAGCTGCCTCCAGAACTGGAATAACAACATGGGTTTTGTAAAGGTAGATATAGCAAGGACCATAACAGGCTCAGGTATCTCAGTAGGGTTCCTGTATAGCAGAGAAAGCAGCAAAACTCAAGGCAAAACCACACAGACAGGGAAGCAGACTTTTATTTTCCAAGGAAGAGGTTTTCCTCCCACACAACAATTCTTTCAAACTTCTCTCATACCTCTAAGACTATAAGCACTGAGATGTGTGTGTCTAAGTAACCTGTCCAGTATGACTTATGATGACACAGAGGGTGAGGGACACCAGCTAACAAGTCCTCATGCAGTCTTCTGGGTTCATCCTGAGTGATGACGAGATGTATGAGCTTTAGAACCTTCACAGCCTCTGTTGCCAAAGAAGGCTCATGTCAGCGTGAGTTGTTTTGCACCAGTGTGGTGCCATATCTGTGATGAAGTCTGTGATTTTGGAGCAATCATCACTGGTTCCAAAATTTCCCCTTGCTTTTATTTACATCCTTCTCTTTCATCTTGTTTTTCTCAGTCTTTTAACTTACAGTGTATACACCAGTATTTTAAAAACTACTTTGACATTTATTCTGGTGCTTTTACACACACGCAGTCTCATTCACACTCTGTATACTGATAGATTTGATTTACAAATTTCTGCACCTAAGAATGTACTAGGAGCAGTAAGGGTCTCACCTTGACATGTAGGGCAAGAGCACATTCTCACCCAAATGCCATCTTTCATAGCTTTCAGGTACAGGAACTGGCTACCTAGGAGATGGAAACCATTCATTCTAAGAACAAGCAAAACCATATAGGTACAGTGGAATGAGTTTGTGATATATTGCTCTATCCATCACCTCAAAGACACAATTTTCATTCAAGCCGTGGCTCACACTGCTGAATAGGGGTTAAATCAGAGACATGAGCCCAAATTTTCTGCCAACAGATGGAATTTCGTAGGAACACAAGTCACAGTGGAATTAGTCGTCACACAGGCACCATGGGTGTTTGAAAGCAACTTCCAAAGCTTATGGTTAGGGACGTAGAAAAAGCATGGCTTAGTTGATCATGACTCTGTTCATTTACTGACCCCAGATGATACTTTTGGGTGCTTGGAAAAAAATCATTCTCTTGGTACTCAGGAGACCAAGGGTAGAATTAGGATCATAAGTTTGTACAATCGCTTTTGAACACTTTTGAACATTTCAAATGAAATTAATATTTAAGAAAAATACTTCTTATTGTTTTAATGAGCATTACTAAGTGGCTCAGTCCCCCTTGCTCCGTAATTCTCAATTAGTCTTATGCACATTGGTAATAGGATATAAGATCATTAACCTGTAAATCATTGGTTCAAATCTTGAACAGGTCATTAGTGACTAGAAGGCATTAGTATCTAATGACTGGTTTCATTCCACTGGACAAACAGTCGCCGCCACAGCTGGCATTAGTAAATTATTCCAGTAGAGACCTAGGAAATGTAACAGGTCCAGATTTCGCTTCTGCTGATTCCATATCCCAGCCAGTCTCCCTATTAAGCTTTGAAATTTTTTTGCTCACTCTTTTAAAGAGTAGCTCTTAGAACATTGTTGGGAAATTATATGACAGTTTGAAACAAAGTATTTTTTAATGTCTGGATCTAGTTTTCTTCAGATTTCTATCTTGTAACTCAATCACTGTGGTCTGAAAAAAATCCAAGAGAACAAGAAATGCATTTCCCACAGCTGGGACATTTAATAATCTCTCTTTCTCTCCTGAGTGGCTTTCTCTGCTTGATCAACATCTGGAAATCACAGTGGTCCCTGCTAATACACAGAACCGCTCTACACTGTACTTGCAGCAGGCCTCATCCATCCCACAGCAAGCCTGTGATGATGGGAACTGAGGGTTGGAAGGACTCTTGAATGCCACAGAAGTCAGACTCTTGCAATCCAGAATAGCCAAACAACGTCCACATCACAAGCATTGCCAGACACATAAAAACAGCCTCTAGCAAACTTGAACTGGAAGTAAAAACAGATTACTGAGAAAAAATGCACCGTTATTGCTCAGTTTCTTCTAATTTAAGCATTCACTACTGGGAACCCAGCAGTGTCCCTGGGAACACAGCATTAACAGCTGGGTTAGAAGGACCTTTGGTCAAAAAAAATACGTTTCCTTAAGCAAGACCAGAAATACAAAGATCAAAATCACAAAAGGTGCAATATGTCATAGGAGGAAAGCAGGAGAAAGTAAGGATATCATGAAGTCCCAAAGCACTAATAAGGGTGGGTTTTTTTAAATGAAAACAGGCTGTACACCCCAGGTGCCAGATCTTTATAGGCTGCCATCTGACTATACAGGTAGTAGCCTTGTACAGCCACTCTCATGTATTTACAATAAGTTATTACATGAGTCACAAGCCACATGCTGACCTTTGCAGTCCATTAATTTTATTTTTTCCTCCTGTTCAATTAATGGAAGACCTTGAGTCATTGTGGGTAACCCCAGGAGAATTGTAATTAAGAATTAATATCAAGGCAACGTGTGGTGCAAAGCTCCAAAGTACTTTTGTCACCACGTGTTTATGGTAATGAAACCGTGATGAAGATTTTATTGCTGAGTAAAACACTTTTGAATGTACAGTCACTGACCTGCAAACTGTTCACATGGCAAATGTATTAGGACATTTGCCTAAAGATCTCTCTCACAGCTGAGAAATAAGCCAGGCTGGTTTTGAATAGGATTTAGCAAACTACTCACCACCTACAAGTTTTGCAAATTGAGAATTCTCACATCTCCCACTGGAAACAAGGCTTAGGTATTCAGTATGTAAAATCCAATTAATAAATAGATTTAAGGTGTGTGTGTTTTAAACTGCTACCTGTCAGAAGCAGTAAATCAGGTCCTCATCTCTTCTGCACTTATAACATAGGTGTTGGTTAGCACACATAGGAAATACCACTCCAGCATGGCCTAATTGCAGAAGTAACCAGACAAACTGAAGAAGCATTTGCATTTCTTCCTCTTACCTGTCAGCCTCTCAATCACATCGTCAAACTCCGTGCTGGTACAGAATCACGTCGTGCAGCAACCAGAGAGAGGAAATATTTCAGCATGGGCTCCATCCTGAAAGTCCTCAGCACACTGGGTTATGAAGATATATAGTCAAGTCTCAACACCTTCTGTGCAAAGCTTAAAAACATCCGATAGAAGCAAGGAAATCAGTTGGTTAGTTATTTTTTACCATAAGGCTGCTCTGGCTCATGCTACAAAAAGGCAGCTGGAGAAAAGAGAGTCAGCAGAGTCGGAGATGTGTTCCCTCTCCTCCCCCTGGGTATCATCCCAAAGCATGAACAACTTTGTGCTGCTTGTGGGATTTGTCGTCTGTGCTGGCATCTGTCCTGCCTGTGCGGAGGGCAAGGACAGGCTTGGGAAGACCGTGTGTCCACCTCACAATGTGCCTCAAACCTGCAGACCAGCATGGGCACCATCAGCCAAAGCTCCTCCTTGGACCTGCGCTCTTACCTGGTTTCACACCCAGATGTCCTGGGCCCCGCCTGTGCCAGGCTCAGGCTTTGTGGGGCAATATTGCTCTGACCCTGACAGAATTAGGCCCTGGAGCACATAAAAGGCATAAGCAGTTACTGTCCATATTTTACCTTACCTGCATAAAAATAGATCTCTCCAGTTTCCAAAGCAAGCAGTTAATCTTCATAAGCATAACCTATATTTTCTGAAGGAGGAGAGGAAGAAAGAATACTCTCTGCAAGTTTGTTATCTCTGACATATTTTTCCTAAGCTGGCTGATTGCATTAATAAGGCATAAGAAGACACATATATTAAAAATCCTGCATTTAAAACTTAACGTTGTTTGATCTACAACAAACTGACAAATCCAAAAAATTCAAAGTTATAGATGATACTTTTTTCAGAAAAGGAATAGAAATCTAAGACACAGACTCAGGACAGCAGAACTGTCTCCAGACAAAATTCTTGTGTTGCATTAAATCAAGTAATTAACATTATAATCTGGGGGCACAAAGGCTGATGTTTCTTGGTTTTTCTGAATTTGTTTCCTTAGGGCTTAACAGTGACACTCAGACACAGCTCTCAATAGAGGGTAACATTTAGCTATGCCACATTAGGAAGGAGCCTCAGGAAGAATTCACAGGTTCCTATTTTGTCTTGCTCAGAGGGGAAAGAATTTCACCAAGTGCTTGAAAAAGCTGCTTCCACTTCCACTTCTCCACTCCAGTCATGTCTAACATCAGACAGAGATAAGCACTTTGGAGGAATGATCATTCCTCCATCATAACAAGGGTGAACGTCTTGAAAGGACCTAGAGATACCATATATAGCTAGATAGCTAGAGAAAAAAATATTCCCAAACTTTCTGTTTCTCCTATATAATTAAAACAGATAAATGCATTTCTATATGCCTACCCTAGAGTAGACACCATAGCCTGTACCTGAGCCACTATGGTAAACCAGAGAAACAGCAGGTCTAGCAAATAAAAACATCAAACTGTTTTTAAACAGGTACATATCCAAGCTTCTACTGATTAAATGCAGGACTGATCACACGTAAAGTAAAAATGGCGCATGATGTCAGCAGTGGCTTAGCCACAGAAGAAGTTCTCAACAAGATTTTACAGAACAGCCAGTTCCTGCCCCTCTGACTTGACTTCACAGATCCCCTGTGCAAGTTTTAGAACCTTTTATAGCGGGACAAGATTGGCTGCAACTGGCGTGCTTTCTTTGGCCATAAAGGATACGAGACATTACAAGAGAGGGACAATTCATGCCTGATGCATATCAAACTCAAACAAGGCGTTTTCTGCAGTTCACACACACAGACACAATTCTGTGATCTTTAGATTTAATGCCATATATTAACTTCTATTTGATTCTTTGGTTAAAGCAAGAGCTTTAACCTTTACAGTTGGTATTTTTAAAGGAGAGCAAAGGAAGGCTGCCCTCCCCAAAATTTTTATTTAGGCACACAAAGTCATAGTGATGAAACTGCTTCCCCTGATGTTAATAAGGGTGGTCACAGGTAATAATTTGCAGAATGAGGGGAAAAGAGAGGCTAAACTAGTGGGCTATCTGACATCAAACATGAGTGTGCATACATCAAAAATGCTGGCCTTGAAAGGACAGCTTCATAAAGAAGTCTTTCCTATGTGCCATGGAGCTCTGCCCAAGAACCAAATATGAATGACACAACCATGCATGCCAAGAGAGACTAATCATTTAACATTCCTTTTTCCTAAGAAGGTAAATGGCCCACTTGAACTCCCAGCAAACTTTACTGGGGGGAGAGGGGAATGGGGTTTTCCAAGTGAGCTATGAAATTATAGAATTGATGACCTGGAGGCCACAGTTCTAGAGTCAGGAGTGCAAAACAGTTCATTTTTTTTGGCAATACAAGTCCCAATTGTATGGAAGATGTTCACAGCCATTAAGAATATAAAGGCCTTCCATTCCACCTCTTGCTAGGTAATGAAGCCTCTCCAGTGAAGTGCTCACAGCCAATAAAAGGAATAGCTGAATTTCACTTATTTCTCCTATGCATCAGCAGACTTCTACACTTTTATACCTCCTGAATGTATGCACTATTAGATCTTCCTATATACCCATCGCTGTGGTGTTCAAGTGCTGTTCATCTTGAACACTACCCAAACTCCCAATATCCAGCTATAATTTTGCAGTTTCAGACTATTTTTAATTGTTCCATATGCTTGGAAATGAGCCAGTGAAGCTTTCTTGGCTTCGCTCCCACCCTTCCCCATATTTGGGCAAGCTGTCTAATTATTTTAAATACGATTCAAATATTTTTCTCAAGGTGCTGAGAGACCTTCTGTGCATAAGACAGTAAAATTTTTCATAGTAGTCTTTCTTGTCTCCTTTAGTTATTAGCCTATGAAAAAATTTGTGACCATTGAAGTTCATTTAGACATTTCCCAGTAAGAACATACAGCCAGCAACACTGCATGGACCTTTCTTGATCCAGCTAATAAGGTCTGTTACCTGCACCACGGATCGGTTTTGTTTTGAGATCTGACTTACATTATTCCAAACTGATCTTCCTCGGTGACAATGAGAATTGCACAGGATGTAAAGCAGCGATTTGCCATAGGAACATCCACAGACCACAACAAGGTACAGAAGTTTGTCCAATGTGTTTATGAGCTTCAGTTTATAGTCTATCATTGGCCCCATCCAGCCAGCTGACAACTGCTGCCTGTGCTTGTGTTCTCCAGATTGAGCATCTTCCACTCCTCCTGAAACAGCTGTTTACTCCGCAGATTGTCACAACCATTCGTCCCTGCAGACACAGGCAGCAGCTTTTCAAATTTGTCTGGGAGTCTAGCTTTGACTAGTCTTTCCCAAGGGGTCGTTTCAAAACGCAGACCTGCTTCTGCTTGGTGATACTTTATCCTAGGCTGTTAAAAAATGTTGTGCAAGCTGCCATCTGCTTTACCCTTTAGCATAGTTCTTTTTCACAATATGGTAAATGTACCCTTGGCCAGGTGCCACAGCAGAGTGAAGGTCCTTATCTGCAGAAAAGGTACATTCAGGGCAACAGCAGGACAAGCTTCCTCCTAATGCTTGCACTTCAATCCTGTCCTGGAGAGTTTCCTGCCGTTGTTGCGTTCTTGTCAATGACAGTTGTCAGCAGCTAACCATTATCCTAGCACAGATGGACCCTAGGTATCAGTAGCCAGTAGTTATTGCTCAAGCCATTCATTGGTATGTCTTCAGTTTGCAATTCATGCTCAAAGTCTTGCATTCCAGCAGCTTTTGCCCCGCATCGCTTACATCAGCTGGTACCAACATCTGGCCCCAAGTTTAAAGCTCAGGTCCAGCTGAATCAGTACACACCACAGCAATTTCCCTCCTACTCAGGAGAGTCCTGAACACTGTATTGAAATGAAACAGTTCATCAATTTAATTCCAACCCATAACATCATGCATTTTGGATTTTATGTCAAATTTCCCGTGTCCTGGCAGCAGTGCTGTGACCTGCCAGGTAGGCTCTTCGGGAAGTCAGGGATAAGCTGGAGAGGACCCTCACAGGTCAGCTGGAGGCATAGAGAGCAGGTGGGCTTGCAGGTCCCTGTGGATGGCTGGCAGCACTTTCTCTCTCCAAAACAGTGTTAGTGAATGTGCTTAACTGTTGCTAGCACTAGCAAAGAAACAGAGCCATCCGTCCATTACTTTCTCACTGAAGATACTATTTTAAATTATTCTGGAGAAGTTTCTGCTCCAACAAAAAAAGTGGGACAACCTATATCTCTGCTGCATCCTCCATTAGCTGTACCAAGCACCGAGCACTAAGTGAATGTCCTGGTTTGAGGCAGAACAGAACCGATTTTCTTTTCAGTTATTTTACTTTTCAGTTAAGTCTTCTCTTTTTCTGACAGTGTCTGCTTCCTGGTGATAAGGTCTGATGTTTATAGTTAATACCAAGGAATGGTATTGTGGAGAGGCTCTTGCTTACTCTTATTGCTGTAACAGCCAAGGTCAGTTCACTTTGTTATTTGCCCAATTGGAGAGTCAGAAGCGGAAGAGAGTAGAGGGGTCCCACCTGCAGGGAGGAGTGGACAGGACAGGTGATCCAAACCTGACCAACATGGTCTTCCATCCCAGATGCATCATGCTCGGTATAAGAGCTGAGGGATCAAAGGGTCAGCCCTCTTTCTTCAATGGCCGGCATCCAAGGAGAACCCTGTCTGTTCATCTGCCTTTGATCCCAATCCTTGTGTTCCTGAGTCCAGTTCCTGCGGCTCCCGTCCATCCCAGACTGAACTCAGTCCGGGACTTTCCCAGTGCCTGATGGTGATATAATCTTCACCCTGGGAAGTACAGTCTTGTACATATAGTATATATTTCATTATTTTCTTGTTAATATTATTATCTTTTCTTTTTATTATGAATATTTCATAGAATCATCTCAGTTGGAAGGGACGTTCAAGATCATCTAGTCCAATCATCAACCTAAAAAAATTCATTAAAGTAATTTTAGTTTTCTTTTCAACCAATAAGTCTCTCTCCCTTATTTTCTCTTCCCTCTATTGGGAAAGGAGATTAAAGAGAGTATGTCATTCATTTAGTGGCCAGCCCAGCCCAAACCATGGCAGTGAAGGTGGCTGCTAGTTGGATCTGGGATAGTCATTAGTCTTTTACTGACTGATCAGAGTCAAAGATTCTTGTGTTTATTTTACTTTGTTTACACAAGAAGAAAGGAAAAAGGTGTGTGGAAAGTCTGTTATGTTTCATAAAGAACATTTTAAACTGGATTTATTTTGATTTATGCTACTGTAAATCAGAAATAGTGCCATTTAGCTCTCTGGTGTTATCCCAGGGGAAAACTGCCATGAAATCAAAACCAAGGACATTGTATTTGGAATAATAGTGTCAAATATCCTTCTCTTTATAGGAAGTATTGCTGAAAAAGGGGTTTAACACAATCCTTTAACTGGAATTCTATGCACTTTTCCACCAAAATCCTAGAGTACTTTTTTCCTTTTTTTTTCTTCTTGCATATTATGCATGTCATTTATCCATAAGATTCCAAAATATCCTAAGAATCTAAAAACAGGACTAACCACAATTCTGAATAAAAAGCAATAATTAAAAATAAAAAACAGTGCTTAGGCTAAATTCTGAACCCTCAGAAATCATGGTGTTCAGCTTAAGTTCCCTTGACAACCTCTACATCCCTTCATTCATAACGTGTGCACGGAAGAAAAGGCAGAGATGGAATTAAAGTTGTCATGACAACTTTGTCTCTAAATTATCTGTCTTTTGTAAATTGGCTACTTTGGGCTACATGTTGCTCAGTAAAACTCTTGACAGAGAATGTGTTTCATAGAATCGGTTTGACAGATCAATAAATTGGTTTTAATTTTAACAAAAATGCATTTATGCAAATATATGTAGCCAGATAGAATAAAGATTGAACATGTGATGAATCCAAACAGCAGCTAAAACAAAATATTTTGTGTCTTTAATCAACACAGTAATGCTAGCAAGATTTTTTTTATTTAGTTTTTAGAATCTCTCAACCTTCATACAGAAAACATTCAGGTGATATCTCAACTGGCAAAGATGAAACATTCATTTACCATCTACCGCCTCCAACATTACCAATCTATCTCATTTATTTTCTTGGGAGCATAATCAGAAACTGCCTCCTCCTAGAGGAAACAAGATAAGCTCTCAAGCACTGCACAGAGACTTCTCTGCAGAGGGGAATGTATATCAAATCTCCTTGCATAGTATTATATATTATTTCCTCAATTATGTTCAACCTCTGGACTTCACAACTTCCACAGATTGCTGTGCTTGCCTCATATTCCTAGAAGCAGAGCTTTCATACAGCCACCATCTTTGTGAAGTTAAAGAAAGCAAAACAGAACAAAAAAAGCCTCCACTTTTGTTCTGCTTCAAGAACACCTGTGTTCTTGGAGGTCCTCACTGAAGAAGTAAAAAGTTCTCATTTGATCTTGAAACAGATTTCCCTTGCAAATTACAATTTCAGGTAGTAAACACTGATCTTTAGAAAAGGTATTTCCCCTAAAATACTTTCAAAATCATAACTCTACATCAGACAAGGGCTTAAATCCAGTATCTGCACAGACTGGAAAGCTCAAATTGCTTTCTAATTTGACTTTTCCTATCTGCTCCTGAAAATGTCACCAAGATCTGCTGATAAAAGAAACTCAGAGAAGAACTGCAAACATATTATTTTTTCCATCCCGCTCACCTCGAAAAGATAATCTTCATCCAGGAATGCCCTCCCCAAAATAGGAGTTATGCTTTATGCTCTGTGTCTGTAGCAAGCACAAGTCATAGTACAAGACTGTGATTTCTGGGCACTGCAGTAATGTGCTTAACAGTGAAATAACAACCACAACAGCACAATATTAGCAAACATCAGTAAACTCTGCATCCAGTCCAGATTTTCTCATCTCATGGGGAGAATTTGTTCTTTTTAAGTGGATCCACAGCCCAAGATCTCCGCCTGCTCTGCATCAGACCTACAGAAATCCACTTTTTCACTTTTTCACAACTACTTTTTGCAACCAAGCAAAAGCAGAGCACCACAGGATCAGAGTAAAGGAGATTACCCAAGTGCTGCTAAAAGGCTGAATCGCCTGCCTCCAGGGGGTCCCTGTAATTTGGTTAATATGTGTAGCTGTTAAAAGCTGTTGAAATTACGGTGCTAAAAAAAATGAACAAGCACCACAGAGAAAAGGATGGCTAAAATAACTGACCCATGAAAATAAAGTGAAGATGAATAAAAGAATGGGAAAAAAAATAAAAGCAGGGGAAAGATAAAGGCCAAAGCAACAGGTAAAGATGATAATCATCTGAAATCAGCTTTCCTTTCTCTCCTTGCTTTCTCTTTCTCCTACCCCTTCCCCATTTCCTAACTCCTCAGCTCCACTTATACAGCTCTTTGTCCTCTACTGTCAGTTTAGCATTACAAATCCTTAGGCTGGTTTCATGAAGTCAAGCAGGCTCATTGAAGATCACTGGGCTCAGCTTACTCCTGGTGTAATCTCACCCAAATCCATGGAACTACATGAGGGATGAGCTGGAACCAGTGATGTTTTTTTCATCTTCTGACATCCAGCTTTGGAGCTCTGTAACTCCAGACTGATGATACACACTGAATGGTTTTCTGAACACAGCAGAGGAGAAAGAATAAAATATGAGCTCCTTGGGTGGTTTTCATCACAGTAGTTGCACTACATCTGCCATATATCAGAACAGTTCCCATGTTTCCTACCCAAGATTCATAACAGCTCTAAAAACACCACCATACTTCACCATGTTGAAAAACAAATTTCTCCACAGCTGCAGAAATTTATTTTTTGAGGTACAGTGGCAAGGTACACAATGTCCTTTAGAGCAACTTAACAAAAGAAATTATCTGATTCCTGGAAAGCCTTTTTCAATCTCTGCTCTTTTATCTGCAAACTCTCTCCAGTTGTTTATTTGTGAAGCGATAATCCTCCCCCTTTGTCTCAGTGAAAACTTCTTCCTGGGAGATAAAAAATAGTTCGTACGAATCTGCTGTATTGCTTGCAAGTAGTAATAACCCACTCGCATCAAGGCTGTATTTTTTATTATTATTTGTGTTGAAATAGCGCTGGGAGCCCCTTGATGGCACCGGATGTCACTGTGCTGGAATTGCATGTATACAGGATAAGAGAGACTGACTGATCTCACTGATCAGATGCACGGCGTTTTAAACGGAAGAGAAAAAGAGAATCAGAAAATAAGACTGCAAAAGACCTCAAGAGGTCATCTAATCCATATTTGGATGCATGGCAGGCTCCCTTATAGCTGATCAGCTACTGCTATCAGTTGTTTCATATGTTTTATAGATGGAAAATTAAGAGATTGTGTCATGCTCATGAAGCCTGCTGCCTGGCTGTGGCAGAAGTGGAAGTTTAACCCAAATCTCACAAGTCCTGGTCAACCAGGAGTCCATGAAAATACTTCATGTTAACTGAGCTTGGGAGCCTCTAAAGAAAACAATCATAAACCTGCAATCTGTATTAGCTACTATGAAACAGTGAGTTAAAATAATGAAAACCTAGCTATCAGCTACAGTATTTTTTTTGCTCTTCTGCACTAAGGCATACCTTAAAAAAAGCACAAACTCCACAAATAGCTGTATATATTAAAATATCTCCACCTCATTTATCACACTGCATTAGATATTCATTTTTCCTTCACTATCAGTAAAAAACACTATTCTATGTCATATATAATATATGAAAGTCACACTATACAAAAATTCACAGAAGATAAAATACTAAGATCAAAAGCAGTCCATATCTGACAAAGACTTTTTACACACTGCAATACATCTTCTCCCATGTATTCTGCCTATTCCATGAAGCAGTACACATGCATAATATCAGATAAACTCATCCTTTTAGTCAGTTATTGTTGATACCAAGTTTTCTGTTTCAATGCAGAAAAAAAAATAGTTTCAAGTTACAGACATGTTATCATTTCTTCTGCAGGCTGAAGTGTAATCACCCTCTTTCATAGGTTACTGTTTCTACCTTCTATGTCAAATAAGTTTCATACATTGATGCAACCTAGGCAAGATTAATATGGCTTTCCTCCTTAATATAAATCTTTTGATTTGTTGCTGAATGGACTGTTCTCAAGTATTGCTATCGAGCTGCAAGGGACAATGCTGTTTATCATTTCCCCCTGAAAGCAGCCATCCAGATCTAGATATTACAGTACTTTGAATTTAGAAACCATGAAATATAAATGTGTTCCTACCAAGAATGAGTAGGAATTAAATGAATGCTTATTTTACATCTGGAGTACCTTTTACATTTCCTCCCCATCTATGACATCTAGATAAAAATCCCCAATAAAATAGACAGCTTACACTGAAGATTTCTTCTGAATAAGAAACATAGAAGTTCAAAATTAATGACATGTAGATCATATGAAATAAAATATTGATTACACTTAGCCAAAAAAACTAATGGACCATTTCTCCCCTTGGAAAATGTTGGGGTTTTTTAAGCCAACACATTTTGGACAACTCCCTGACGAAGTCTAATTCTTGTTTTGGAAAAAAAGAAAAACGAAAAACAAACCACTGAAAAATTCTTTATAATACTTCAATATCTTATTTGAAATTACTGTTTGAAAACATTTTCACATCATTTAAAATATAGTCTAGACACTCTAGACATTAAAACTGAAACAAACAAACCAATGTCATAGCTTCATTCACATTAAATTCTAGTTTTCACCAATTTTCTTTCCAATTTGGAAATAAGAAGACATTTCATAGCTGTTGAATTTCTTATCAGATAAGGAATCTGATTCCAGTTTTCAGAGAACACTTACTTTTTACCAGCTAAATTGTTCCTGCCGCACAAACTCCTACAGTTAGCAAAGTAGAATATTAGAATACTCAGTATATTAAACAGAACAGAAGTCAATGAAGTAATGTCCTTTGTTGCTGACAGTGCACTAGGAGTGTAGAGAACATTATATACCTTTCCTGGGCTACAAAATTGAGTTATCCTACAGTTTTTAACACAGACTGGTATCATCCTAATGACTAAACAGGGCCAAGGCTGGTTACATCAGCTGAGGCATTGATGCTGCACATTTAACCCTGAACTAATAAGCTACACTGCAATGAAGCTTTAAGATGTATCCTTCTGTGCTTTTTCCTTAAAGAGAGGAGACCCACAGGGCTTGTAAACCTTCCAACCAAATTCCGTTAGAGCACACCCCCAAGCACTGAAGTTACTAAAACAGAGGAGGAAACCCAGATCAGCAGAATAAAAATTAAAAAGGGATGTGAGGCAGACTTCCTCTTATCCCCACCTTGCAGGGTGACTGCTTTTCTCCAGGCTCAGGCTCAATCTAGCAACCTTGCTGGGTTGCAACAAATGCTGTGATCTCTTTTCAGCTCCTAAGAAAAGTCTTTTTCTTCCATCCCTTCTGTGCCTGCTCCTTGCTCTCCTCAGCAATCTCTGTATATGCCCAGCTGAGCATGTCGACTTACTTTGAAAGTCTGGAAGCTCTCCCTCCTTCTAGAGGACTCCACCTGAACCAGGGTCTAGTGTTGAGGCCAGGCTGAGGCAGACCTCCTCCTTGTTGTCCAGCCAGGCCCTTTCACCAAGAGAACCCGAGGTTCTCAAATGTCAGCCAAGAAGATGTTGCCTCTGCAATAAGACAGAACAAATAAAAGCTTTTATCTACAGTCTAGAAAACCATCCTCACTGAAGACCAACGGAAACACCCTAAACCAAAGGAAATAAACAGCTTTGAATGGGAGAATGAAGGACCCATTTAAAGGGTCAAAGCAAGGATCAAAGTGGATGAATGGCTACCTAGGGATGGAGGAACTCAGGAGTTAAGAAGGTTGTTTTTCATTATTGATGGATGACCCCAGAACACTAAGAAAACACCTGAGCTGTGGGAAGGTTTATGGTGATACTGCTGATGACTACAGTTTATTAAGCTCAAAGAGACAAATGGTAATTAGTATTTTTTATCAGATTCTTAATCTCTGTTTCTGGGGAATGACACAGACAAAGTGCTTCATTGCACAGGTGACACTCCTTTTCTTGGGAGAAAGGCTAGGAAAACGGAAAAGTAACAACTTAGCTATCTGAGAGATAAAAAGTGCAATAGTTTACACTGAGAACGTGTAAAACGGAGTACAGGTTTTGGATTCCCAAGAGAAAAACGTGGCACCTGTTCCCCACCTCAGTGTGCAACCAAAGGACCAGGTGTAGGAGAAAAAAGTCAATCCGACTTTTTGATCTGGAGAGACTCAGACCTGTCAGAAATATGAAGTTTAAAAAAACCTCAGAGACAAAATTTTTGCAGAGTATGAAGAGCAAGATCCAAAGAAAGAGATAGTTGCATTTCATGCTTGAAGGAAAGAGAGAAGTGCTGTAACAGAATAATCACTTGTTACTGATCCAACAGCGATGTTTAAAGGACTAATGCTGTGCTGTTATTGGAGAGGATGCCTCCTGTGTTTCCACTGGAGAGGAGATGTGTAATGGATAGTACATGTTGAAGCTCCTTGTTTGTGAGCTTTCTCTGAGGTCCCTGAAACAGAAGCAATGCCTTTTTCTCTCATCAAGCCCCCACCACAATTTGAGTAGTTCAAATGTTTAGTGGGTGTTATTCTCTGAAGACTCAGTTACTTCATCACTGTATATAAGTACAATATCTTTCTTTTACCTCCCTTCCAGTTGAAGTCAATAGTGATATAGTCCCTTCAAAAGAAGCAAGATCTGCTTGGACAGCTTGATCATGCAAGGTGGTAGCTCCACCTAAAGCAGCACCTACAAACAAGATTAATCTGAAGCATGAAAGTTATGCTATTGATTTCAGTGGGATTGTTCACGTGCAGAATTTAGAATAAAATATCTGTCCCAAAATCAGTGGAAAAAGGTGTATAAAGCAGTTTGCTGTGTATGCATGCTATTTAATGTGTACCCTTGCATTTTCAAGATTGCAAGACCCAACTACAACCAGTTGTGGTTATAATACAGGACTCTTCCATATTGCCTTTGCTGGTAGGGAAGATTCTTTTTTGGTTACTTTGACAAAGGTTATTCTTTTAAGTACAAAACAACTTAATTCTGTTCCTTATGTTGCAAGCTGGATATTTAGCTGGAAACAGTATGTCTGGAGGTAAGCAAATAGAGAATCATTACAGGTTCATTTCACAATTTACCTTTGCTGTATCTGAAAGAGTAATGGGCATAGGTTAATCCCCTTCTGCTTAGTGGAGAAGCAAGTAGAAAGACTGCCTAGAGCAAAATTAAGAAACAATTTTCTCTTCTCACTGTTCCCATTTTATCTCATCTTTCCATTTCATCCTGAAGCTGCTGCCAATAGTGTTAGTTGCGGAATTAATGTCTTGCCAAAATAGTGAGATCTATTAAATTATGCAGTAGTTTCCACAAGGGAAAAGATGGGAGCCTTATTGCTTAAGTAGTTTGAAAAAGGCATGGATGGTTCAACAGAGGAAAGTGCAAAGTCCTGCACCTGGGGAGAAACAGCCCCAGACACCAATATATGCTGGGGGCCATCCAACTAGGAAGCAGCTTGGCAGAAAAGGATCTGAGGGTCCTGGTGGACACCAGGTTGAACATGAGCCAGCACCAGTCCCTTGCTGCAAAGAAGGCCAATGGTATCCTGGGCTGCATTAGGCAAAGTATTTCCAGCAGGCAGAGGAAGATGATCATTCCCCTGTACTCAGCACTGGTGAGGCCATACTGTGTCCAGTGCTGTGTCCAGAGACATGTACATACTGGAGAGAGTCCAACCAAAGGTCATGAAGATGATGAAGGAACTGGAGCATCTCTCCTATGAGGAAAGGCTGAGACAGCTGAGCCTATTTGGCCTGGAGAAGGCTCAGGGGACTTTATAAATGGCTATAAATACCTGGAAGGAAGATGCAAAGAGGATGGATCCAGCCTCTTTTCCGTGGAGCCCAGTGCCAGGACCAGAGGCAATGAGCACAAACTGAAACACAGGAGGTTCCTGCTGAACATCAGGAAACACTTTTTTACTGTGAGGGTGACTGCGCACAGGCACAGGTTGCCCAGAGAGGTGGTGGAGTCTCCATCTTTGGAGATACTCATGGTCCTGGATGACTGGCTCTAGATAGCCCTGCTTGAGCAGAGGGGTCGGAACACACAACCTCTGGAGGCCCTTTCCAACCTCAACCCTTCTGTGATTCTGTGAAAGCAAGCACTCAAAACCATATTATAGAATCAACCCTATATTAGTATGCAAAAAAATAGGATGATAAGGCACCAAAACTGAGCTTTCACCATCTCTAATATTGGTGATTAAAGCTCTTATTTATACATACCTTTCATTGTTATCAGTTATCTGTATTGCACGAATCAGCTTCAGTGCCTTGACTAATTTCAGGGAAGAAATCCAGAATACTGCCCGTTATTGGCAGTTTTTCTAAAAAGTATCACCAAATAACAAGTAATCAATCCAGGCACACCGTACACCTTATCCATAATGCTAGAAGTTCCAAAAATAATGGAGGATCAGCTTAATTAAGTTTTTTTAACTAAGAAAAAAATGTTGATGAATGATTTCCTGATTGCATTGTCTGTTCTTCTCATCCCTGACCATACTGTGAATTTCTAACACAGAACGGTGTGTTACAGCTAAAAATATTCAGTGAGTTAAGTTTGAGTATCTTATCACTGTGTATTGAAATATTTGAAACATCTTCCATATAGCATTAATAACAGCAAAAGTGCCATGATCTCTATAGAACTTCTGTCTATTGTCTTGCTTGTGTCTTGCTTAAGACACAAGCATCTTGGTTGACTTGTTACTTTGCTGCTTTTTTCAAGGTTTAGGATTAGCATTTGGAAAGCTGATGGCTTGAAAAAGCTGGTACGTAGGTGAACAGTGCAGAGTTAGAAGTGACATTTTAGTTGTGGTAGAAGGTCTTAAAAAAGGGCAAGATTTTGCAGCACTTACAAAGCAAGGCCAGTCTTGGAAACTGTCTAATCTTCCCAAGAAATTTGATGCCCTCTGGCTAAATCATTTTAGTAAGTTTTTCATATTTAAAACATGAACTGTTCTGAGTAGACTCACTAGTCACGTGGAAAGCTGCTTCTCCCAAATGGGAATGATGCACGATCCAAATTGCTTCCTGTTGTGCGACCACAAAATTATCAATAAAAATTGTACTTTGCAAAAGTTCTCTGATATTTGATTTAAATATTATTTTTTCTTGCACCACTTACTATCTGTGCATTCTTTTGTTAGAGTACTGGAAGAAAGGTACAATCACAAAGTGAACTTGCTAAGATTTTCTACTCTGACTGTTGACTGAAAATATTTTTTCTGTCCTCAGCAAAGCTCTGTTTGACATCTCCCTTTCTGGCAAAACAAATTATGTCTGACAGCAAACAACATTGGGTCCCCTGGCCCAATTTTATTTTCTCCTTTATTTTATTTTTAAGTGTGCTGTCTTATTATTCTGTCTGAATACAAATCTCCCAGTTGATTTAAAAATGCATATAACTCTGAGAGATCTGTCCCAACACTAATGAGAAATGGCACCATCCATTCAGGGAGCTTCTTCAGCTTTTCTGTTGACACAGGTACTTTCATGAGCACATGGGGAAATGAGGAAGAAAGGGAGAATATTTTCTGATGGTTTGTCTTCTCTGCATCAATTATCTCAAGTTATTACACACAAGTAATTCTCTTTTGTTTAGTGTATATATCAAGTGAGAAATTCATGCTGCAAAACCACCACCAACTAGCATAGACCTGGTTTGATTAACAAGAGAATTATGGTTTTGATCCCAGATGCTGTAGCTCATGTTCATTACTGGCTGAAGTGTCAGCAGCATTTGACCTCAAAGCTGTATCCAACAAGCCATCTGGATCAAGCTCACAGCCCATTTAACATGAGCTAGAAACATTTATCAGGGCAATAAAGCTTTCAAACTAGCAGCCATCTCAGAGTGTGAAGCTTGTTATGGAACCAGCATCAGCACTGGAAGACGTCAGCACATGCCAGCCCCATTCCTCACCCACCATCTGAAAGGAGCTCTCCTTGGAGTGAAAGATATGTCAGACAGCACAAATGAGAGGGTAAGGCAGGTAACTATGATCAATGAACAGAAATATGTGTGTGCCTGATAAGGTTTATTCACTTTTCAAAAAGGGGTCTGCCAGCACAGATCAGTCAGGAGACGAGCCAGATGGCAGGACGTCATTGCTCAGGAATAAAAGCCCTTACAGCACACCCTTGGTTCCACCTTCATTGATACCTGATACGTGCGTTACCGAACAGCAAAAATTTGATCTGGGTCAGACAAGAGCACATGACTGCATTTCTGTCATGTTAGAAAAAAATGATATGGTACTTACATCAGCTCCTTACCACTTGGAAAAGATAGTCAATACCCAGTCCACTATAGGAGGAGAATGACATGAGACCATTTCTGCTCTGGAAGAGAGTCCACTGGCACAAAATCATCCCTTCAAAAGAAAAAAGCATTACATCTGAATTGGAAGGACGAGCTTGGATCAGCTCTATGTTTGTACCAGGTGTCTGTAGTGGTTTAATTTGATTTAGTCTTTTTAAGGGAAGCTGTACACCCCAATGTCATTGTCATATGAGGTGTCCCTGCCCATGGCGGGGGGGGTTGGAACTCGATATCCTAGAGGTCCCTTCCAACCCTAACCATTCTGTGATTCTATGATTCTATGATTTCAGCACTTTATGAGACTCCATATTCATCACCGAAAACTCTAGCTATGAGGCAGTGCCTTTAGGATGCATATAGGATTTAGCTAATCTAACTTTAGATATCAGTAAAGTAGGCATCTACATCTAAGCTAGTCATCGGAGATTCTCATGAGATTGAAGAGGAAAAAAAAGATGTGGAACATGACTTCCCTGGTTTATTTTAGAAGCCCTTTTCACAACATGTTGAGTCTAACCCTAGAAGCCACCATTGCTTTATATAGACCTGAAAGAGAACCCAGGTGACCAGCTGAAATGCAGTCATCTATATGAGATGTATGTAGTCAACTAAATCCCACAAAGGCAGATTAGAGTGAAACTAGCAGTCCCTTTAGGGTAGGTGTCTCTGTCTGTGTACTGTTTGGTGGCTGCTACTTTTCCATGGTTGTTGAATTTGGCTATATTTTGTCCTTTAAACAAAAGTCAACCCTTCTTTCCAGAAGCTTGTAATTCACCTTAAAGGATTATCAGAAATATTTTATCACCAGCTCTGGTATTAAAACATTTCCTAAAGCAATCTGCTAGACAGGAGGAGATGTGAGGGGAGATCATCCAGGGAACTCTATCAGAAGACTAAGTGGACTGTGAAATATTCAAATATATGGTAATTATCAACTTAATAGAGTATATATTCTGTTCTAATTGGTGGTGGGGAGTCATTTAAACAATTAGAAAGCTTCCAATTTGTCAGTACAGCAATCCTAAAATTGCATTTAAAAAATATCATGCCAGGACATTGGGAATTATAATTACTTAAATGCATGCCATGCACCTAACTTTTTTAATGGTTCTTTGATTGTTGCTAATGAATAACTGAAAGCACAAATAATATTTGAGTTGAGGGGTTTTTTTAAGGGACTATTGATTTGTGGTTCCTCAGTTACCCAATGCCTGACTGAAACGAGTTTCAAGGCAGCCAGTGCTCAAGACTTTGGTTTGTTCAGCTATTTTCCAAGTAACCAACTATTTTAAAGTATTCAGACGGCTTTCCTAAACACTGAGCCATCGCTATAAGAAACACTTCAAGAATCTCTGCCCGCTTCCTTGCTTGCATTTTCACAAGAGACAGACAGACTGTGGACCTGCCTGCAAAGACGGATGGAGACAGATGGAAGCGCTCTCTGTCCATGTGCTGAGCTGGACATACGCAAGCTAAATGCTGCTCAGCAGTTGCATAGCTGTATTAGCACAGCAGTGTCAACACAGCGACACAACTCCTTGAGCAGAACAGATGAGGCACAGCGCTGTGCAAACACAGCCAAACAGTTTCTGGATGGTGTTTGGTGTAGCCCAGTAAATATGATTTTTTTTTAATTTTTTTTTTTTTTTGCCATTCCTAGTAAAAGGCCATGTGTTTTTTATTGATCTGACAGCAAAAGGTGTGAGGATTTGTTTGGGCTTGTCCTGGCCTAGGCTGATAATTAGCTTGTTTTATTTAACTGGGGTAGAAAATGCCCAGCAGTCAGGTTTGCTTTGGGTTAGTTCTACTTTATAGGGATAACAAGTAGATTTTCTGTGTTGATTAAGTTACCTGTGATCCTGGAATAAAATATGGTTTGCAAGAATACAAACATAAGATGGTACTGGAGGTCCCAGACTGTAAACACAAATCCCAATGGTCAGTCAGTAGTCACTGCAGGCACGCAACTGTCTAAACCAGTTTAGATATAACTGAGAGACAAGAAAACTGCCTGAGAATTAAAGAAAAGTAAGCCCATGCAATGCAGGCAGTATTAAGAAAATAGATAAACAGAAACAGAAACTGACCCAAACACAGAAGAGAAAGAGACCATCAAACTCCTCCTAGAGAAGAACTGAGGACACTGGTGGTTGCTGACACCCCCTCCAGGCTCTCTGCTGTCAGCCCCAGGACCCAGGGGGATACTGAAAGGATGGTGTAACACCAGAGAAAAGGAGGCAATACTTCAATTTTGCAGTTAATAGGATTTGGGGCTTAACACTGGACTTCTTCGTAGTTGCTCTGTAACCTGGGAAGAAAGACACTGCCTTTCTGTCCCAAAACACATTCACTGTAAGATTTATTTCACTTCATTTTAGGTATTTACAGCGTAGACATCTACATTTGATCTTGTCATCTTGGGCTCTCATTACAGTCACTGGAGTAATATAGGTACTTTTAGGGCATTAATTATCCAATCTGGTTTAGATGTCTGCTTTAGGCTGACAGGAATTGCACCCTGAAATAGTTAGTTTCCCTCCACTGACTGTAAAAGGGCTCACGGCAACTAATTCAGAGAGGGGCAGTTACAAGGACTTTTACTTGTGAGAATGTGATTCCTACCTTTTGTGTTCATGCACTACCCCGTCTTCTTTATTTACAGATTATTTCAATGAGTAATTACTCACTGGATTGAAACCCCTTAGAAAGCACAGCCTCGGGATTTAATTATAAAACAACACTGTTAGAAGTACAGATCACTCATTTGGAAGGAATTTGCATTGTACCAATAATAATAACAACAGAACTAATAAACAAAGGCCATCATTTCAAAGGTATTGCTGGTTTCCGAAGAAATAGATGGGAAATATAGAAAATCAACACTTTTCCAGGAGGTAATTCAGCATCTTCCTGAATTAGGGTTGTATCAAATAGGAAGCTCAGCTACAAGGATCGTAACTTAAAAAGCAAAAGCACAGCTAGAATAGCAGAGGGAGAGCTCTGGCAGTGAGTCCTATGGGAAGGAAGGAGGATTTCATAGAATCATAGAGGAGTTTGGATTGGAAGGGACCTTAAAGATCATCGAGTTCCAACCCCCCTGCCATGGGAAGGGACACCTCCCACTAGACCAGGTTGCTCAAAGCCCCATCCAGCCTGGCCTTGAACACCTCCAGGGATGGGGCATCCACAACTTCTCTGGGCAACCTGTTCCAGTATCTCACCACCCTCATGGTGAAAAATTTCTTCCTAATATCTAATCCAAATCTCCCCTCTTCCAGTTCGAAGCCATTACCCTTCATGCTATCGCTACATGCCCTTGCACAAAGTTCCTCTCCAGCTTTCTTGTAGGCCCCCTTCAGATACGGGAAAGTTGCTGTAAGGTCTCCCTGCATTTGACCTGTGTCATCCCTATTTTACACTAACCAACAACTTATTAGGGCATCATAGAGGACAGGACTACCCCAAGCCTGGGGCTTCTCAGCAGAGAGTTCTTTCCCGATCCCCCAGTGGTGCAATCTCATGGCCGAGCTCATCCTGAGGAAGGGACCAGACACGTGAGGCACCCATCACCGTGCTGGGCTCCAGACCAGGAAACTCTGCTCCATGCACATTTATAGCTGCATAAACGACAACGAACACTACCAATTTACTAACTTCTGGTGAAGACCGGCTTCTTGCGAATTGCCAATACCTCTATTTCTATGGGAAATAAATCTCTCTGGAAGCTTTGCTCTGCTGCTTTCTGAGCACATGAAAGTGCTGCTGAAATTCCTAATTGCAAATTAGACTTTTGACAGGGAAAGGCAGAGCAGACGGATTGAAATAGCCTTATAGTGCTTTTCTCTTCCTGATGGCAGAAGAGTTCATAATCCAGACAAATTAACTGATTGTAACAAACAGCATTAAGGCAGCACTGTGCAATGTTGCGTCTGGCAGCTGGTGGCCAGACACTAGAACATACTTAACCAATTAGCGCAGTCCCCTGCGCAGGCCAAAATGCACATTAAGAACAACTGAGATGTGATCTGGGATTTTTTGTGGTCCACGTACAGCAGCTTTACCAGGTGGGCCAGAAAAGTGAGATTCTCAGCGGATGAGTTAGCCGGGGCTGTAATAAACTGGAATCTGCTGGAAGTCAGTCTTTGCATATCTTATTGGCTGAACCACTCCAGGTTTAGCTGAGCTGTCTTTTTGTGGCTTTATAACATTTCAAGGAGATTTTAGAGGCATTTTGTGATTACTGATCCCTTTCTGTACTTCAAAAAAAAAAATAGTCTGCAAACCTTTCAGAATATTCTTTTTGTGACACCATAGTAGTTACACTGATGGAATAATTATTCTTGGTACTTGTACAGTATCTTCCTTCAGCTTTCATAACAAGTTCCAAACATTAACAAGTTACAGGCTTAATTTTAAAACTCAGCTTCGGTGACTCAGCAGTCCTAAAAAAATACAGTAATTTATCTGTGTTCTCTGCCTACAGCTTTAGGTACTTAGCTCTAGTCACTCATATCTGAAAACGTAAGCTGAGGAGACTTGAGGGAGAGGTGGGAAGAGATCACAGATATTATGACACTTAGTCACGCATCTTCCCCAAAAGACTATGTTTCATCTTATGCCTCAATGATGTGAGGGAAACATTTTTTTCTAATATAGCATGGGAATGCTGGCTTGCTAACACCCTGGCAGGACAGTGTGTACGATGGAGAATCGGGGGATTTCAGAACAGCATTTTCTCTCCCCGATTGCCCCTGGCTTGGGAAGATGGGCGGTCTTGGATTTCTACCTGTCCTGAAGGAAAGAACACAGAGGGGTAATGACATTGTTAAAATCAGCCCGTGCATTCACTGAGAACATTGGTTTAATTTCATTTCCAAGATTAATGAACCTTTTTTTTTGGTGCCCAGACTCATGTTTCATTCTGAACATTTTTGCTACCTCTGTACTTACCAAGCCAGTGTGACCCCACTATCCAAACATCTCAGAGTTATTAATGAATTATGTTTTCACAACAGCTATAAGGAAGCAGTAGTCAAATGCATGCCCTTTGCAGAAAGAAAGGCAACTAGAATGCTGAAATCCAAATTTCCCTGATTCTCAATGCCTTGAACCTGGAACACTTTGCATTTCCTGTTAAATCAAAAGCAATTCTTCCTCATTTTGCTGTGTACATTACGGCAAGGTGAGTCATACCCTAGAAATGCCTTTTTCTTGTTTCCATCGACTAGAAAGGGAGCCTGAACAGATCAGCTCAGAAAAAAGGCTCTCTGCAGAGTAGATGCTTGGAGTTAGGTTAAAAAAAGACCAGGCAGGGGGTGGGAGAGAGGCAGTAGCACTGCGCTGCACATGCAGTTGCAGACAGGAGGGAATCAAAAGTGTGAGACATCACAGGTTTTGGGAGAACTCCCAAAAGAAACTCTCTGGAGTGTTCTGGCCAATTTACATATTGTACTACCCTGAAATTAAAATAATAATAATAAAAATGCTCTGGTAACTTCATAAATCACTGAGATGCACTCCCTTAGGAGTGAGTTCAGCTTGGCTTTTCAACTGTGTGAAAGAGAAAATAATCTGATCGTACTTTCTAAACAAAATATTAGGTCAAAAATGGAAATAGTGTAGAAGAAGGTGAGGTTTGTGAGTTCTGAACTCTCTATTTCAATCAGAAGACTGTACTCCATAACTTTGCTAAAAATATATTCATTAAAGCTGTTTAGCATTTTTGTTGTTTTGAGTGTTTATCTACAAAGCAAAATATTTCAAGTCTGTTTCTCATTTATCTTATGAGCTAACTTTAATGCAGCAGAAAACAATATGCAATAAATTGCTTTCCAATAACAAAACAAGTTTACTGATGCTTACCAGATGCCTGCCTCTGACTAAACCCAAGAGCATCCAATATAATCATAGAATTATAGAATCACGGAATCATTTTGGTTGGAAAAGACCACTTAGATCATCGAGTCCAACCATAAACCTAACACTGCCAAGTCCATCACTAAACCATGTCCCTCAGCACTACATCTACATGTCTGTTAAATACCTCCAGGGATGGTGACTCAACCACTTCCCTGGTAAGCCTGGTCCAATGCTTTACAACCCTTTTGGTGAAAAATTTTTTCCAAATATCTGATCTGAACCTCCCCTGGCACAACTTCAGGCCATTTCCCCTTGTCCTATCGCTTGTTACTTGGGAGAAGAGACCGACCCCCACCTCTATACAACTTCCTTTCAGGGAGTTGTAGAAAGCAATAAGGTCTCCCCTCAGCCTCCTTTTCTCCAGGCTGAACAATCCCAGATCCCTCAGCCTCTCCTCATAAGACTTCTCCCCGGACTTCTCACCAGCTTCGTTGCCTGTCTCTGGACATGCTCCAGCAACCTCAATGTCTTTCTTGTAGTCAGGGTCCCAAAACTGAACACAGTATTCAAGGTGCCAAGTACAGAGGTACAATCACTTCCCTAATCCTGCTGGCCACACTATTTCTGATACAAGTCAGGATGCTGTTGGCCCACCTGGGCACACTGCTGCCTCATATTCAGCCAACAGTCAACCAACACCCCTAGGTGCTTTTCTGCTGGGCAGCTCTCCAGCCACTCTGCCCCAAGCCTGCAGCATTGCATGGGGTTGTGGTGACCCAAGTGCTGGACCCAGCACCTGGCGTTGTTGAACCTCGTGCCATTGGCCGTGGCCCATTGATCCAGCCTGTCCAGGTCCCTCTGTAGAGCCTTGTTACCCTCAAACAGATCAACACTCCCATCTAACTTGATGTCATCTTCAAACTTACTAAAGGTGCACTCGATCCCCTCATGAGGATTATTGATATAAATGTTAAACAGAACTGTCCCCAGTGCTGTGCCCAGTAAGGGATTAAGTCAATTGGATTTAGCCTCCATTTCACAGACCAGCCATTTGACTGGACTGAGTTAGATTGAGATGGACATTACCTTATGTAACCAATGAAAATAAGTTCTGTTATTACTGAAACTGCTAAGGTTGAAATAATACCTTCAAGTGACTGAGATGAGACTTTAGCCTACCATGACTCATTGTTTCAACTATCTAGTTGCGGACCTCCATGTTCTGTCCACTTCTAAATCAGGGACAAGCAAATTCTTCTTGCTCTTTCTCAGCTATTTGCCTCTACAGTGCATTCATTACTACGCTGCTTAAAACCATATGTAAAAATTATTGTTACTCCCTGCATATTGCATTGCCTTATCAATATCTTAATTTCTTTCCTTTCCACCTTCCCCTAAGTTTGGTTAATATTGAAATCTCATCAAGATTTGAGCATATGAACACTGTAATTCAGGCTACTGCTTTGCAGGACTGAATATACCACATTCATGTGGGTGGTGGTCATTTATCCAGCGTGGGCTCACTGCACGGCAGGGGTTAGGTTTAGGCAACACAAAGCCTGCAAATGCCTCAGGAGCTGGTTTCACACAGCGAGTTACCTCCTGTTCTTTTTAGTTCTTTCATATGCAGAGGTCAATACTTTTGTACAGATTATCTTTTGAAATCAATGTCAGCTATCTTAGATCAGCTTACACAAAGTCTGATAGCATTTGAAGCTGTGGGAGGAACGTGTGTAAGCAGGGAATCCCATGTTGAAAGTTGGCCATTAGTGTACATCCAGGCTCCGTTAAAGCATTTTGCAGCTTCTTTACTATCTGCATATGACATAACAGTGGATTTACAACATGCTGTGACAGCCCCTTCAGCAGGACAGTGGCATTAATCTCCAGATAGACTACTGAGATCAGCACTGATCCCATGTTTGGATCTCCTAATCCAGGACCCAGCACTCAGCGGGGACCCTCATGGTGTTAGCTTGTTCCAGAGGAACCGGACTTGAATTCAGCCCGGACTCTCCTAACTCCCATTTAATCATAAAGCTTTTCAAAACTCTTTTGCAAGCATTGTAATGTGGTAACTGAAGACATAGTGAAGCATTTAAGTACATGATTAACCTAAAGTGCTTGAATGGAATTGTTGATTTCAGCAGGGCTGCTTGTACACTTGGAGTTAAAAATGCACTCAAGTGCTTCACAGATCAGTTAATTATCATTAAATACATGCAACAAACAGAAACATAGAGATGACACAACAACAGAAGTATTGCAGAATACATCTCTTGGAGCAGTAGTAGCAAATCTTGTTTTTAGGTGCACCTTTGAAGTACATGTTTCAACATTAAGCCAAGAGAATATTTGATTTTTATAGAAGATCATAACAGACTCAACATGCAAAACAGGAATACAGTTAACCTGCTTCCAAGATGTGACTGTTTCCTACAGAATAACTGAAGATCTGTATTAAACACATGCCAAGAGTAAATTACAGAATATTGAAAACTTCGTAACGGAAGGAGCCAGTCATTGCTGCCCCCTCACACAATATAAAAAAATCACATTTTAGATAGAAAAAAAAGAAAAAGAAAAAAAAAGGGGGGGGAGGGAAGTCTGCTGTTTTTCAAAGCCTTCTGCTGTTTTGTTGTTTGGTTTGGGTTTTTTGTTTGGTTTTTTTTTGCCCGGGGAAGTATCAGCAGGCCCTTGCTGGGGTCCTGTTCAAGGTCTAAGGACACTCTTTCTCAGGCTGCCTTTGTTTTGCGGTGAATTGGGGCAAAAGTGCGCCCCAGCCCCGGGATGCTGGGGTCAACGGGGCTGCGGGGTTGTAGTACCGGCTCGGAGCTAGGGAGATGCGGGGCTGGCCCGGGCTGCGGGGCTGGCCCGGGGCTGGCCCGGGGCTGCGGTGCTGGGGGGATGCGGGGCTGGCCCGGGGCTGCGGGCGGCCGGTGCCCGCGGCGCAGCGCGGTGCTGAGAGAGGAGCGCGGTGCAGCAGCGCCCCCTGCAGGCGCGAAGCGGAGCCGCACCTCTCCCCCCGACCCTCCTCTCCGTTTCACAAATCTTTTTCTAAACGAGGTGGCTAAAAGTCCCCAGGTTGGCCTGGGGCTGTGCCAAAGCAGGGACACTGCTCTTGGTAGGCTTGTGATTAATGCCGGGTGGGGTGGCAGCAGTGATTTTCTGTACTTATTCTCCTTGAAACATAACAAGAAAGGGCAAGTTTGGCTTATTGTCTCCTCATCCCCGTAGTGACAACTGCAAATCATTTCCAGGATGGATTAAATTATGCGGGGGGAGGCAGGAAGGGAGGCTGAGAGGAAGACGTTCGATGCAATACACTTTGCATGATTTGCAATTTAGATTCTGTTGTATTGATTACTGCGCAATCCAGAGGGGAGAAAAAAAAAAAAAAAAAAAGCAGTTGGCAGGTCTCCGACTCCAAATATTTCCAAAATGATTATACGTTTTATTAATCAAGGTCAAAGTAACCTCATTTGGCCAGTATTAATGAAAACATAGGGTATGTGTTAACTAAAAATCACTTCAGCAAGGAAAATTGAGATATATTAAAATTCAGTGGTGAGGAGCTCACAGTGTGTGGGTTTCAGATGCCATCTACTGGGCAAATCTCATGCTCTGAAACAGCAAGTAGACCTTCACTCCCGGGCTTGCAGTCTCCCCTCTCTTCCTCCCTCAGCAGTTTTCAAGCTCAGGAAACCCTTTAAATACGTTTCACTTCGGCTGGAGAAGTCAGCAGGATTTGGGCAGTACCACCGCAACCAGAGTTGCCCGTGACAGCATATTAAAGTTTTAATATAAAAATACAGGCACAAAGTTCTCTGTAAACACTAAAGAGAGAAAGGCATTTCGCAATGTAAGTACAGCTCAAAGCACAAATATTCATGTCAGGAAAACTGAGCACCTGAAAAAAAAGGCTCATCTTGAAATAAGATACATTGTGCAGTAAGGCCAAATAATTACTAGAAGTCACAGCACTTGGGGAGTACCATAAAACCCAAAAGGAAGCCTGAAGGAAACACTAATCTTTGACAATTTTGGCACATGGCGTGAGCCATTCACTGCAAGAGCACTGCAGTCAGTGGAGTCTTTCTTTGCACTTCAGGCTTTGGCCTGGAGTCAGCCTGATGGTCCTGCCCGGCTTTTCTGCGTAAGTATATCTCACATTTGATGACTTTGAGTCT
This sequence comes from Tringa tobata, assembly GCA_033628505.1. Taxonomy (NCBI): domain Eukaryota; kingdom Metazoa; phylum Chordata; class Aves; order Charadriiformes; family Scolopacidae; genus Tringa; species Tringa tobata. Next base: position 245,097 of record JAHREE010000096.1, read on the forward strand.
GTTTTCTAATTACTTTGTTTCAGCACCGCACCACAACCAGAAAGAATCAATCCATTACGAAAAAAAGCGAGAGCCCCCACCAGGAGAGTGCACAGCCCTAATTCGAGCAAGCCAGTCCCTTCAGGACAAAGAACGAGCAGAACTGGCTTTTTGGATCCTGAGTTAATAAAACCCCAGCTTATTCTGCAAATTCAGCAGTCTTTTGTGAGCTACAGTTCTGTTTTTCAGGCCCCTTCTCTGTCTCTTTGATCTGCTACAAAGCAAAGCTACCATGCAGTTGAAATGAATTTATCTTATGTTGCATCAGATGACGAGTACACATATGGTCATTTTCTCTTTCCTTCCCCCTTCCCCATCTCCCCCTCTCTCTCTAACCCATCTCCCAAGGCTGTAGATTTATAGACAATCAGACTTTTTTCTTGGCTTCTTTTCAGTGTTGTTTTGTTTTAATAGGACTGGTGGGAATTAGCCTACCTAATGAGAGAAGCTGTGAAACTTTTTGTAAATAAATCTTATTCCACACTGTGAGGAATAGGCAATATCCAAAAAATATTACAAACCCCTTTAAATCTAAACAAAAAGGTTAATCGAAATGGCCATGGTCATGCAATGTACAAACCATTTTATTTGGGTAATTCTGAATGTGTGATTTCTAATAAATTTTATATTATGTTGTCAATAACATATAACAGCTTCAAACAAAATTATTTTGAAAGTGAAGACAGGGCTTTCAATTTTGAAAATATTAGATTAATATCTTGGCAATTTTGAAAAATGCTCTCGGCACTTTTTAAGTTCAGGAGGTAATTTCAACCAACCCTAATTCTATGGAAAAGTTTTGTACCGAATAATCTTTCCATTTTGATAGATCAGTTTATTTAACAGTTTCCAAACCACTCCACCTCTTAACTTTAGTAACTAATGCTTTTTCATTAAATCAGAATAAACGAGCAAACCCAGCAAGACAGCAATTTCCTGAGACCATATTGGATAAATCCAGAAATCCAGCTCTGTCCCAAAAATATAATCAGTGTTACATAATCTACAGTAAGTGCACCAGATAAAGATAAATCAGCACCTGTCAACTAATGAGGAAGGGTTATCATTAAATTATCCCATAGTAACAGTTCTTTTTCCTTTCCTCAAAAACCACTTTTAAAAACCTGCTTTAAATGCCTATTTTAAAAGACTGCTGTTATAAAATGTAAGTTCCCATGCTAAAAACTCTCTTCAAATTCTTCCTCTAGAACGACATTCTAACAAGAAAGCAATAAAACTGCATACATTGCGAAAGATAAAAATACTTTATGTCAGCAGTTACAAAAAGGGCTTGTTCTGGATCAGTTGTCCTCTGGCTGTTGACACAGCAGGAGCAGCCTAGGTGAAGATCTGCCAGGTGCCTCTGAACCACTGTCACAGGGGAGGAGAACACAGTCCCAAACTCTGAAGTTCACGGGAGCTCTGGCCCCAGTCAATGGGTTGGGTGTTTACCAGCAACAGGTTTACCAGCACTGCCCCCCACTCTCCATCATGCACCTGTACTCACAAATAGATGTCCAAAGGAACCAACTTCATTTTCTTCCTTATCACTGTTCTTATCATTGACTTTTCCTGTTTCCCCCTCCACAACCTCCTTTTGCACCCTGGTTTAGGGCCTACAGTCTCTGCTGTACAAAACCCCAGAGCATGCTAGAAAACCTGCACCCCACAACAATCTTAAAATGCTGTATCACCATGAAATACCATCATTCCTGTTCCCACTACCATCACTGATAGTCGCCATGATCCTTCTCTCCCCTGGTTTCCTCACCATGCAAGGACTCCGCTAATTACCATTTGCTTAGTCTGGTGGGGGTTACCACGCCACAATTTCTGTGATTTAGGTTCATTTGCTCTCACACTGGAAGAGAGGCTTCTTTTCACCCCAAAACACATAGGAAGACCAATAGGAAGCAAAGCTCAGAATCTCAGAAGCATTAAAGCACATCATTTTTACTGAAATTAATGACAGTAAAATACCTACATAGGACTCGAGGCCAGACACACAAAAATTTCAGTGGGAAATCAAGTCCCTAAAAGTGTGTGTTAAATCATAGAATCATAGAATCATAGAATCATCTAGGTTGGACCTTAAAGATCATCTAGTCCAACCATCAACCTAACTCTGACCAAAAAAAAAAAAAAAAAGCAATAAAAATCACTAAACCATATTCCTAAGGACTATGTCAACCCATCTGTTAAACACCTCCAGGGATCGTGCCTCAACCACTTCCCTGGGCAGCCCATTCCAATGCCCGACAACCCGTTCTGTGAAGAAATTTTTCCTAATATCCAATGCCTAATGCCTAATGACTTTAACCCCTCGGTTTTCAGAAGTTAAAACAAGTGAATGTAGAGGGTTTTTTGAAACAATGTTCAGTTGTTTCAAAATGGATTCCTGGGATTCATATCTCTGAAATTAATAGCATGTTAAAAAAAAAAAAAACAAAAAACTATGTGAGAGTTCATAATGAACAATGTTTATAATCTGTTTAATTCCTTTTGCCTCCATAGAAAGAAAATTTTTATTCTTCCTACATGACTAATTCACAGATGTTCTTTGAGGTGGAAGTATTTGCCGTGTGAGCTATTTTGTTCTGAAGCACACATAGAAAATAGTCATCTCAGTATACCTGAACAGACTCTTTGATGCCAGATATGTCCATTAGATACCAGATATATATCCATTACGTTTGCTCCAAAACTTGGAGCCATAAGCCCCAAAATGCCACGACGTATTTGGTGGGAGATAGGAAGCAGAGAAGAGTAACAGGCTTGGAAATCAGTCGCTCTGGGTTTATATAGTATCAGGGATGGGGAACATGGGTGATCATGGGCAGAACTCATGAACTTACACTTCAAAAACTTTCCTTCATTGCCTACTCAGCTGTAAGAAGTGGGAACAAAAGCAAATGCTAGTCCTACCAACAAACACTACCTAAACGAACATTAACACAATATTCAGGTACAGGACCAACTGCAGATCTAGAGGAGAGCGCTGTCCAGAGGTTTGCTCTTTGCTTAAATATAGCCTTGACTGAAACAGTGCCATCAGTTTTGACTAAGCAAAATACTCCAGGGTTTAAAGGAGGGCAGAAACTATAGCCACTTTAGAACGTAAATCTCTCCAGCTGCAGGAAATATTATCAGCGCTGATCATTTAATCATGCTCAAGTGCGGTCACCCTGAGTTTGCCTGAATGCATATGCGAAGCAAGCTTATTTTACATGAAATCTTCTTCATAAGCAGAGTAGTTGCCTCCTGCATGTATTAAATTTTTAGGAGCTTTTCTCAACTTCTTTTACTTCCTTTAGCTCCCCAGCTAAAATGCTGAGATAACTGCCTGTGTTTCCTGCTTGTCTGGCACTGTCAGAGGGAGAAGGGAGTGATTTAATAACTTAAGGCTACAGAAATGTTGTTTTCAGCCAAAACAACAATCAAATTCCAAAGTTCTCTGAGATTTGACTCGCAGTGTTTACAAAACTGTGGTTCTGTGACCTCTGCTTATCATTGCAATCATAAATAACTGGCTGTGTCCTTCTGCTCCTTCTAGTTTCCTTTATCCACCCTCTTTCTCTTACTTCATCCTTAAATTGTACATTCTAAGGAACAGAGACAATCTTTTCATGATAACCAACTAACAGTGCAGGACCATGTGTGAACTAGTAGGTGCTTCTCTAATACAAGTAATGAATACTCTGAACAGTAAGAGTGAGTTCAAACCGAAATACCCTTTCTGTGCCTCCCCTGCAAGTACTGAGCATCAAGACATTGCGGTTTGAGTTACACCAGCACACGGGCAAAACAGAGACCCAGCAATCCTACAATTACATTCTAATGTTCTTCTCTGCACTCTGCTGTTTACAAATAATATTAAGCACTTTGCAGATGTGATGACTGGAATTTAACACGTAACTTAACCATCATTTTACCAACTTCGAATGTGATGTGCTTAAGTTTAATGGAGTCAAAAATGAATAACTGTAAGAAAAGTGTAATCTCAAAACATGTTACACCCCAGTATTGAAGGCACCTTATGTGAAGGCAAAAATCATTGCATGATACCGTTATATTCACATGGAAGAAATTCATGCATGTTTAGTATGAGTAATCACAGAAATCCTAAGGAAGTTTTTCATTGTGACCAGTTTTGCTCACAATTGGTTATATACCTATTTTTTCAACTCATGGGAGAAAAAGAGAGATTTATCTTCAGACAGAAAAGGTTGTTTAAGTATTTTAACGGAATTTATAAAACATAATAATCATATTTTTTAATAATACAAAAAAAAAGGGGGGGGGGAAGAGAGGGGTGGGGTGCAAGAGCCTTTCAACAAATGAAAACTATAGTCAGCACTAGTTTTAAAGTCAAGCCACTGGCAAACATCCATATCTAATAAAAGCAACTTTCCCAACACTCCCCACCAAGAACTTTCTTTCCATCCCACAATATCCCCATGTGCTTAAAAAGTAACCGTGACAATTCTTAAGCATCTTGTGTAGCTAAAATATAAGACACCAGTTAATGAACTATGTACCCCTAGATCTGAATGGGAAAGTATGCTACATATGCTTAGATAACATCAGAAATAGAAAAGTCATGGGAAAGGAACTCGGAGACTACATTAGCCTAAGAAATCTAAGATAAAAATCTAGTCCAGACCTCTAAGGGCACAGGTCTTTGAGACCTTTCACATGACCAAATTATGTCATCATTCGCAGTGTTCGGGGACAATTCAGCCCATGATTGCATACATAGTAAGTGGCCTTTATTTCAGGCCTATTTCACCTTGCTGAAAATGCTGATATTCTGCACTAATTACTCTTTGGGAGTGCGGGGAAAGGTGATAGAGGTTAGGATATTTCTGATCTATATGATATCGAAGGAAGTGGATTACCTCAGCAGCTGAGATCCTCTACTGGCCTCAACCTACCATCCTCTGGGTTTGATAGTTTCCAGACAGAATTTCAAGACCGGAGGTTTTTGTAACACGTTTTCATCTGGGTTTTCCCTTTGGCTTACCAGAGCCCACATCCCAACCTCAATATCATGTAGCTGGGCTTGTGTGAACTCAAAGGTTATTTCTGGAGGGAAGGAACAAGCATATAGTAGAGGGGATGGGAAACCTTAAATACAGAGTTAGGAAGTGGAAAAACCCCACTGTTCCATCTGGTCTCTGCAAAGACCATACCTATACTAGTGGCATTGAGTGAACATATTTCCTTAAGAAGGATGCTATTGTACTTACAAAGATCTTAAGCTTAAGAATGTAATCTTTGATTACTTACTGGGTACCAACATTTGTGTCTGTCTTGTCTACAGTTTGCATTTGGGTACCTTTGGTACGTAATACGTACCATTAATACTATTCTTTTGTCCATATATCCCAATTATGCTGAAAGAATCTCAGATTTTAAAGATTAAAAACATGTCCCATGAATTCAGCATTGCTTTACAACAGGCCAGTTCTTGAATGAGAGGTCAGCAAATACAAAAGAAAATAAGGGGAGGCTGGGAGAATGCCAAACAAGAGCAGATGTGCAAATTTCACAGTAATGAGAAAAAATTAAGGATTTCAGAGTTGAATACCTAAAGTGAAAAGCCATCTTCCATTTCAATTACTTTAACAATGGAAGAACTCCCTATATGATCTACCTTTTTCATCTAGTCCAAATGTGCAAATCTAGAATTAAAATTGTATTTTAAAATATATTATATAGGAATTTCAAAGAACACTCAGGCAAACTTGCTCTCACTTTTTCTCTTACCCATCTCTTCACACATCTCTATTTCCTGTATTGATCTTTCAGGGTATGATTCTGTGGGGTTGAAGCCAGTTGAATTTTTGTTGTTGGCTTTACTGGCAGCAGGTTAAGACCCAAAACGCCGATGTTTGCGACTGTCTTGATATCTTTTCTGGTGCCAAGGACCTAAAAACAAACAATAACTTTAGATGAAGGGTTCTTTAGTACCTTTCAAACAGTCAATCTTGGAGAAGAACCATTAGCCCTGGGATGAAACAGTCCTCTGTTCTGACTTTGCCTTTATGCAAATTAATTTAATAGATTTCTAACCTTTACAGCTATAATATGTAAATTGACACTTCCTTACAAACAGGATTACTTCACCTTCATTCCCTCGATCAAATAAATGGTACAATAAGAAATTATTTGTAAGGATGTCAGTTTATTTGCATATGCTTTGGTATTCTCTTTGTAGTACATGCAGCTTAGGTTAACTAATCAGGTGCTCTCTTCATTATAGTTTAAATACTTACTTTATTATTTTTTTTCCTGCTACATAATGCAAGGAAACACACAAAAGAAGGCCTTAATAGGTGTTAGTCAACCCAGACCAAAAATGAAGGCTAACTTTGCAGCTGAAAGGTTTTACAGATTTAGAGATTCTGGAATATTACTGTGGTAAAAAGTTAGTGCAGATGTGGTTTATACAAGCTTTTGCTACTACAGCTTATCCTAAGCATTCCTTGTTTCTGCTGTCCCAGGTTAAATACATCAGAGCAGCAAAGCACAGTTTTATGGGTGGAACTCCATCTACTTTTGGCAATTTTAGTAGCACAGCTATTCTGGTCACACATCATGACTCATCACATTCTTCCCAGCAAAAGTTTGTACTCCAGCTAGAGAACTGCTGCCAAGCAATTATATGTGGTTTGTGCCAAAGAGAAAAGAAACCACCCGAAAGCTAAAAGCAAATTGTTAAAGAAACTTCAAAAGGAAGGTGAAAAACTCTAGAAGTAGGATAAAATACAACTCCTCTCATTCCACAAAAATCCTGAACTTTGTTACACAGTTCTTGTGAATGCTAGTAAGTTATGTCTTGAACTGCTCTTGCTCAAAACTCAGCACATCAATATGGCCAAGTTATGGCCAATGTTATCTAAAACTCAACATCATTCAAAGAGAACCTTTCCAGCACTGGGTAGGAATGCCTCAATTGTTAAACAAGAAGTTGCTGCCCGAGCACGCAAGGAGTCAGACACACTACCCAGGTCTTTTAACTGCTCAGCTCAGGGTCCCTTCGCACACACACTCTTGGACGCACTCACTCCTTCTTCAGGCTCAACTCTAGGCTTCCTGCAGCAGAGCCCCAGACATTGGATTTTATAAAAATAAGTAATTTAATTAGAAGGTACAGCAGCAAGGTCAGCCCAGGCTGGGTGCCTCCAAAAAGGGAGGGGTCTTGAACAAAGAAATCCCTGGGCAATTACACCCTTGTGATCTCTACACCCACCCCTGACACGCACGTCACACGTCTTTTAGTCCAATGGTGATTTTTGGTCTGGGGTCTTCCAACACCTTCTTGCATTCTCTCTCTGTGTCCAGGCAGGCCACTGACTGCCCTTGGTGATTTACAGTCTCTGCTGAGGGTTGGAGCCTCCTTATCTTCAGGTTTATGCTTCTTCTGCACCTGCGCTCACTGGCAGAACACGGGGAACTGAAAAGTCCCAGACTTAGGGAAAACACTACCAAAACATCAGTGTGTTATCACCATTTGTCTTATACTAAAAGACTAAACACAGCACTGTACCAGCTGCCACAAAAATTACAAAGAGAATTAACTCTATGGCAGCCTAAAGGCTTCAGCAAACCTAGCTACTCATGCCAAGTATTGCTAGGCAAGCAGCATAAATCACACCATAGTATAACCCAAGTAACTTGCTCTAATTAAAACTTATTTATTAAAACTTACTTATTTAAGCTAAACAACTAATATCTCTCAACATCATACCAGCACCAGATAAACATCAAGTCCTATTTACTCTTCAGTCTCCTACTTCTTAAACATAGAAAGATGTAATTCATAAGCTGTGATTGTGAAAGACTTAGGATACTTCCTAAATCTTACGGCAGTGAAAATGAAGTAAGCCGTGTTCTACTGGAATGCAACTGGAGGAAAATGCAAGTGGTCTTCAGATAGTGATGATGTTCCTTAACTACATTCAGCCTTGTACTCTCCTACTATTAGACTGTATATACTTCAGGCACTGAAAAGCTTTTAACTTACACACACAAATGGCAAAGTAAACTACGCATGTTATCAATTATTAGGACTTTTCAATAGCAGGAACAACAAGAACTCCCAAAGGCACCACAGACAACATAAACAGCAAGTCATCTAGTAGTCACGATCCAGTCTACAAGACACACAAAGAAAACTTTTGTATGTGGAATATGATTTCAGAATCTCTTGAGACCAGAAAGCTCTCAGTGTTTCAAAAAGAGATTAAATGTTAACTCCATTGGTCTCTTTTGTCTGAAATTCACTCTTTCTATGAAACTCAACCCTGCACAAAGAGCCAGAATCAGGATTAAGGATCTCATAAACCCCATTTAATTCCTTAAAAAGGCTTCCATGCAGAAATGAATTCCAGTCTCCAAGAAAAATTGTACTATTAACAAAAGTAAGCCAAAAAGAGTAATTTAGAACTAGTCTAAAAATTACCTTTATACTCTAGGAAACTTTTTACATTTTTGGAAAAACTTTTCTTCCTGAGATGAACATTCTTTAAAATATGCATTGTAATAGAATCTTAAAATACTTTCTCCTAAAAAAATTGTAACTATTAATGTCAATTTCTCTGTTGCTACTGGCTAAAGAGTGATAGCAAAAAATGACAATTGTGTCAAAGTCAGCCAGCTGCTACCAGGGCTTCTAGACAGACTTATAATTTGCAGGGATTCTCCCCAAAATTAGGGAAATGGTTTTCCATTGACAAGGAACCAAAGGCAGAAAAAAGTGCAAGATAACAAGACCCCCTGTAATATTATCTTTGTGTACCCTGTAGGAGGTTGAGTTAGACAAAGACAAAGAGGAAGAATGAAAGACGAATGAAAGACAAATGAATGAAATAAAGAAAGATGACCCTGCATTCAATTTCTAGGCTCCAGGTATGGCCTTACTTGGGGATCTCCCTATGAGTCCTAGCAGCTCTTTCTGGTGATAAAGGAGTTACTGCCTGTTTAATTTACATCTCTATTTAATGCATGAAATAAATGGACTGAGCAGTGCTTTTGATGAAGGGACAGGGAGTCTCTACTAACATCAGCTGATGAACAGTAAAAAGAACAGTCCCTTCTAAGCAACTGCACTGCTGAAACTCTTCATGCTGGCGAAAGCATTAGAGCTAAAACTCTTGTTGTCAAACTCGGGGGTTGCTTGATCCAACAAGCTGCTGAGCCGTTGCTATCTGTCAGAGAGCAAGAGTCAGCTTAGTGGCTATGCCAGTTCCAGACAGGAGTAATTTCCCTGTAAGTCAGGGTGTATTGCTCTTTAAAAAAATGAAAAATAGTTTTCCTTTTTTTTTCTTCCCTTTTTTAGTTTGTGTAAATTCCAGCATTATTATTTGGGCATGAGCCAGCCTAATGTTCAGTATGCCTGGGAGCCACAGAGGGTTTGCAAATGCTGCACTGCTGCAGGAAACAGTCCCTGGGAAATGTGGGCTCTGAGCTTCCCATTGCTTACCTTAGGGAAAGGAGAAAACCCCAGGCAGGAAGGGCCTGTTTTATGGAAGGGATGTCCATATAATCCTGTACATCACCGAACCCCAGAAGAGCTCCAGCTTCAAAGAAACTGCAATGTGAGCACAGCAATAGCCAGACAACTAAGAGATCAGTTGGAAAGCAGCATAGCAAATGCTCAGCTGTGAAAGTAGCTAGCAACAGATGTGGCTAGTGGGGGGTGCCACTTAAGTTGAATTTTCCAATATATTAATTTCTCTATTATCTGTAATCATAGGAGTAGAGACTGGGATACACCAAAATAGAAAACTCAGTACTGGGGAGATGCTGTACCTATCACATGGTATAGTGATTCCACAAGCCCAATAAAAAGGATATGGTACACATGAAAATCAACTGCATTTATTTTTTACATGACAGATGAGTTTGCTTAATGTGTAAGAACACCTTAAGAAATTGAGAAAGGAAAACTGTCCTGTTTGGAAAACTTGTGTCTCTTGACTGGAAGCCCTCTTCTAAAACCTGAGGACACAACATGACCGCATACTGCAGATTCGCCTGGAACTGGGACTCATCTGAAAGAAAAATCATCAGAAAAATCAAGACAAGATCTTTCAGCATTGTGCAAAAGAAAAACTTCTTAGCCGTCCCTCAGAAGTCAGTATAACTAAAACTCTCCATCACATTTAAGTAACTTTTTTTCTGTAGATACTTACAACATATTTATTACCACTACCTTATTCCTGTCTCCTGTACTAGGCTGTTATAACTACAAGGTTTTCTTCACGCCTTTTATCACTAGGTGGCGACGTTAGAAGGAAGAAACGCGATGAAGACCGGGGCAGAGCAGCACCTCTACATGTTAACTTTCACCACAGTTTAGAGGAAACATCCTGGGCAAACTCTGCTCCATTTATTTATTTGAAAATTCAGGTACTGAGTTTAAATTTAAAGCAATTAAAAGAAATGCCAGCCCAGGACTACAAATCCCTTAATACAATATAATGCTTGAATTTCAACCATTCTAATCCTCGTAATATAAACATTTTGGTGGGAATTCAAACCACCACCTACATAAACACCTGTCTACACCTCTTCATCGTATCAGAGGTGAAGAGGTGAAACCCATATCAGAGCTATGCAAATAAGATGGGAAAGAATTGTCTTTCATTTCCAGGCATTTTCTCTCCTTGTGGTTTTATTACCACCTATTTTTTAAAAAAAATACAGGGAGACATTTACAAGGTCTTGTTAAAACAGTACAAAAAGTGTCAGCAGAATAAGTTCCAAGATGGTTGTATATTTCTACCACAGACCAAGCAAAGCATAGCAAATTTAAGACATGAATCTTGTTATTAAAATGCATCTGTAAGAGCATTAGCTCTGAACAGAATCCAGCATCATATTCAATAGATATTTTAAGCAGAAAAACAACAGAAGCTCATTATTGTAGATGTTAATAGTTTCCTGCATACACTCATCCAGAAAATGTCTTGTTCTTTGAGCAGTGAAAGGAGGGCAACTTACTACCTTATGAAATTATTCTACCTTCCACCTCCCAAACTCCTCAACTGCAATATTCCTACTTTCCCCTGTGACTAAGACAACATTCAGGCCACCTCCCCATCCCCTAAGCTCCATTTTTGGGGTTCCCCACTTGAGGGCCAGCCCCAGCTGAGAGCAGCCCACGGGCTCAGCCATTCGGTGCATGCTGCAAAATTGTTGTTAGCAGAAAGAGAGTCTCGTGGTGAGCTGGGAGGTCTCTGCTTGAACACCAGCACTAGTAGGACCTCTCTCTGTCACCCAGCCTCTGATTTTCCACATGGATATAGCATGAACGGGGCAGAACCAGAGCCCTCGGTGTGCTCCTGCTTCTGGCTGAGAGGCCCAATGAGAAGCTGCGGGCATTGTACCCAAAATATGATTTACAGATATCACAGAAAGTGTTGTTTTCTTCTACAAGGCCCACAGAGAGCAGATGGGCTGGCAGAGGCTTTCCCAAGCACAGACACTGCTGGGATTTCTGCTCCAGCCTGGCACCCCCAAAACACCCCCATAGTTACAGCTGATACAACCTGCTTTCACATCTCACATCATTTGGGGGTTGAACACAATAAATTTAGCTGGTTTTCTCCCAAGGCAGCAGAGAGTAAGAGTGCTGGTGGCCGTGAGGAAGCTGCTTTGGCATGGCAAGCCTCAGGCCAGGCCACTCCTCAGTGACCGGTGGTCACTGGCAGCTCTTTTGGGGAGGTTCTGTACCTCACAAGGCCATACAGATTTTCCTCAGGAATACACCTAGGGCGAGCAAAAATACAGAATCACGGAATTGTCAGAGTTGGAAGGGACTTCTAGAGATCATCTAGTCCAACTCCCCTGCCAAAGCAGGATTGCCCAGAGCACATCACTCAGGACTGCATCCAG
>JAHREE010000096.1:316918-460865 GCA_033628505.1 Tringa tobata
TATCAGGAGGAAATCCTTTACAGTGAGGGTGGTGAGGCACTGGAACAGGTTGCCCTGAGAAGTTGCTGAGGCCCCATCCTTGGAAACATTCAAAGTCAGGATGGATGGGGCTTTGAGCAACCTGCTCTAGTGGGAGGTGTCCCTGCCCATGGCAGGGGGGCTGGAACCCGATGATCTTTAAGGTCCCTTCCGACCTGAACCATTCTGTGGTTCTACAATAAGCCAAGATAATGACCACTTCCTAAAAATGCAGTTCAGGTACCTTTGAGAGAAAGCAGCTCCGTTCCCATGGTCGTGAAATACTGCAGAGGCCAAGCAGACCGTATTGGTGGTAGATTCCTTCCCAAACCTTTCTGCATACACAAATAAAGTGATCACCTTGCTACGTGATATATAAATATAGGTGAGTACATTTAGAAAAAAAAGAAGAAAGTAGCAGAATATTGTGCACAAGTTAACCAGATGTTATCCTTTTCTGTGTAAAAGAAACAGAAATTATGTTTACATCCACATCTTAGCAGGCCATTTTAGCAGAGGTCCCTGCTTCTCTGGTGTGACTGCCAACTTGGAGAATTTTTAGGTTGCGGACGATTGGTCTAATTGGTTGTAAAATAAACTATTTCAAAGACCTGGCACTCCTTACATCTGCCACTCCTGACCTACTGTGTTTGTGATGTATTTGCTGGTAGAGAAAAATGTTGCTGGACGTGTGTGCATTGAAAAGCTGTAAGTTGTTTTTCCTTTCTTTTGTTTCTGTTTATCTTGGTTTGCAAATATTAAGCAGACGTAGTTCTCAATATGGACAAATGTGCTGCAAAATGCCACTCAGCTGAGGAGATCGTAGCTGCTTTTCAATTATTAAAAGCATATGCAGAGGAATAAACTGCACAGCTAATTTCAGAACGAAGGTTTGCAGCGCATGCATAAGCCCTGGTGAGCAGAGGTTTAGGTAACAGAAATGCAGATGCATTTGAATACATAGAGCAAAATCCCCAGAGATGAGGAGGGCTGTAGGTTGGCACGATCATCAAAACAATAACCTGCAGGTCTGAGAGAGTGCCTGTTAAATGCCACGTAGCCCAATTGTTCCAGTTACGTTGTTGACGAGCATGGAGTGTGGAGTTCTTGTGTGTTTGGGTTGGCCTGAGGAGAGAATATATCCACACAGGTTGTGGATAAGCATGAGCTCTGGTACTTGGTGAAGAGAGGCTTTTTTCTCCCTCTGTGCCTACTCCTGTAAGGGCTGGGACTCTTTTTTTTCCCTTTTCTTTTTTCTTTAAAGGCTGGAGGAAATGCAAGCAATTCTGTGAACCAGGTATGTCTGCCAAAATGAAACTCTGGAAGAGGGGCAGAGATAAGGGAGGACGAGGAAAGATGCAGCTGCGTTACCACCCTCCACCCCTACAATTTCTTTTTAACAGCCTCCCTGAGAGAAGGGAATGGGATAAACCTTGATAATTGATGTCTGACTCAAACCCAGCACTTCTAGGAGCTTTTACCAGTGTCCAAGAGAATAACTCGGGACAGAATTTTAGCCATCAGTTGGGATGATGTTCAGAGCAGCTTCAGGGGGTAGAGTTATACACCCTGCTCCCTCTGTTCCATGTGAAAATCCTGGCGTTAAGCCCAGGAGAGTCTCACAGCTTCCATGGTGTAATGAGAGCCCAAACAACGCTTACCCATCCCACTCCCAAGCCCTGAACAGTAGGGGAGGATGCTCAGGCTGTTCCTCCCGCTGCAAGGCACAGCTGGACCACACACTTGGATGGGGAACCTGCCCCGTCTGTGTACACACGGGCACTCCACGGCTAGCTCATCAGCAGGCGTTGGGTGTCTCTGCCCAGGGAGTTTGGGTTATTTTGCTGTTTTGGGAATCAGAATATGCAAGTGACCTCCTTCAGCTGTGTGTCACAAAGGACATGTTTGGGTTGGCTTAATGGGACAGCAGTATCTATAAATTTCCTTTCTTTTGTCAGTTTGTGTCACAACCTTCATGTTGTTTGAGTGTGCGGGAGGGACCATTGCTGTCTACCAGAGCTATTCGTAAGCATTTTTTCTTCTCTTGTACTATCAATTATTTACAAAAGTAAAGGAGTTTAAGTGTGGCCAAATATCCAAAACCTCTGGCACCATCCAATGGATAAAGTAAATATTTCTATACCTTATGAAATCAAAGAAGTCCCAGGTTCTTTGTAGTTGACTAGGTAGTGATACTCCCTTTATGTGCTCCCTGTAATATACTTTTTCATAAATGTGTCATCTTCAGGAAAGATTTCCACTACAGTTATGATTCAAACCACCTGCTAGGTAGGGTTGGTTTACTCCAGCTCCTTGTACAGTGTTCAGAGAGAAAGAGTAGGATAGCAGGAGACCAGTTGTGGTTTGTGCCTTATTTAAATGTCCCAGTGACTTCTAGGCAGCTTTAAGCTTTCTCCACTCATATCCTTGGACCATCCAAACACCGCCCAAACAAATCCTTATCGCTCTGTGGGTAGGTTTCTCAGCTCAGACATGATGCCAGAACAGCAAACAACATGAGCCCCTTCTTTTGACCTTAGGTACCAAAGTGGTAGGGTGCTATGTTAGATACCTAGAGTGGGTTCTTTCACTATATCCCAAATTATTCATAAAAAGTGGGTAGTCTTTGTAATGGGAACACCATGTACAAACACCAGAAGCTGTTTGCCTTTCGCAGAGAAACCACTGGAAGCTGTTGGTTGTGCTTTTCTGCTTCCAGAACTGAATAGGGTTTGGGCAGCACAGTCCCCATCAGACCATCCTGCCTTCACGTAGTGCTGCCTCACAGCCACGTTTGTATGGGATGCTCCCCTGCTCTCACTTGTAGTTCGGCATCATCTTCACCAAAGATCTTTCTTTCACAGGCCAGAGTTACTCCAGTGAGCCAGGTTTTATTGTCTCACTTGCAGATTTTGTGGACAATTATTCACAGGGAAAATATTTATCTTGTTTTTCCCAATCTCATTTCTACACCTGCCAAATCGCCTCACCCTTTCCAACTCCTTCTAATGCCCATGAAGATCCCATTGTATCATTTTGGTCCATTTCGTCAGCTGAAGAATGTATTGGATTGGGAAGGTCTGGCTTTACTGCCAACTATGACAGCTTATTCCAATGTCTGCTAGTATCCCTGGGACAGTATAATGTTCTAATCTTAACCAGAATGGCATCAGACTTCTGGCATGACTCCATCATAGTTGGTGTCATTATTAGCAAAAGGATTTACTCTGTAATGACCATCTTAATTTGGTTTGTGCAGTGAATTAGTACATCTATTGTGGCAAGTTCTAATAATACTTTTTTTTTTTTTTGGTAAACCAGCAGCCCTGAAAGAAAGTGATAAAGTAGAAATCTCAAGTTGGTTCAAAAATATTTGACCCCGTCATGGCTGTAGGGAAAAAATGTTGTGAACATTTAGTCAATGTGTATTATAGCTTCAGAAACCTGGTAGTGTATAAATGTTGGATTCTTTTCATTATTTTCTTTCTTAAATCTCCTGGATTGTTTTTTTTTAAGCTAGTCTCATGATTTTGTGGTTCAACTCTTGCATTTTAAACCCTGGGGGTTTACAGTAATATATGTAATGAATTTTATGGCTTATTTTAAAACAAGTTTTATAAACTATGGATTTTAAGCCAGCTGCCAGATATTAGGAATATATGGTTACTTCTTGATAAAAAAACTTTCTGTCACTGAAGAAGATTTATGGTTGCAACAAGATATGAACTGATAGGGGTTTAAGTCCAGCCCATGCAATAACAGAATTTATGTGCAGTTTCCTCCTCTTTAATCAGTGATTAGAGTAGGAATGTGATGCATTTGAACCAGTCGGTGCAAACTGCGCTTGTGGGAGTTACTTATTTGACATGGCTGGGACTAGTTATGACCTTCACCTAAAGATTTCAGCTGATTCCCCTGGGAATTGAATGAGGCTCTGCAGTCTAATCTGTCCCCTCAGTTGGGGTGCTGCAGTTTCCCACATGCTTGGGGTGGCTGAGCCTCTTTGGCTCACTGACTTTGACCTGAGTTGCCCGACACCTCTGAGAAGTCAATCCATATGGGGATTTGGTACATGAAAGCGTCCCAAACTAGGGCATTCTTCAACTGGCCTGAGGGCACAAAGCAGTTTGGGTCATTCCCTGTGGTGCTCGGGGTGTAGCTGCTGTTCCCAGAACAGCTGGTAGGCTGGGAGGGAAAGATCAGCCAACAAGAGTGGAGAAGACAAGAGAACTCCAGAGGGAAGGGTCCAGTTTCCCAGCTCTTGTCCTGGGACATTGACACAAAAAGGCTGGGGCTGCTGCACGAGGGAGGCTGGTCTGAAGGAAAGACTGAACGGCATAAATTAAACAAGATCCAGCATTATAACACATGGGGTCAATTCATAGGAGGAGCTCACGAAGCAAAAACTGTGAATAGATAGAAGTGAAGCCTTGACTTGTTTACAGAAAAGAGACCTGATGAGTATGTTGAAAACACAAGAAGGTGAGATTACAATCAACCAAAAAAGCGGGAAGCGCGTTGGCCCAACAGCCTGTCCCCAGTTCCAGCTGTGTCTTGTGGTGTGAGCAAAGCCAGGCAGCCAGGGAGAGAAGAAAGGAGAGCTGAAAGAAGGAGACATCTCTGGAGACGTACAGGAAAAGGAGGTAGCGACCTCTTTTCTCAGCTGAACCCCAGCCTTGTTGGAGGAAAGGCAGGGATAGCCATCTTTACTCCATATTCTTGGTTACAGTTTGGTGTACACCTGTACGTCTACTGTACAATTGAGAGACTTCCCAGGCAGTGTTCTGGAAGCCAGACCATCCTTTTACTGCCTTCAGCGTTTTTTTCTGTTCTGTTACATGTGCCTCCTTACCCTTCTGGCCCTGGCTACTGGCTCTGCAAATGAAGGACTTTGACTGCACTATTCCCAGCTGGACAAATCTGCTGGCTGGCTGCTCCTCCTGTCCCAGGCTAGAGGGAAGGCAGGAGTAGGAAGAAATAAAGATTTGGATGGCAGGGAGGAGAGCAAGTGTCAAGGAGAGAAAGAAAGGAAAAAAAAAAACCTGCGCCTGGAAGATGAGAAAGGCTTGAGAAAGTACAGCCACATGAAGAGAGTTTTGTCTTCAGCAATGATCATCACAGCATAGGTTTGCTCCAAGTGTAATGGAGAGAAGATCTCTGAGCAGCGTTACAAACACACCTCCCAGCCCTGCTTATACACACGCACATAAATGGCTCAGGTTTCACTCCTGCGGATAATTATTGTATCGCCACAACCTTGAACTATATTTATAGTCTTGTAAGCTGTGGAATTGCAGACCTGCTGCTTCGGTTTTTTTTCCTGGTGGCAGGCAGCACGGCCTGGAGGGGTGAGCACAGCCGAGGACATCAGTGGAGGAGCTTGGAGCCCGGCCACTCACTCTGTGCAGCCACGAGCAACTGCGTGCCTCTCCGTGCCTCAGTTTCCCCACTGATAACAACAGGAAGGTTTGTTATCCCCAAGGCAATCGTAAGCACTTTATTGGAGCTTCTTGTACCTTTGGTGTTGAACAGCTGCTGTTGGTGGCTACAATAGCTGATTATATGTGGTAGAAACAGCTTCTTGTGAGACCTTTTCTTGAGTTGCCTTTGGTAACTGTAAGGTAGAGCAGCAGAGAACTTTGGTGTAGGTGCTCTATGTGTCTGTGTCTTCGTGGAGCCACCAGGGCCCCACGTTCACTGGGATTTCTGGACGGAAGATGCATAGGCTTAAAAGGCTACAGAATGATGGACAAGGCTCTGTAGAATCATAGAATGGTTAGAGCTGGAAGAGACCTTAAAGATCCATATCTCCATACTTCAGGAAAACTAATTTCCTTTCAGAGACAGACGTTACAGAAAATGAATTACCTTAAGCTTTTCTTTTCCAACCATGGGTTACAGTTAGGACAAGGCAAGAAGGTGCAAAAGAGGGGAGCAAAGGTCTCTGAGCCCTTGCCAGAGCTGTGGTTGCCCACAACCAGGAGCACAGGTCTGAGGAGGTGGTGGCAGGCGCTGGAGCTCGCCCTGAGGTGGGAATCTGTGCTGATGAGGCCAGCTGCAGAGTTCACAGCTTCTTATTTGTCCGACACAGAGTCTTCTCACATTTCATGTGGCGTGACCCTGTTGCCATCATGCCTGGCCCTCTGGAAAGAGTCCTGTTTTGCCAAGGTTCATTTGCAGTCTAAGGCTTGAAAGGTCACAATGTCGCATGGCTATAACTTCCAACTCCCAGACTGTCCTTTCTATCACCAGCTCCTCAATCTCTCTTCTAGGTCTCCTCCCTCCAAATGTGAAGCCTACAAAAACCCTATCATAATTTTTGTCAGGCTTGTGATGTGCACTT
Source organism: Tringa tobata (assembly GCA_033628505.1). Taxonomy (NCBI): domain Eukaryota; kingdom Metazoa; phylum Chordata; class Aves; order Charadriiformes; family Scolopacidae; genus Tringa; species Tringa tobata. The sequence continues at coordinate 323,280 of JAHREE010000096.1, forward strand.
GTGTTCTCTTTGTAGGTTCTCTCTCTGATGGCAACAGAAAAGTGCTCGTACAATTAGTTGATTACACATGGTTATATCCTTTTTTTTTTCTTTGCCTTTTTTTTTAATGAATAGTTAGCTCTTTTAAATTTTTATTCTCCTCAAAGCTTCTGTCACATCTCTAACCTTAGGGGCTGTTAGAAGTAGAGAGGGCTTTCCTTTTTCAGCACATTCCTATCCTCCACTGCGTAAGTCCACGAGCCAAAAGATGATGTGATCCTGGCAGCCCAGTTTTTGTGTTGAAATTGCGCATTGTGCTAAGGCTCTTTCCCCCTGGAGTCCTCTTTGTGCACTCCACAAAACGGTGAAATCAGGGATCGTAACTCAGCAGCTAATTAGGATGATGATAACACCTTATCCTTGGCGGCTTGCCAGCTTGCCTGAGTGCAGTGGCAGTCTCCCCTTGGAGGATGGTCTCACTTTAATCTCCAGCTCCATGAGTCCTGTGATTACTCCAAAGGTGTAGGTCTTCTGACTTGGCCCATTCTGCCCCGCAGCTGGAGCCCCATGGCCTCCTTACCTCTCTGACTCCCTGCATCAGGCACAGCTCACCCCTGGTCTGTGGCACACTCAGGGGTCACAGATAAGAAGTTGTGAGGTTGCATTGCTGTGAGAGGGAGTACTTCAGGAGACACAGGGACAGCACAGACCTACCCCAGACACTGGAGCTACAGTGGCTCCTCCTAGGTCACATCCTATATCTGACATCTAGGTCTGCTCCAAGAGGAAGAAAAAAATCAGAGTTGTCCCTTTCAGGAGCAGAGAAGAGTTCAGAAAGATGAACACAGTCACTTGAGACCTAGCAGTCCAATAAAATACCTCCTTCCTTCATTACTATTTGTTTAAAAAATTATAACTAAATAGCGCTTTTTGAGCCAATTCCTGATTGCAATTTTTGGGGGTGGGATAGGGGAGAGGAAAAGCTGAGTCACAATTTCTGAGCACTCAGGTCTTCCATACTGCTTCATCACCAAGGATCTTAAAGTGGTTTTGGCATATGAATGAGTTAAATTTCACCACTTCCTACTCAGGCCAGGAAAACCTTTGTTGAGTTCGTTCACAGATGAAATGGAGAAAGCCTTTAGGTCAGAGTTTTCCAACCTGGATACTTTGTGTTAGATACCAAAACTAGAAATAACATAAAAATATAGTGGGTTTAAAGTGCATTTGTACATCCTTCTACTGTCACACTAATGAAGAATTACCTGGATTAATTTTGGATTTAACTAGACTTCTGAATTCAGTAGTCGACTTCTGATCCGGTAACACCAGACACCTCCTCTGCCCCCACCAGAATTATCTATGAAAGGCTGAAGAGGAGGCAGCTTTGCTATTTTCTGCTGAAGGGAGGGCTTCTCACTGTACAGATTAGTAGCATCCTCCCTTCTTCTTTCTCTTCTTCCCTCCCTCTGGTTTTCTGTGTCCAGGACCACAGCAAAAGCATTAGACTTTTTGGAGCCTTCAGGACCTTCAGCTCCACAGACAACTCCTATCAGGATTTCACTCCTACTTCTCAGAGCTCTTGCACTCAAGAAGCTGACCCTGACCATGGCCACCATCTGCACACAGAGGTTATGAGGGCTGCCATGAACCTGCAAAACAAAACAGTGACTTGGACATAGTTAGGCCAGTGGGAATCCCTGTGAATCCAGCTGAAGTTGAGTTACCCTAGGACCGTGCTGGGGACAAAAGCTGTGAGTGGGGACTCCAAGGAGCCTGCAGGGCTCCTTGAGCTGCCCGTGTGGCAAGCCTGGGGTGTGCTAACCTGGTGATCTTCACTGAGCCATGGGCGCTGCTTACCTTGGCTGGAGCTCTCCAGAGAGCTGCCTCCATTTATCCACCTCCAGCTTCCCTGCCTGGACCTGCCCCAGCTTGTCCAGGGAGAAGCTAAGGTACCTCCCCCCCAAAGATCATCAAAGTCTGTGCTCAGTAGCTTCGGAGGAGTCACCCTGGGTGTACAGGACCAGACACAAACCTTTGGCCGGGTATGAGGCCTCACGAAATGGCTGTGTCCTCTTCTTTCAGAGCATGACTTGCAGGCAGGGCTGCGCTAACAGGATTTTTATGACAGTGGCATATTACAAGGCACTACGAATATCCTCATGGCTCTGGGCTAAAGTCTATTTTGCCTCTGTATCCTGACTATCTGAGCAGAAAGGCTGGTTTAGCTTGTAAATGTGACTTCACAGAAACATGGCAAAAGACAGAGATACCTTAAGCCAGTAAATGTTTCCAGATGGGGGCATTTCTGGTGAACTTTTTACTTCTGCCTCTAAATGAGGCACTGTTAACTTTTTACAAAGATTGAAAAGATTTGAGCTGTAGGGTTAAGTGTGGTGGGACTCTTTCTTTCTTTCTCTTTCTTTCTTTCTTTCTTTCTTTCTTTCTTTCTTTCTTTCTTTCTTTCTGCCTTTCTTTCTTTCTTTCTGCCTTTCTTTCTTTCTCTTTCTGCCTTTCTTTCTTTCTCTTTCTGCCTTTCTGCCTTTCTTTTTCTTTTCTTCTCTTTCTCTCTTTCACTTTCATTTCTTTTTCTTTTCTTTCTCTCACTTCCTTTCTCTTTCTCTTTCTCATTCTCTTTTTCTTCTTTTGTTTTTCTTTTTGAGTCTTTCTCCATTTTTCTCCCTTCCCTTCTCTCTCTCTTTTTTTGTAAGACAAGGCACTTAAGAAGAAGGAAATGCTGCTGTTTTGAAAAATACAGCTTAATATATTCCTAGAAACCTGTAAGCGGAGAAAGAACAGGCAAAAGAGGGAGAGAAAGCAAGTTTTGACAGTAATAGCAGTGAGCCAGTGGAACATCTTGAAAGGAACTAGCCTTGTCTTAGGAAATTAAAAAGACATGTGTGTAGCTGTTAAAAAGCCTGAGAAAAGTGTCTATGGTTCTCAAGCAAGGGAGTCCTGCAGGAGGAAGTTTACAAGAGCTAGGAGTAGTAGTATCCGTGACTTTAATCTGGTCTTGGAAATTATTAGTTCTAAGCATGCTGGAAGGAATTAAGACCAAACAAGGGGTTTCAGTTTAGAATCTGAGTCTTTGATGCTTTATGAAAGTAATTTGATTGCATCAAATGGGTCCCAGGGATAGGAACCTTAGTCCATAAATATCACCGATCCACATCATTAAAAAACCCTCAATCTGCACTTTTTTTTTTTCTTCTTCTTTTTGCAGTGCTAATATTCTTTGGACATAAGAGGCCCGCAGCTGAATCAGCAGGGAGATTGATTTCTCTCTCTCCCTTTAAAAGAGGGAAAGAAGGTCCCTTTGGGTCAGGGTTAAGGGCTTGGAAGGGGCCTAATGGGAAAGTTCATCTCACAGCTGCCAGCGGTATATAGTACCAGGCCCATGGATAACAACAGGATGTGGGTTTTGAGCACTGTCAGCTCCTTCATGATATATTTCTTTTTAATTTTCTCTTTTTAAAATAATACACCAGCAAAGAACATTCCTTATTATCATAACAAAATCTCTGCTCCAGTGACTCTGAGACGTTCCTAATTGTTTTCAATCTGTCAGGAGCGCTTTCTGTTTGCATTTCTGCAACCACTCAAGAGATTGCTGTAAAGAAAACAAACAACAAAAAAAAAAAATAATGGCCTGGTCTGACTCAGGGGCTGGGTAACGGGTTACAGCACTTTCACCTCGCTCACCGCCGCTGCACAGGAACCAAAAAGCTGAATTGGTTGGTACTAACTCGAGTATCAGCTTTGCAACAACCGATTTTGAGCCGTTGTTCGCACTGGGATGGAAGTCACCAAACAGGCACAGTGACAGTCAGTGAGTTAAAAATAAACTCTGGTGGTGGTGGAAGGCACAGGGAAAACACCCCATTCACCCCAGCGCGGAGATGGAAAGTGCAGGGGAAGAGAGCATGTGGCTCTTCACGCTGTCATCCTGTGAATGACAAATAGCAGTGCGTTTCCCACGGAGAAAAACACATCTGATCTAACTTTTCACACTTTAAAAAAAAAAAAAAATAAAAATGATCTCATTAATGTGAGAGCAGAATGATTTCTGGGAACAGTCTTGTCCTGACCGGTTTGCTGTCGAGCCTACACGATGCGGAGCGGCCTCGTGCCACCATAGCTGCATCCTCATCGGCGCATCATCGCGCCGGTCTCGCTGCGCGATGGAGGCAGCGGTGGGAGCAGAGGGGCTGCGGGGAAGGCAGTGCCCAGGAGGCCTGGGCCCCCCCTTGCAGATATCTGCTGGCAGAGCTGGGGCACACGGGCCGTGGGAGGAGCGCCGAGGAATTTTCCCAGCATCGTTCCCTGCCTGTGTGGGTGTTGCCTCCCACCACGGAGCCGGTGTCCTATTATGATTCTCGGCGTTAGAGCGTGAATGAGGGAGTCCCTGCTGTACTGAAGTCCTACCTTGGAAAGCTGTAGAACTAAGATGGGAGAAAAAGCTGCCTCGTACAGCAAGCAAGCTGAGCACCGAAGGCAGCATTCCTCTTGCCCACTAGAAATGCTCATTGATTGTCTCTCCGTTGGTGGTATAGTGACCAACGGTCTGTTTGCAGACAGTTTGGATCTCTTCTTGAGCTTGGTGATAAGATGCAGTGGTCACAATGACTGTGGCCCATAGCCTTAGAGAAACCCGAATCCTGACTTGGTAGACTTTGAAGGCAAGCAGAGAATGCCGAGGCGCTGTGGATCGAGTCCAGTGGGCTTTATTCAGGATCACTCAGGAAGATGAGGATGGGAGTGGGCACCAAGCTCCTCAATCACAGCTCAGTGCTGTAACTGCACGTTCCACCGGGACTGTCCTCCTGTGGCTGTCCCTGGCCATCAGGGCTCCAGATGTCTCTCAGTGAAGAAGCTGAAGAAGAGTCGGGGCTGGTTTTGCGTGCGTAAACGAAAAAGCAGAACCACAGAAACTGTCTATCGGTATGTTTGCAAGGCACTCATCACCCTGGCATCTGGCATGCCCTGAGCTGCTGTCAGCTACCAGTGCCGAGGAGTCCACACAAAAAATCAAGAGCTCTGCCCAGCCCTGGAGAAAGGTTTGGGTGAAAGAGTGGGTCAGTGCAGAGCACCCAGAGCCAAGGGCCTGAGTCTGGCCTTTGTTATGAAGGATGGGAACAAAGGGCTGTGTCAGAAAGGGCTTATCCTGCCGATTTGAATGTCATTATTCCTTTTCCTCTGCCACAGTCTTCCCATGTGTGCTTTAGGCATATCCTTCACCTCTCTTTGGCTGCAGGTCCCTTGTGTCGAATGGAGGTGTTGCCTTACCCTGCCTCATCAGGGAGCTATAAAAGATGGCCTATTTCCAATTTGCAGAGGCTCTCGTGGTTGCTCGTTTAAGTAACTTTAAATACTTCAGCTTAGAGCAAACCATCTTTGGGACCCCCGCTTGGTCTCAGTACTTGGAAGGAAGCCCACGGCGAGGAAAAAACATGAGGTTCCTGTTCCCCACTGCTGCACAGAGAGGTGGCTGAGGAGTCTTTTTTGGTGGGGCATGGCTTCCCACCTGTTTTGCAGCGGGGTAAGGAGTTCTGCTAAACGCAAGGCAGCAGTCGGGTCCATGCTTTCCCACAGGAAGCGCTGGACACAGAGATAAGCTCCTCCACGGTAACACTGAGATAACAGCAAATCTCTAGCAACTAGGAACGTGAAGTGCGGCAGCCACAGTAAATGTGGGTCTGGGGTGGGGGGCTCTGCCATGTTTTTTACAAAGAAGCAAAATTGCTTCCCCTCTCACCTTCCTGGGAAGGGGGAGACAGGCCCTCAGCTCGCCTGGCTTGTCAGGAGCGTCGTTGCTGCTACTCCTTGTCCTCCCCGTGCCCCTTGGCTGCCTCTGCTCTCTGCAGCCGCGGACGGAGATGCACGGCGTGGCGGCGGGCAGCAGAGGAGCAAACAAGCTCTGGAGCAAAACAGAAAGTGTGTTCTCATGCGAACCTCATTAATAATGGAGAGCAAGTGAAGAGAAATGCTAAATATAAATGATATTTGTTGTTGGGAAGAGAGGGAACGTACTGCACTGCTGCAAAGAGGGAATGTGAAAGGTGAAGCCTTTCAGAGTTTACATCACTCCCCCATAAACCAAAATTGAGGCTATTTCACAGTTACTGCAAGATTTAGCCAAGCAGTGAGATGACAAACATCACTAATAAATAAACAAAGAAATCCCTTGTATATTGAGATTTTTACTATCTCAGTCTCTTTTTCTTTCTATTTCAGTTCAAAGTCTCCAATTTTCTTTTTTACTGTTGGGTCTCCAGAGAATTCAAACTCGTGCTGAAACGATAAGGCATTTTCTGAGGTTAAGCAAATGTGGCCATATAGCACTGCTCAGCCTCCTGGAGACACGCTGCCAGCAGTGGCTGTGGCTTAGCAAGTAATTCATTATTGAGGTCCATCAGGTTACTCTCTGGCCCATTGGTCTAGGTGGGTGTTTTAAAGATGCAGGTAGCTGTAAGTAGAGAGTAGTTGTTACTCTGCCCATAAGTGTCTGCCGTAGGAAGAGCTCCTAAGATTGCGGTCCACGCGTTCTTTCTCTTTTATGCTGGTCGTTAATCTCAGAAATGCATACGAAATTGATTTCCTTTTCATGACATTGTTTTCAAATGACTCTTCTGTTTTCTTCTGCTTAGTTTTTGGCAATCTCAGTGCCTTGGGAGCTACAAGGAATATAATTCAGAGCTTCTCTGAATGTTTCGGTGCCGAAGTTGTCAGTGCTTGCTCCCTCCCGTGTTTCATTGGTTGCGGGTGCCCCAAGGAGGCTGCAAAGACTGGGGGCATCAGGGTGGTAAAACTCAATGCAAGAATTCAAGTAATCATCAGAAATTAGGTACTTTTGAGCTTACAGAGGTAGAACCAAGACCAGAACTTGGATGCTAAACCTGATAGTCCTTTGGGGTGTTGGGTTTTTTTTTAACTACGGAGTCCAGAAAGAGAGCGTGGAAGAGTCAATTGCTTTAATATGCACCACACTTCTGAACAGCAAAGTTCCCAAATAGTAAAACTCCCCCAACAGCTCTCCCTTCGCCTGTGAACAGCGAGCTTACATGCAGGGAGGGGGAAAAATGCAGCCACATTCCTTTCGCACTCCCACTCGCCTCTGAGGTTCTTCCACTTCCTTCCTATGGCTTTTTTTAGAACTGTAGTGTTTTTCTCACGTCCGGCAACAAAGGATGTTTTGTGCTGCTGCTGAGGTTGTTGGTTTCTTTTTTTTTTCTTTTTTTTTTTTTTTAACTTCAGATGCAGCTATCATGTTTGAAAATATCACTCTTGTTTGTGTGGGAGCACAACTTTTTTTGCTCTCTGGTACCTTACAAGTGTGATCAATTGCTGGGAATTTGTTTAGTTGGCTACATTCTCGTGTCTGGACTCAACATTTTTATTTTCCCACAACCGTCTTATTTACTTGTGGAAACCACCGTGATGCAGCCCTAAAGGTAGAATGAAATTTGGGAGATAGCAGCGATTTTTCTCCGCTCTTACTGAATAAGAAATGGAATCACTCCAGAATTACCGTGGTGTGTCTGAGAGCAGAGCATGGTGCATAAATTGGTTTGCAAAATGCATAGGTCATAAAACCCACAAAACTCTTGTGATGTTTCCAGTAAAAAATCAAATAGGGGGACAAGGAGGAGCAGATAAATAACAGAATCACAGTCACCAGCCCCTGGAGTCAGCTCTCCCATTTAACGACAGTGTAACATCATGAAATCAGAGTGGAAAATGCATCCAGGATTAAACCTTTGGGGTTTGATATATTCTTATCCCCAGTCACTATAACTGGGTCTTTGTCATGGTGATAAATTGACCGCGGTCACACACATTGACATTACTCACTTTGAGAAGTGAAAATCCAAACATCAGCCATCGCTGTGTCAGGGACCCTGGATATTGGATATCGAGGCATTCAGTGTTTCCAATTTATTATAATTTGTAGGCAGCTAGACAAGGTGGGGGGAAAGCCCATAGACAGCCTGGAATTATATCATAAATCTCCAAAAGCCCTAACATAATCTTTAAGACTACCTTCAGTTCCTCAGACAGGGAGCATGAGTGATACAGTGAGCCTGATTTTGACCTTTTGCTCGGCGGGGCTGCACAGGTATTATTACACTGTTGGCTTTGGCTGCTGCGGGAGTCGGTGCATTAAGTGTCTTGGAAAGGAAGCGTTCAGCTCCGTTTAAAAATGCAAGGACTGCTATCTCACCGCCTGCTTCATCTCAGGGGTCAGGGCGAAGCAAAGAAAAAAATGAGAGGTCGTGAGTCTCCACTGCCTGGTGTGGGAGTCCCCCCTGGTTTGTGCAGATGGGGGTAGAGCGAGGTGCCACACTGTCACGCTGGGGACGTGCTTTGTCCTGCGCGTAACTTAAGAAATATGCATAACCCATCTCACTTGCTGAGTGCTTTATTCCGGATTTCAGAGCAATACCAATACCAGCCCTCCAGAACAGTCAGCAAAAATTCAGGAGCCTGCTGGAGCTCTTACAAAGTGAGCCCTGACTAAGAAAACTATGTGATTGCTACTTTCGTGGCATGTCTGGTTTCCTATCCCTGCTGCCAGGTTTCCCAGAAAGGAAGGAGGAACTCTCGCCGGTTACATTGCAAAAGCCTTGCGAGATCCTTGGAGCCTGCTGTGGTTGGTGTGAGCCCTCAAATGTGTGCTCTGGAGAATCATAATGTCACCCACACAAATGGGGGGTACCTGTGCAGACCATGGATGTCCCTGTGACTTCCTGACAGCTCGACTGGGACTCTGTTGCCCATTTTCCCCCTAACGCTAGGCTGAGTGGAGAGAGAAACATAGGATCTGGGTAGCTTGAGTTGTCCCCTGAGTACCACCCTTGCTCTGAAAGTCTAGCTCCAGGAATTCACGCTGCAGTGCCATCCCCCCCTGCCCCTTTTCTGCTAGATTATTTCTCCCCAACCTCCTGGAAAGCAACCCGTGCCCGAGGCACAGACGTCTCTGCAGCTCAGGGCTGAGACAAGCGCGTGGAGGCTGCTTCATGCTAAGATGCCAGGCAGCAAACTGGGAAGCCCACGGCGCATTTGCTTGTCTTCTCCGGCCGGTTCTGCTTCAAGGGCTGTCACTCCAACAGAGTCAAACACCCAGGGTGGTAATATCTTAACCACATCTGTTTACCAAAAGTGAGTCAGTCTTCCATTGGGTTTGGCTAACGTGAGCTAGCAAACCTGATTTAACCTCAGCCTTTTCCTTGGGGTAGGTATGGCCACTTGTAGCTGCTTTGAGAAAGGCGTTTGAGCTAACGAGCAGCTGAGTGAGAATACCACCAGCTGAAAGGTGATGGCAGATGGATGTCCACGGTAAGACCTGGCCTGCACTACAAAACTTTGCCAGCAGAAGCTGGTTTTGTCACTGCAGTGGAGCACGCCAGAACAATCTGATGAAAAGTCCTGACCGGCTTTTCTGTGACCCGAACAGATTCATTCAGATCCCTGAGCCATCAGCTGATGGTTTCTAGCCCAGCAAGCACCATGGCTGATGCCAACCTGGTGCCTCAGAGGGAGGAGGTGGTACCCTGTGGCCATAGCCAGGGTGCTGCACTGCAGCAATGCAGGGAGGTCACTGCTCATCCGGGCAGAGAAACTCAGTGTTGTCAACATAGCCTGGGAAAAAAGCCTGTAGTCCACGATCAACTTATTTGCAAGTCAAGATAAATAAAAAAAGAATAGGTAAAGCTCGCTAGTGTTTTAACTTACCGGACAGAAATACCCTTAACTACTTGCCGAAGTAGCCCTTTCAATAAACAGCAAGAGGGAGGGAGATGCTCTGAAGGCTTTACCTTGTTCCTGCACTACCCTGGCTGTCCCTATCGCAGCCTCCAGCCACCCCAGGTCACACTGGCAGCCTTGCCTCACTGCTACTATTACTTTCATGTGCTGGCTTACAATTATTTCCATACCATTAAAAAAAATACAGTTTAAACCTCCGTCCCTGGAGGCGACTGTGATCCATGAACACAAGCAGGTGTTGCCGTGCCACCGCTGGGACATTTCCCAGATCAGAAGGGTGATGCCTTCAGCACCATCAAATGGACTCTGGCACAAAGAGAGGAAATGAAACTACTTCGCCCCTTCCAGTAAATGCCATTTATGAGCAGAAAGGATCCACCTTTCAAGGCAGGCAAGCACAGCGGGGCAGAGCTCTGGCTCACCCAGCACCCAGGCCTGCGGGGCTCCATCCCAACCTCCAACAAGCTGCAGGGAAACTTTAGTTTTAGAGAGCTGGGACTCTTTAGTCTGGAGAAGAGAAGGCTGAGGGGAGACCTTATTAATGCCTACAAGTATCTCAAGGGCGGACTGAAGGAGGAGGGAACCAGACTCTTTTCAGTAGTTGCCAGTGAGAGGACAAGGGGCAATGGGCACAAGTTGGAACATAAGACGTTCCACTTGAATATGAGGAAAAACTTTTTCACAGTGAGGGTGACGGAGCCCTGGAACAGGCTGCCCAGGGAGGTTGTGGAGTCCCCTTCTTTGGAGATTTTCAAGACCCGCCTGGATGCAGTCCTGAGTGGCATGATCTGACATGATCTGGGTGGTCCTGCTTTAGCAGGGGAGTTGGACTAGATGATCTCTATGGTCCCTTCCAACTCTAAAAAATTCAGTGAAATTCAGTGAAATTCAGTGAAATTCAGTGAAAGGGAGGCCAGAGTCATGTGAGAGTTACCAAATCTGCACAACAGCCCGAAGGGACTGGGCTTGGGAGAAAAACACAGCCCCTAGATCTACTCTACAAATCTCAAACAACCTCTGGATAAATTTCAGCTGAAAACTGTCTCTTTCATGGCTGCGCTTGACAGCCAAACAGAGACCCTTTCATATTTAAAAATAGAAAAAGCAATTAATTATCGGAGTCAATATAAGCCGAGAGCTGGCACGGTAGCAGAGCAGTGTCTGTAGCAATCTGACTGCAGCAGAGGCCATGGTGGCTTCAGAGCTCCTGCGCCCGTCAGCCCAGGGGGACCCCCTGGCATTTGGGATGCAAAGCTGCTCAAACGCAGGCACAAAGCAGATCGATGCCCCGCAGCCGTGGGGTTGGTAGGCAGCAAAAGTGAAAGCAGCCTCTGAAACCTCCCAAAGACCTTGGTGGAGTCAGTGCTACTTTGTCAAACCCAGCCTAGCTCTGCATTTGGGCATACACGAGCTGAAATGCTTGCGTGTCTCTGGTTTGCTCTTTCTCCAGTGGCTGTGTGCAGTGAGTGTGAGTGTGTCAGAGGGAAGCCTTGGTGGTACAAGCACCAGCCGTGAGATTATCAGGCAAGGCCTGAGAGCCAGAGCCACTGAATTCTTCTCGTCCCATAGCTGGATACTCTAGCCCAAGTGTGGGATGAAGCATCTTTTTCTATCTCAGTGCTTACCTGGGATAGACCATGGTGGGAGATGGTGATGGGACTTAGGGACTACTGGCTAGGTTGCACACAGGGTCTTGGTAGCATTTGACCTTGGGTTGGCTCCAAGTCATTTGGATACGAGTGAGTGTCCCAGAAGGGAGCTTTCCTCATCCTCCAGGAAAATCCAACTTTTTTTTTTTCCATAAAGCCCAATTCATGCCACTCGAGAGCTACAAAACGGCCTGTTGGATTAGCAACTCGGTGAAAGCCAGCCCTCTTAGACACTTCACTTGCTGCTGCGAAATACTTGCACATGACTGAGCCCCCTGATGGTTGGTGAGCCTCAACTGAGTGGAGAAATGAAAGAAGAAGCAGGTCCCGAGCTGGAGGAGACTGTGGTTGGGAAAGCGGGGTGGTGCTCCGATGTGAGCCGAGGGGAGACCTTTGAAGTGCAGCCTTTGGGCAGCTGCCTGGGCCCAAAGCAAACACTGCACAGGACTTCCACTTTGCTAATGATAATGAAAGCAGTTCCTGGAATGATTTTCTTGTCCTGACAGCAGCATGGTTTGGTTGAAATATGTACAAATTCAGAAAAAAAAAAAAAAAAAGAAAGAATAAAAGAGGAACTTGTCAGAGAGGCCCGTTCCTTGGACTGGCTGCTCTGACAGCCTCCTTTCCCTGTTCAAACTGATAATTTGCAGCAAAGCCACGATTCAAGCACACGGTGGCTGCTCTTTTAACATGATCAAAGGAATAATTATACGCAGTGGAATTCTCCGAACACAAAAATCGCGTGTGATCCTCCCGGCGTTGAGGAGCCGGCTGTGTGACTGCAGAAAGCTCCCATTTGCTCCGCAGACAGGCAGCCTCAGATTGCAGCCAGGGACGGTCCCTGCCTGTCCCCACGGAGCTCTTCCTCAGCTGCCTTCCACCGTGCGAGCTCGCTCGCTGCCTTCGGGCTGGCCCAGCGGCAGGGGGATGTGAAGATCCTTTGTTTCTCTCTGCGCGTTCAGGGGATGAAGGGGAGATTTCCCTAAGAAGTGACCACTGCTTGCTTAGTTTATCCTGGAATGGAAACTTTATTTATAGAAGCAACAGCAGCAACAGGCACCCTGGGCCCTAGCAACAGCAAAGAGAGCTCCACGGTTCCTGACGGGAAATATTGCAAGGTGCTGTGCTTCAACAGCAGATCTTGTTCATGGTTTCCCTCTCTGCGCCTGTCCCATCTCTTCTGAAAGCTGTGGATCAGGAATCCAACCTTTTCTTCTTCCACTCTACAGGTTTCTCTTCCTCCCCTCAGCAGTTGGTGTAGCGTGGTGCCTCCAGGGAAGGGCATTGCAAAGCTCTGTAGGCGAGGGGCTGTGTCAGGTTGTGGGGACACGGGGTGGTGGGAGCCCTCCAGGGATGCAAATGGTCTCTTTGGTGGCCTGAAGTCAACAGGGCAGCACTGGGCCATTGGATTGAACAGTATGGGCTGAGTTGAAAGTCACTGAGCCCCTTGACTGCAGTGCTTTTCTACCACATCCCTGGCTGTAGTCCAAGCCCAAAGCCTCTATCCTGCAAGATTACTGCCAGGGGATCCAGCCGTTATGGTCCCGACTACCTGCATCTGCTCTCCTCGGGTCACACAAGCTCAAGTCTGTAGGAAGTCCCCAAAGCTGCTCACCTTCACCCCCTCAAGGAAGCTGGCCTGAAGTCCCTGCTGCAGTGCACACACCTGCAAGACAGCAGTGCAGATGGTAGGCCAGTGTGTGCTTCATCAGGTACACATGTCCTGTCTCATCCAACCTATTCCTGGCATGTCTCCTCTCTTTTCATTCAGGCACTTAGGATGAGCATCTGGGGCCAAGATTGCCCATGTAGTTGATGCCTTATATAATGCTATGGAGTTTTGGAGTGGCCTTGAACTCACATCAGTCACCCTCTACACCTTTCTAAAAGGAGTTCCACTTTGTCAAGTGTTGGCCCTGTGCCTTTCATTTTATCTCCTTCTCTTCATTAGGTCATTCCTTAATCTGGCCACTGGCTCAGATGAGTGCTGCTGAGATGCTATTGACTGCTTGGTGGTCCACACTGTATCGTCTTCATCAGTTTTTCATATCTCTTTCCACATGCGGCTGTAGATTATCTGGGTTGTTTTTGTTAATAGGAGACAGATGGGAATTGGGTGTCAAGTTGTGATTCTGAAGCGTAGGAGCTTCATAGCCTTTTTTAAAATGCATGATATTAAAGATCATTTAAAACAAAATTAGTTTCTGGCGTTTAACAATTAGTGAGGCAAAATAGATTCTCAACAGAGAGGCCAGAGATGGGTACTTCTTTAGTCTGAGTAGTCACCTCTGAACCTCGGGCTGACATAAGCACATCTGGTACAAAAGGCCAGACTCTTTTGTGCTCTGAATCTCCCATGTTTGCCCTGGCCCTGCACAGAGCTCGGTCCGGTGGGTGGCATCACCTTTCTCAGTCAGGTGATACACAGCACAGGATCAGCTGGGCAGGCAGTTGGACTAGATGATGGTTGTAGGTCCCTTCCAACTGAACTATTCTATTCTAGTCTAGTCTAATCTAGTCCAAGATCCTGTCCTAGTTCTGTCAAGGAGTGGATGCTGGAGGAAAAATGTATCAAAACAGGCAAACATGGCACAGTCCTTTTACCGATGCTATCATAGGGCTGAGAGCTCCTGAGCCAGACGTGGTATCTTTGTGTTTATTAATTCCAATCAACTTCCGCTCCACAAGTTTGTCTAATTGCTGTTCTAACTTCTGGCCTGTGCAACAGCTGGTGGCAATGAGCTCCACTGTTTAATTTGCACTGGATGGAGAAGTGCTTACTTTGGTTTACGTGAAACCTGCTGCCTGCTACTTGTGTTTCATGTCTTTTTTTAAAAAAAAAAAGAAAAAGGAGGGATGGGAGGCTCCAAAGTCACCAGGTCTCAGGTGTATGGGTGTGAGGCACATGCAACTGGCTCATGCTTTGCCTTGTGCATTCACTGTGTGGGTCAGCCTTCTGCTCTGAGACTGTCTGGTGGACCACGGTCTTCTCACCAGCAGCATCCAGCAGGCAAAAAACCCCCATGCAAGACCTCTTGTTGCAGTTCAGCAGGTGAATGGGCAGCAATTCCGGCTCCCATCCTGGTCTGTCCTGTCTCTTATTGTTGTTTCTAGCTTGAAATCAAGTCAGTATTGGCTAGGAATTTCCATATGTGTGCATTTACGCTCAGTCAGCTGCCCCACACCCCTCGGAGGCCCGGTAATGTGGAGGGTATGAAAATGGGATGCTCAAGAAGTGCCTCAGCTTGGGTCAACTGGAACAGAAAGATATTGCAGAGCCTAAGTAACTGGTTCTCAGAAGCCCTCCATGTACCTATTAAAATTCACTACCACAGTTGCATGGGCCACCACAGAAACCTTAATGTGGCCGTGTGGGGAGGTACAGCAGAAGCTCTGACAGCAACTGTCTGCTTATTTACTTACAGAAAATAATTTATGCTCCTACATTCGCTGTCAGCTCCATTTTTTCGTTCTTAATTTATACTTTGTTCTTTATATTTCGTTCTTTAATTTATATATATGGAGGAATTCTTTTCTTATTGACTGATAGAAAATACTCACCTGATTTAGACCCCAAGGTTAAATATCCAAAGTTATGTAGTACCTTGATGTCTCCCTACTTAAGCTTCCCTGCTTGTTTTTGGAAGGATGCACTACTCCACTCCCAGGTTTCATACTGTGTCCAAGAGATGCTTGTCAACCATAAGAGAGGGTTTTTTTATATTGGTACAAAAATACCATCAGATTAATCTAGCAAAGTACTCCTAGTGTGGACACATCTGGCAAAGCTGTACAATTCTTGGAAAACCTCTTTCACAAGCAAAACAAGTTGTACCAGTAGAAGCATGGGTTTGTCACTGTAACTGGGACTACACCAGAAACAGCTCAGTCAGGGCAGGGTTGAAGTGAGCTCTTCTCTCCCACAATCTGGAAAAGAGGGTGGATAGTGAGGTGGCAATGTTTGCTATCAAGAGTAGGCTATTAAGGGTAATAAAAATTAAAGTTGACTGCAAAGACTTGCAGAAGGTACTCACTATAGTTAGGAGCGAGGCAATAAAAGAGCAGATGAGATTAATTTAGATAAATGTGAAGTAAGTGTTGTGCATGGGAAAAACTCCTAGCTGTAGATGCCAGTTGATAGACTGTGAGTTAGCCATGTCTGTTCAGGAATGAGATCCTGGCACTGTAATAGCTCTGTGAAAATAGCAGTTTATTCCTTGACAGCAGTGCAGAATAAACCAAACATCAGGAGTTATTAGGAAAAAAGAGGGAAAATAGAGTTGTGTGATTCAGTAGTTCTGCCTTTTCTTCTCAGAAAGGGTATATTAGAAATGAAAAGGTGCCAAAGTTACAAGGATAACCCAAAGTATAGGGTAATTTCTGGATGTCTGGGATGCCCTTGTCAGAAAAGAGAATAAGTGAGGATACGAGAGAGGTGCTGACAACCATGAATGCCCTCCAGCGAGTCAGCAGGAAACAATTTGGCCTGTTTCTTTCAATACAAGACCTATGGGACATCCCACATGACGAGCTGATGCTGGGCTCCAGACAGGCAGAGAGAGCGGTCGCAGTTAAACTGTGGAACTTGTTGCCGCATGATGCTGTACGTGCTAAAGATTTGCAACGTAAAAAGCAATTAAACGTATCTCAGGAAGAAAAACCCATTGACATCCATGAAATGCAAACACTCCAGCTCTGTCTCAGGAGATCCCTAAGCCACAAACCACTGGCAATTGCTGGAAAATACGAAGGATTTATTCCTATGCATTTACTCCATTCCCATCCTCTTCTCCATGTACCTGCTGTCAGCCCAAGCTGGAGAGGGGATGCTGGGACAGGCTGACCTTCAGGCTGACCCTCAGGCTGACCCACTGCAGGAAGTCTTAAGTTTGGGATAACCCCAATTTACATCACTTTTATTCAGATATAACACTGGGATCATGAGGTGAAGCTGTAATGTAATGAAGCATCAAAGCAAAAGCGAGGTTCTCCTGCAAGAAAACCAATCTATACTTCAAAAATTACCACATTGAAATAAAAATTTTAAAAAGCATACAGTAGAAAAGTGAAAACTAAAGAAAAATAGTCATTTGAGCATTAGAAAAGCATCATGCAAGTATTCCTAATAATTTTCTGCTCCTGTCTGTCATCAGCCTATTTAACGTGCAATCTTAGCTTTCAGTCACTTGCAAGCAATGTCTCACATTTTGAAAGTTCACATGATGCAAAAAAACCCCATGAAAATGTGCTAATTGGACTGGCTTATTTCTTCCAGCTCCTCAAAATGGGGAGCCATCTGCCCCCAGCCTGACCACTCAGGGTTGTCCTCCCTTTGATGGCTTTGGGAAGAGGTACGGGGTTGGTACACAGAGCGAGTGATATTGCAGCCAGCCCTTTGGAGATAGCTCTGGTTCTTTCTCATACAGCTTCTGCCACTTCTCGAGCCCCCAGCTTTCCAGCCTAACCCCTGCACTGCCAAGTTTTTGGGCATTATTAAGGTTTGTTAGAAAACTCAGCCTTTCCCCCCAGAGTTCACGGCATTTTGGTGCTGGGCAATGGATCGTCAAGGTTAGAAGCAAACACACAGAGTGATTTCAGAAGAAAGTAAGTGCAGAAAGTAAGTGATTAATTATTAGGAAGTAATTAGCAAAGAAAGAGGTTTACTTCAAAGTAAATTTCACTGGAAGACTGGTGTTCTTCCCTGTAGAAGCTCGTAAGGAAACGCGGAGTTGCTGATAGCACCGAACATGCACGTAAAGAGCAGCGTGTCGATTGTGGATTTGTGAGACACTTAAGGGCAGCAGGAGGGGGCTGCACAGCTGATATCCATCACTTGCACAAATAGCTGAATAAATAGCCAAGGTCCCAGATGCTGCAAAGCAGTCACTGCAGTGACCAGCTCTGGAAATAGCAAGTTAAGAAAGGAGTTGCTCTCAGTTTCTCTCCTGGCCAGGAGGAGCTGCGGTGCTCCAAAGCCGGTGAGAAAGGACCGGTGATGCTTCCCTCAAGCCTGTGCTCCTCCCAGCTGCAGCTTCATACGCATGGGAGAGCGAAGACCTTGGAGAAACCCCTCTGCCCCAGGAGGCTGGAGGGCTGCTTGTCCTCCTCGGGGAGGAAGTGGCTTCCATTTAAGGAGCTGGAGAGGTTCTTGGCAGGGATTGCAGCAAAGCATCCCAAACGCCGGGTCCCGTTGGCAGAAAGGCCGGGGGCAGCTCGAGCTCGCGCTTTGGAAATGCCTTCTTTTGTCAGCTTGAGATTTTCCAGAATTTCAAAGCGGAAAGAAAGAGAGGGGTACGAGGAAGCTATTAAAGATATGTAAAATAAACTTGAAGGGGGGAGGAAAGCATGTTTCATTGAGAAACTGTGCACTTTATTCGAGGGAAGGATCGGTGAATGCTTATTATTTTAACAAAGACTTTTTCTGTCGCGAACAAGAGAAGCAGATGTTTAAAAGACGGACAGGAAGCGGCTGTGACAAATGAAAGGATTTTTGATTGAATTCATGAGCTGTGTTTCCTGCCAGTAATTCATTCAGCTGTAGGCTAGATCAAAACATAATATTATGGTTTAATCAGCATGCTTTTTAACACGAAGCCAGAATATACAAGGTCTTGGTGCTACAGGTAAAAAGCCATTAGTACAGTTGGCTCAGAGGCTTCTTTTTAATTCATTATTCATTCTTTTTCTTTTAAGCAAATATGTTGTCTATCAGCAAACACCTGAGAACTCCTAGAGAGCTGTGTTTTGGAGTTTGCACAAGCAGGTGTAGAAAGGGTGAAGCACTTTCAGGGCATGGCAGATGAAATAGGCTGCCTAAAAGTACAATCTGACTTTTGTTGCAGTCTGAGAAAGCTCAGCTTCCTACCGACTGCAGGGAGCATTAGATCAAGCTGGTTATCCTTGGGGGAAAAAAAAAAAAGCCTGGCATAAGGATTTTTTTATTTTATTTTTTTTCCTCAGCACAGTTCTGAAAAAGCAGCGTGTGTGTGTGTGTGTGTGTGTGTAGGCACGCGCGTGCGCACATGTGTTGATTTTGATGTTTTCTGCTTCTCTTCCTTCCTCCTAATGAATTCTATTTGTTTACAGCCTCAAGGAAAGCTTGTCACTAGAAATTTCCTTTTGAGTTTTCAGCTCAAGATTTCACAACCACAGAGCCATTGCAACACAGTGATAAACAAGCTGAGGGAGGCAACTCTGGAGAATTGAGGCTTCTCTTTTTCACCATTTAGTTAAGTAAATAGTTACCAAATGCGCCGAGAGACAGAGAACTTTATCCCTAGCTGTAACACGTATTAGCAGAAGTGGATTATTTTTTTCCTATTCAAACACTTAGAGTAGGCACAGGAACTGTGTTGAACAGCTTACCCTTACACCCCTCCTTGTCGGAAGGGGTCGGATGGTGGGCTGTACTCCTGGGACACAGCACTGGGCTGCAGGGAAGATGGAAAAGAGGGGTTGTAAAAGCTGCCTAAATTCAGAGTCGCAGTCCTTGCTCTTCTCAGGGTAAACGCAGGACCTGGCTGAGGCCAAGAAACGATAACCAGGTTATGCCCCATGCACAGATAGCAGCTGCCCTCCACCCACGTTGGCCGGGCTTTTGGAGGAGGGATGAGGACACAAAGGCAGCCTCTGCCAGGTTTCCTCCTCTGCAGGGGTGAATTCAGCGTGGCTCGGCTGCTGGGTGGGTCTGGGTCCCATCCTGTATTGAGTGTCTCCTGTGCAGGTTGTGGTCCTTGAAGAAAGCACAATATCCAGAGATCTGCCGTTATAACCAGGCAGGCTTTCCCTGCTGCTTTTAATCCATTGTAAAGTTTCTACAGGTGACCCTCTCATTGTATAAATGTTCTGGGGGAAACCTTGCAGTCATGATTTCCAGGGTGTTCTGGATAATGAGGATAAAGGTTGCTTTCTGGAGGTCGAGATGAAATTCTAGGGCACAGGTTTTCCTTGCTGAAAAAAAAAAAAAAAGTACAGCTTTGGATCAACCAAAACTTTTTACCAATACTTGTGAAATTTAGCAAGTGGTTTTGGCAACAGCAGAACAGGCATGCCTTGACATTTTTGAAATAACTGAAGTGGTTTGTTGTTTCACTAGGAAACAAAGTTTTGTTTTGAAATTTGTCTCAGCTTTGTAATAATTAAGAACAGTAAGAAAGAGAAATCCTCCCTTTAAATCCTTGTTTACATTGAAACAAAAATGTTTCAAGTTAAGTTGAATGAAGCTTTTTTTGCTCAACACAAGTTGAATAGAACTTTTTGCTTCTTTGAGGAAAACCAAAAAGGGGCTTCGGGCTATCAAAACCAAAAATAGCCTATCTAAGGAGTAAAAATTAAAAAAAAAAATTGCCTATTTCTGTTTATTCAAGTGTGCAGTATAATTACTGATATGATTAACATGAGATGTGGAGGGCCAGATCCCTCAGTCATGTGGAGAAGACACAGAACACATTTAAGGACTTAGCCACTAGACCAGTTGAGCTAAGAAATAAAGACAGGGGAACTAAACGTACCTTCCCTCTCTTTAGTAGCAGAGAACAGTGGAGCTGCCTCATCTGTTCAGAGCACAGCCTGATCCCACATCAGAGCAGCTAAAGAAGGTGTGGTGGGGTCTGCTGCCAGCCAGATGTTTGAAGCACTCAAATAATAAAATCATACAACTGTTTGGGTTGGAAGGAACCTTTAAAGGTCACCTAGTTCAAAACCCTCTGCAATGAGCAGGAACATCTTCAACTAGATCAGGTTGCTCAGAGCCCCGTCCAACCTGGCCTTGATTGTTTCCAGGGATGGGGCATCTATCTCCTCTCTGGGCATCCTGTGCCAGTGTTTCACCACCCTCATTATAAAACATTTCTTCCTTCTATCTAGAGGTTTGAAAATGGCTTGAGTTTTCCAGTCTCCCAACCGAGGCACGGTTTGCACTAATCCTCTCTGTGGTTTAGCTGGGGAGGAGGTTCCCCAAGTCCTTTTGTCCCATAGAGCATCTTCACCGCTAGAATTGCACCCAGTAAGTGGCAGCTCCTTGGTAAACAGTATAATCATTAAATGTCAGCTACTGCTTACAGTTTAATTGCTTTTGAATTTTAGCAAGCAGCTTCTCATTCAGAGCAAATTGGCATTTCGTACATTCAAGATTGTGCTGTTAGCTGCACAATAGAGAGGCTGTTTTTCTGTAAATATTGAGATTTGGTAATTATAACCCGACAGTTATTAACACTCCATGGCAGATAAATGCTTCGGCTGCTGAATCTGCTGTGGGCAAACCTCCTTCCGGAAGGAGCGTCTTATCAGTGAGTGGAGGAAGGCTCTAGCTGCCATACTCCATTAACACCACGTTAATGAGCCAAGAGCCCACGCACCACAATGAAAACATACCCTGAAGTGTAGCAGATGGGCTCGGAAGCCAAAGCCACACAATGGGGAAACCTAGGAAATGATAGCTAGATTCAACAGAAAACAAAAGCTGGGCAGCGTGGCCCTCCTTGTAGTAAATATCTTAGAGTAACAGGCATTCTTGGGTCTTACTGGGTGAAATTGCGTCAGTGGCGGGACTTTCCATTGACTTCAGGAGGACTTGGGTCTCGTTTGGTTCCAGGCAGTATGTCAAAACTGATCCAGAAACCACTGCTGATCGCCTGAGCTCTGCGCCGGCATCTCCAGTGAAATCCTTCGGCGATGCTGATGGAGGACTCGTGGTTCAGTCCTTGGGATAACTGCCCTGCTCACCCCCAGCGAGGCTTCGCGCGACTCGTTTGCTAGAGCTGCTTAAAAGAAAATAAACAAAAGCGAGTTGACGAATGTGACGGAATCGGTGTGGGGGGAAGCACTAACACGTTAATCATGTAAATGATTATCAACTGTCTGTCAGTCAGATGTGAGCCACACTTCCCCACATACTAGCATCATTCGTAATAGTAATGATGTCAGAGCAGAAAAAACCCTCACCTTTAAATGTATTTTCTGGGAGATGATGGCTATTGTACGTTTTTTAAAAAAATTTATTCTTCTACAGACTAGCGTAAGTCTGTTAATCTTCCCACCAGCGCTACATCGCTCTACCTCATTGTCATTAGGCAAGATGTTATGTATATGAAGCACAAAATTAAAATTAAGTAGCTTTCAGTTGTATGTGCCAGACGGACCAAATGCATCCTCGAAGCCCTTTGATGAAGCTGCGTGTAACTACTGTTTTTCCAGTGCTGTGGTTTGCAGGCAGCCGTACCAGTATCAATATGAGCATTCTGTATGTCAGCCTGGTGAAATTTCCCCTGTTGCTGCTTGTGAATGCAAAATGATTTCAGCTGGAGGAAGACATTGCCTGTTTTCCAGGGGTTTTGATACGGTCATAATTTTAAGACAAAACTGCTTGCCTGGTTTTGATAAAGCAGTCATTGGGAAAAGCTTTGTGGTCAAAAATGCCATTTCCAGTCATTCAGAGGGATGCTATTTGCATCTTACATCCCTGCCCTGGTCTGTGTGTCCGTGTACGCAGGGTAGAGACAACTGAGTGGTCGTTTCTGCAGTGTGGACGTCCTGGACTCCATGTGTGCCTACTCGGAAAAAAAGCAAGAACCAGGGAGCAATCATACAAAAAGGCCTTATTAGGAACGGGAAAGTGAAAGGGTAAGGACTCCAATCTACACCTGACCCTCCAGAGGGACCTCCTGCTCAGGGTCGATCTGGAAAGTGAGGTGTTTGGTAGAGCAGAACTTGGCCAGAGTTCATGGTGCCAGGGCTGCCGAGATGGGAGTGCAGCCTCAAACACATGCTTCCAGTTTCCAGTGGCCAAGAAGAGATTTTGGTTAATAATAGAGATGCCTCTATTAAATTTATTAAAGTGATAGTTAGCTCTGTGATCTTCCCAACGAGACCTGCCAGGCAGCGGCGACTGTAAGGCACCTTCATTTCACCATACACAGGATTCTTGTCAGGGCCAAAACTTCCTTTCCCTCCCTCTGCTACAAACAAGGCTTGTCACCTGTTTCTCATCTATTTTCATTATAGAGGAGAAGTAGTTGGTACATCTGGGCGTTATTGGAGAAGTGGCTTGGCTGAAGCCATAATGTGGTAATTATAGACTGAACCGAGCCATGCCAAAGCATTGTAAATAGATTTGCCTCCGAGTGTGCGATGCTGTCACGTGTCCATTCAGATGGCTTTTTTGGGGAGGAAGGAGGACAGAGAGGGGCAGCGTGGAAAGCTGACCACATCTGACCTATCCTGTGCAGTAATCCTTGAAGATACACAACCGCTGCTATCACATCAGAAGAACAACAGGGTGACCCATGAACCGATGGCTCATTTTCCAAGTGGCTTTTTCCTTGGGATTCAATTATCCCGTGTATGACAACTTGCTTCTGGTCTTTTGTAGCTGCAGGGAGACACCAAACCAAAATAGCTCGTTTTCACTGTTTCGGTGGTGCTCTCTGCTAAATAGCAACACATGACTGCTGGTACACCACAGAAGCCAGTAACCTAATGTAAAGCGTGACGGCAGGCTCTGGCAGCAGCCTGTGCTGTCTGAGGGAGAGGGGAAGATAGTACAGGGAACAGGAAACCTCAGATGGCTCTGTGTGTGTGTGTGTGTGTGTGTTTTTTGAAAGGGGCTCCTAGACACATCTCCGCAAACTCCCAGCCCTTCCTCCCAGAGGTGACACTTCAAGCGCAGGAGAATGGGTTTGAAGCCTCCGTGGTGTTTTGCATTGTCGGTGCGTGGCACATCACAGAGCCACACAGTGACAGAACAGCTGATGGGAGATTTGGATTAGATATTAGGAAGAAATTCTTTACTGTGAGGGTGGTGAGGCACTGGAACAGGTTGCCCAGGGAAGTTGTGGAAGCCCCATCCCTGGAAGTGTTCAAGGCCAGGCTGGATGGGGCTTTGAGCAACCTGGTTGGGTGGGAGGTGTCCCTGCCCATGGCAGGGGGGTTGGAACTCTATGATCTTCAAGGTCCCTTCCAACTCTAACCATTCTATGATTCTAGGTTGGAAGGGACCTCTGGAGGTCATCTCGTCCAACCCCCCTGCTTGAGCAGGGCCGCCTAGAGCCAACTGCTCAGGATCATGTCCAGGTGAATGGACCATCTGCTTTATGCCATGGGGTTTGGGTGCAGTTCTGCATGTCATTGCTTTGCTGTGGGGTTAGACAGGTATAGAGGTAGAGGGAGTTTCAGAATATAGGGGAAAAATTAACCTTCTGGAGTTGGGCATGTTTCTGGGGTCACTCTGGCCTCCAGTCCATGTCTCTTCCATAGCTGATGTACTGCCTTCACAGGGGATCATGGAAAGGGGTTTTCCCAGGGTGAGGCTCATCCTGCACACCCCATGGTGTGCCGTACCCCATAATTTCTCCAAATGCAGGAAAATTACCTGCATTTTTGGGGGTAGTGGCAGTTTGTGTTCATGCTCTTCCCTGTTTTCATTTTTCGCATAAAATTGTCATTCCTCTGACCTGTAGTGAGCAACATATTATCAAAAATATTAAAATAGATGGGTATAATGATCGTATCCTGTACCTATGGAAAAATCCAGAAAGAGAATGGGGAGAGATTTAGCCAAAACACAGCTGAAAGTGGCATTTTGCAGAAGGCAGAAGACAGAGCAGAGCAGGGTGGCATTGGTGCTGGACCTCTGCAAGCTCCACACCAGTTGAATATCCAGCTTTATTTCCATAGCCAGAGACTATTTCTTTCTATTTCTTTCTTTTACCTTTTTTTTCCAATCAGGGAAAAATTACATCCTTTTGGGCATGTCTAAAATGGAGCGATCTGTCCATTTAGCTGCTGAGAAGGGAAATTAACTTCATTCTTATCCGTCTACCTTATTAGCACAAATATTGCGGCTACATTATTCTATCCCACATAAAACCCTGTACAGTAGAGCCTTTTAATTGTCTGGCTAATTGTTTGGCCTCGGAGCTGTCTATTTCCGATTGTCTAATTCTCATTAGAATGCCAGCTGACACCGAGTCCTCCAAAGCTCCCTTTAGCTGCTTTTAACCACTTCTGGACTAATTTGGTGGTGTTGAAAGCACTTACAGAAAGGCAACCAACAATAAGAAACACAGTGCAAATGTTTCTCTTCTCTAGCGCATTCAACATTTTAAATCTTGGCCATAAAGGAGTTTTGATGCTGATTTAAATGCGTGTATCCCTACAGAGTCACAGCATTGTTGTGAGTGTTCAGAAGTGTGTAAAATACATGGACTGAAAATCTAGGCACAAATGCTTCAGTCCTTGATCTGAAATATCTCCTTCTGAAACCAATGGGTTTTTTCACCCTGTGAATAAGGAATAAATCAGGATGGCAGGGTGCAGGCCCCCAGTGAGAGAAAGGATCGGTCTGTATTACAGTGCTCTTTGTTAACCCTGCGTTAAGCATTTCTGAGGACAGCCTATAAAACCTGAATGAGACAAAATCTTGGGTTCACACTCTAAATTAGCTGCCATATATTATGACCATGCAGCCCTTTTTTTCACTTTGTGATACTTCAGCACCCATCTCAGAAACTGGCTTAGTCCATTGCTGGAGTTAGAATTTTCTCCTGTTCTCTGTTCCTTCAGTTATCTTCTTTGAACAGCTCTCTGAGTCACTTGAGACTGGCCAAAGCTTGTCCCATGTTGCCATCAAACTGCACGAGAGAAGCTGGGGGAAGATATGTCTCTCAAGGGAGACCTTATCGCTCTCTACAACTACCTGAAAGGAGGGTGTAGAGGGGTGGGGTCGGTCTCTTTTCCCAAGTCACAGGAGATAGGACAAGAGGAAATGGCCTCAAGTTGTGCCAGGGGAGGTTCAGGTTGGACATTAGGAAGAATTTTTACACTGAAAGGGTTATCAAGCATTGGAATGGGCTGCCCAGGGAAGTGGTTGAGGCACCATGCCTCGAGGTGTTCAAAAGATGGGTTGACATGGTGCTGGGGACATGGTTTTAGTGATTTTTTTTTGTCAGAGTTGGGTTGATGGTTGCACTAGATGATCTTGAAGGTCCCTTCCAACCTAAATGATTCTATGATTCTATGTGTTCTTGCCAGGTTTCAAGTGACATTTGATAACCTAAAACCTAGAGGGGGTTAAAACATGGCCAGCTACTAAAACTGGAGGGTAGAGACCTGCTATGAGTTTATTGCCAGTTTTAGCACTGGATTCCTTGATCATAGACGTGGGAAATAATAGGAAAAGTATCAGTCCTGCAGTGGTGGAAGGTTTACTAGACTCCTGCAGATGGACAGACCTCTTGCTTGACTAGGGAGCCTTGGCCATTGGGAGCCAGTGCCCCAAGGCCACCTTTTGCTGCATCCTACCAGTTTGTTGGGCAGAACTAAAAGTTTCAGGGAGCTTGGGAGGCTGTCCACAGGCATTCCCAGCTTCTCCCTCCAATGCAGCTCAGCGAGCAGGTGGGCAGAGATGGGGGAAGCCCTGTCAGCCTCTCTGCTACCCTGTAATAGCAGACATGACAGAGCACCCCCGGGACAGCCAGGGTCCAGGTCACCCATCCCTGGCAGCCACAGTAGTACGATTTGGAAGCATTGCATTTGACAGATTTCAAAATGAAATACCGCAAGATTGCTGCTTCATAAAAATGTAGTCTTTGAGGATTTTCCTCACAATTCTTGGAGAAAAGAGTTTGGAAGGGTCATTTATGGAGTTCGTGAAACTTCTGCATGTTGTCCCAGCCCACCCCAGGATTTGCCTCGCGTTCATCTTCAGAACTTCTCAGCACCGCCATCCCCCAGAATACGTTAGCTGCCTACTGCATTGCTATCTGCAGCCAAAGCTGTTCGTGATGTTTATTAGGAAAAATTTTTACACTGAAAGGGTGTAAAAGCATTGGAATGGCCTGCCCAAGGAAGTGGTTGAGGCACCATCCCTGGAGATATTCAAAACATGAGTTGACAATGGTGCTCGGGAATATGGTTTAGTGTTGGTGGTTTTTGGGTTTTTTGTTTGGTTTTTTGGGGTTTTTTTTGTCAGAGTTGGGTTGATGGTTGGACTAGATGATCTTGAAGGTCCCTTCCAATCTAGATGATTCTATGATATTTCCTACCAGCAAGGACAGCTGAGTCCTTATGTCTAGCATATACAACTTCTGTGTATATATATATATATATATATCTTGTTCAGAAGATGTAGTGGCAAAATTTTTTATCAACAGCTTCTTCTTATGTGAAAGATAAAAGGGAAAGGAGAATAAATCTTCTCCCATCTTGCAGCCTGGGGTTTCTGTTACAAAACCAGGTCCTGGAGACCACAGCCAGAGCTGTCATGGTTCAAAGAGCAGTACGAGGCCACTGATTCAGCCTGGCACCTCTTCCTCCCATCCTGAGATGGCGCATTTCCTGCGTTTTTCAATACAGTACCATTGCCCCAATAGGCTTCATTTCTGAAGCATCCTTTTTTAAAAATACTGGAACTGCTTTTGCCACTTTCTTGCTTTCTAGAAAATCACAGTGTTCTCCCTTGACATTGTCTCCTGTCTCATGGAAGAGGAGACCGAGTTACTGGTGTCTCCTTTGGCTGTGAACACAGATGAATTTATGACTTTTTGGGTTGTATTTATAACTGTTTTAAAGCATGGCAAATGTCATCGACAAAAGCTCTTGGTAGGCTGTTTCTTCTCCAGGCACCACGTGCTTCACAACTGCTGCAGCACACAAGGCCAGGATCCTCATCTTGGTGTGAATTACTGCTTTTGTAGCTGTGGACACTTCTATGTGCTGTTCAGGGATTTACCTGACTGTGACACTTACTTGAATCGTACACTTCTCTTCCAACCAACCAACTTCATGCTTTCCATATAGAGGAAACACACACACCACCACTCTCACCTGTCTCCACAGGCAGAGGGTAAAATGGAAGAAAATGCCACATATTGTCTATTGTATACATTTTTCAGGTTTGTGCCTGCATTTAAACTTTTCAGCCTTTAGGTCTTCTTCTGAGCCTTTAGGTCTCACAGCCTTGTAAACATTTTTAACTTTGTAGATTTTTTTTATTGGTTATAACTCAGTTCTCTAGCATGAATTTTTCAGATATCCGCAAGTATCTGATTATTTTTTTCTTTTAGCCTAGGTTCCTAAAGAAACAAACCCCATCCAGTTCTGCTTCTTGTTTGTAATAACTTCTGGGCAATTTTTCAACCAAATTTGATAGAAGGTTAAGGGTCTGCAACACATGAGTTCCTGCAGTTTCCATGAAAATTAGTCTGGTTAGAAGAAAGAGGAAGAAATTAAGCTGGCACTGGAGGAAAGGCAGCTGTCACTCGGTTTTCAGTGGCAGCAGCCAACTGCCCAGCCAGCCAGCAGGGCCTGGCCACAGCAGTTTGTCCCACCAACCAGGCTGGGAACGTGAGAGAGAGTTGAGCAAGCTGCTGTTTGGTGGTGGGATTTTGAGGACACTGAGCAGCAGCCCTCAAGAAACTGGAGTTTACCAGATCCATTGCTCATGGAACAACTTCATTAAATAGGAAGGCTAAACAAACATTTTCTTTCCTCCTGATTGCGTGTCATTTCTTTGCAAGCCAACACTTCTGAAAACAAGAGTATAATGTTAGCACAGCTTCCCCAGAAGAGGTTTCCAAGACTCTCTGCTCCCAGCAGCTCTTACTGAAATTAATGGGAGCTGCTGGGGCTCAGTGCTTCCAAAAATAAAAACACTTTGCCAGTGGTACAGATGCAGATGTCTAAATTTAAGCTGTAGTTTTTGAGCATCTGGGGCCTAAATCCATGTCTGAGCACTTCAAAACAAGTGGCCTGATTTTTTATAGGAACTGAGCAGCCTTACTGAAGTCAAGGGACTTACGGGCTGTACAGCTCAGGCTATATTTGGAAGTCAAGGGGCAGATAGAGATAGGTGGCTGAAATTTAGGCACACACAAATTGGAGCACATGAGCCGTGCACCTGAGAGTGGGGGTTTTCAAAGCCCTCAGCCTCGGCATAAGCGATCTTATTGAAGTCACTGGAGTCCAGAGGGAAAGAGTTAAGTCAACACAGAGCACTTCAGAAGGCTCCCGGCTCAGCATGTACATCTGTGTTTAAGAAGGATGCTGGAATAAAAAATGCTTTGCAGGTGCAACACGGTCAAATTAGCGCGGTAGAAGAAACCGTAGGTTTTTAAAATCCTTGGACTGGAGCAGCGGCTCTTGCAGCTTAATGCTACACACATACCGGGGGCTTTTTGTATTTATTTTCCCTGCGTGCCTTGTTGTTTTAAGAAAAAGGAACAAACAGGGAGCAGTTGGCTGGCAGAGCCTGCGAACTCGGCGGGAGCTGCCAACGGGCCTTGCTGGGTCTCTGCAGTGAAAGGAGGGGGCTTGTGGAGCCACAAACCCCTCCTGCCCCGATCCTGCCCCGCTCAATGGGGCTTTGTGTAGAGGCAGGGGCTGCCCGGGCAGAGCAGCTACTGATTCACTCCCTGGGATGGAGACGGGCTGCCTTTAACCCTTTCCTAGCTCTACAGCAGGATTTTGGTCCTAGCTTACTTTTTGTGTATGTGTGTGTGTGTGTTTTGCTTCTTCCAGCATCAGGGAAAAGAAACAACAACAACAAAAACCCACCCAAACCCCTAACTCCCCATCCCCCAACCCCTCCAAAAAAACCCCAAACAAATAAACCAAACAAAATAAAAAATCACTTTCTTCAGGCCCTGATTCAGCAGAAATCAAACAAAACAGGAGTCTAGATGTTGCTGACGAGGGCGCTGATCTTTAAGTGTTGAGAAGTTCAGCCCTGTAGCTATCACAGCCCAAGCCAACAGCCCGTCCGCAGTAGTGCAGGGGAAGTACCATGGCTGAAGGAAAAGAGGCAGGATTTATTTGATCAGAGGTAGAAGATTTATCACCTTTCGTTTGACAGCTGCAGGATTAAATGTACTATTGAGTCAGAGGTGGCTGCCTATAAGGAGATTTACCTGTAAATGTGCCCCCTGAGTGAAACAGTCTGGATTTAATAAAGATGCCAGATTTACCACAAGCAAATGAGAGGCTACAGAGGCCCACATGATTAAGTGACAAAATGGAGGTGGAAACTGGGAGGAAATGAGGTGAAACACAAGGGAACGACAGTTCGAAAATATGGACTGAAAAGCAGAAGAGGATAAAACATCTGGGCACGAGACTTGAGGGGCTCTTAGGTGCAAAGAGGCAGGAGAAACACTGTTCAGATACCCTTATATAGCACCGGCCTTGAGGCCTTGCCTGTCCTCCACTGGAAAATGTGGCAAAACATTGCCAAAGGTTCCTAGTGCTATTTATGGAAATGAGATAAAATTGAAGCCAGGTTTGGGGTAAGCAAAAACCCTCCTTATTGCAGAGCTGTAAAACCAAAACCCTGGTTTGGATTAAGGACCTGCTGGATCTGCGTCTTCTGAGCTGGTGAGAGGGGAGCTGATGGGCGAGCGGTCCCATCAGCGCGTCGCTCTGCCTTGGCGAGCTGCTGGGAGCCGGCTGTCACGGGAATGCGATACCGCAGAGCTCGTGTGCTCTAAGTATTTGTTTAAACTTGACAAAAACTCAGGCCCTTAATCTGCAACAGTTTATTTGAAGAGGCTGGGAAGACGAGGTTATTGTTGTTTGAAAGCCCTATAAGTGAAAAGCTTATGCTAAAGATTTGCGGATGTATGTCCGCCTAAATACGTGAGGATCTGCGTGTGGAGTACTCATTGTTGGGGAGTAAAAACTGTGTCTGCACGGGGATAGCTGGTGACAAGGTCAGAGTCCTGAAGATAGACACGTAGGGGTCACCTGGAGGAGCTGTACAGGAGCACTCCACAAACGAAGCCCACAGGATATGCCCGTCACCGTGTCCTGCTTCTTTGCAGGTTGGGGGTGACCTGTCCCTTCGGCTGAGTTCACGGGCATGCGTGCTCAGAGGACACATCTTTGGTGCTGCCTTCTAAAATCTGGCCCTAATTTCAGACCAATTTACTGTTCCGATGAAATGAACCTGCAAAACATATGGCACAAATAGCGTCCGCCTAAGTGGGCTGCATGGTTCAGGTTTGATTTGTGACTTCTCTCTCCATTCCCATTCACGTGGGAGTCCGTGATAGGTCTTTAAACAGAATAAAGTGAAACCCGTCCACAGCTGCCTTTCATCAGGGAGAGGGCTGTGGACAGGCTACGCAGTGGAGCCTTCGTCTGGGGCAATTGCTGCAACTACTGTGGAGGATGGTGCTCACACACCAACGCTGCT
Source organism: Tringa tobata (assembly GCA_033628505.1). Taxonomy (NCBI): domain Eukaryota; kingdom Metazoa; phylum Chordata; class Aves; order Charadriiformes; family Scolopacidae; genus Tringa; species Tringa tobata. Next base: position 353,859 of record JAHREE010000096.1, read on the forward strand.
CTTTGCCTTGCCCCTGTTCGTCTACGAGACAGACATTACAGCCACTCACAGAAATTCAGTCTGGGCCCGGGGTGGGGGGAAAGAAGAGAGAGAGAGGAGAAAGAAAGAAAGAAATCATTACAAAAAAAATGCCACAGCCCACCACGATGGAGGTTTGGTAGTGGATTTTAAATCACATTTAGACATAAATCCTTTGAGTTCACAAATTTCCATAGATTACTGGCATCTGTGGACCCCAGATAGTCTGTAATCACTAAGATTGTTCTAATCTTCCTATGGGAGGTTTTTCAAAGGAAGTATTGAATTACACCAGTTCTTAGCGGGGCTGGGTTTTAACTTGCAAGAAAGTGCTTTAAACCTAAATGCATACATTAGTGCCAGGCCTATAAAGTGAGGGTATAATGCTTGTGACTTTCATACATCCTGATGTGTAATTTGTTATCCGGACAATAAAACTCCACAAGAGACACACATGCTTAGCTGCACTCAGTGTCAGTGTGTTATAAACCACCAGGCCCGTGTTGTCAGCTTTGGACCTTCTGTGTGATGGTCCTTTGAAGCACATCCCTGCTCCTTGCGGTGAGTGGTGCTCAACTCGTGCACCAAGGTTGAGTCATGCCCTAATTGACTCTTGCCACAGCGCAGCGTTTCATGCCATTGCCCTCTGTGCCTGCCCCTCAACCCAGCTCCCATCACACTCTGGAAGCAAGCAGGGTTAAAAATGGTGTGGTTGTAAAGAGTTCTATTTGGTATGGAAAACTTTGTACAGTGAGACCAGAGCTGTAGTCCCTGCTTGTGACCAGAGCACACAGGGGAACATCAGAGAACATCAGCAGAATAAACCTAATTCTGCTCACACCTATATAGATGCAAGCTGGAATTGCTTCTACTGAACACGCTAGAGGGAAATCCCGATCGCTGTGTCAGATTCATCACTGGTACATGAAAATGAATGGAATTACACCAGGGATTATACTGTCCCCATATGGGTTTTTATGCCTGGTAACTCCTCAACTTTAATGGGTATCAAATTTGCGCCTGCTATACTGGGTTGCACAGCTGAATGCTTTTGCTCCAGTGCTAAGGGATTAAACAGACAATTGAGGTTTCTCAGAAAGGATGTAGAAAATGTAAATCAAAAAGAGAGTCACTGGAACTGGTTGCAGTGCTGACAGCCCTTACAATGCCTGCTGCCTCCGACCGCTCGCAGTGACCGGCTGCGGCAGCGCCTGGGCTGATGCAGAGCAGCAGCAGGGCCGGAGGCGAGGAGAATGGGACAGGGGACTCAGAGCCCAGGAGACCCCACCAGCCTGCTCTAAGGGATGCCATTGGCAAGCTGGGAAGATGAATCCAGTCTTCCTGTGCAGCCGGGAGAGCTGGCGTGTCCCTGGTGTGGGGAGCTGCCGGGGGATGGCTGTGCTCTAAGGATGGAGCTGTGCTCTGCAGGACTGCCCCTCTCAGCTCGGTGACTCTGCTGTATTTGACATGCTGCTTGCCAGCCAGACACCAGCGTGGGGGAGTATTTGCCTTTGCATTGCATTCTGATACCTCTGAAATTTTAGGGGACTGTCAGGAAAGTTTGGAGGAGTCTAAGGCGATGCTGCGCCTGCCCTGAGCAGAAATATGCTGGAGGGAAGGACCTGACCTGGAGAAGAAATTCATGCTGTGCTGTGTTACTCTACAAGGAAAATGATCCGATTTACTGGAGGGTAAACATTTTTGCTACCTGCTTGGGAAGCAGTCAGCACTTCTTTTACAATGCAAGTTTCCAGTTTTGGGTTTACTTAGGGGGGAAAAAACCCATCTCTTTGGTTTCATTTGGTTTGAGGGTTTTGTTTGTTTTGGAAAAACACTACTTCCCTGCAAAGGACCACAGAAATTCATTCTCCACAGCTGTGTGAAAGCCAAGCTGTGCAGAGAAAACCTGTTCCAAGCACTTGTTGATGTTCATGCAGACTCCCCTTTGCTTGATGGGACAAGCAGTGACCATGACAGAAGACTGTAAGATAACTCCATGAATCAGTGTGATGTTGTCATCACCATGAGGTTGAGCTGGTTGCCTTGTCTCAAGTAGAGGAAAAGAAAATAAGGAGGTTGGGAAAGAATGCCAAGCACCAACATGATGCACTCAGCGTTAGTAGCTGTTTACTCTCTACTGTGCCATGATGGTGTGAAATTAATCCCTGGGCTCCTTTCTGAATAGTCCTGTGGAATGCAGAGGGTGGTTTTGGTCAGCATGGTCTGCAGTGATGTTGAGGGTGCTAAAAGGAAGATGGTCACACTGTGGTGTGGTTTCATGAGCCAAGGATGCCTCTGTACAGGTTTGGCAGTCACACTTACTTATTTTACTTTCCTGTGAGGTTAACAAGGTGACAACCCCATAGTGCCCCCATGTTGGACTCTTTAAGGTACCGCAGAGCTTGGTGTGGGGTTTCTGTCCATTTGCCTCCTCGAGGATCTGAGTATCGGTGTGCGCATGTGCAGGAGAAGGCTCCTGTTGCTTGCATTATGGACTTTGTGCTTCTCAGTGTGCTGGGAGTTTCTTCCCTCTGTCTCCCAAGGGAAGCTTGGCCTGATTTTGCGTGCAGAGCTTATCCTGGTTTCGGTAATGGTGGGACATTTCTCAGGGTCCATTAAACTGCTTTGGCTCTGAGTGGGGTTTCTCCAATGTTCAACTACTTGTTCACCATACGAGTCAGATGGCACATACATCCTGGCTTATGCAACTTGCCATGATATAACCCTTTCTGTAATGCACATTTGGAATTGTTATCTGTGTTCCCTCCTAGCTGAGCAGTGCAATTTCTGTTCGTGGGTCAGCCCTTCTGGCTGGGAGCTGCTGAAGTGACCTCTCAGGAGTGATGCTCAGGGCTTCTTGAAAAGCAATCAGACTTTTGAGGAGACACTGTGAATCCTGGTTGCCTTTAGGTGGGACCAGACTGGTGGGCTGGTGGTGAGCTCCATGCCTCTGACAGCTGGATCTCCACAGCTGTGCTATGGAAAAGCAATGTGCTTTTCTGCACATACTCCTGAGGTGTGGGTGCTTCATTCCCATCTCATTATTGGCCTCCCCGAGCACACTAGACAAACGTAGGTGTGTAGGAGCTGATGAGCTCTGTCCAGGTGGTTTGTGTGGCTTGAGGACAGACTCGGGGCTCCTTGCATGTGTAACCAGTCTCAGAGGTTGGATTCCTTCTCCAATGCCTCCTTGCTCTGTGGGTCTTCTCTTTTTCACCTCCTGTTTATTTCCTCCTTGCTGTCAGCAGATCAGCAGGACGCATTAGCAGAAGCGTAATTCTGGACTAGAGCTGGCTCCCATCCACTCGGTTTGGAGTGGCCTCACTTCACACAGCCATATATGCATGTCCAAAAATATTCTTCAACTTTAGCAGAGCCCTGTGGAAGAGCAGCATGTATACAGGCAACAAGGGTAGTGCCAAGACTGCCTGAGTTGTCACAGGCTTTGTACAGACCTCTGTCTCTCAAATGGGGCCGCATTCGTGACTTGAATGGGTGCTTTACCTTGATTTACTGGAGGCTCGCTTACAAATACAATGGGATTATGAAATACAGGTATCCTCAAGTAGATTATTCTTCGCAGAGGGGTAATTTTCTCTGCCTCTTGCCTGTCAAAGTTTAAAACCAATGATCTAGTAGCTGAAAACTATAAGGGGAAGACAGTGCTCCTGTTTTTTCTCTGACATATGCTACAGTGAATTAATCATAATTCTGTGGAACACAAATTAACACAAATGAAATGGTAATAAGCAGGATAAATTTTGGTGAGTAAGAAGCATGTGAATGCAAGTCCCATTTATTTTCCACAGAACTTAGGCAAAATCCTTACCCATTATGCACGGCAGTTTCTTCTAGGATCTAGTTCGAATGATGCTGTCACCAGATTTAGGCCCAAATTACCATGATTGAAGCCACAACACCTTAGCTGAGATCTGGAGTTCTCCATGTGCATGCATGATCTATCTGTGATTATTTCTGTCGCAGGGAGATGACATATTATGACATCTTAACTCCATGTGATAGGGAAAGAACAGCTGTGATTCCTCATTGATAGATGGAGCGCAGAGAGCCAGAGTGAGCCAGCACCACAAAAAGTGGGGACACAGTCATGTCCCAGGGTAGTGGGACATGGCTGACTGTACACATGTGATTACCTGTTTGAATGGCCTATGGCTGACTTCTGTCTCAAACCAACTCAAACACTTCACTGTCACAGCTCACCATTCCAAATGGACAATTTGAATGTGTATTCATTGCTGCTTTGGAAGTTAGAAGAGTGTAATGATTTGGATGTGGTTTGTGGTGTGTTGGCGATGGTGAATGCCAGAGAACAACCCCAGGGGTATTTAATTTCCTAGTAGAGACATGAGTATATGGGTTGTCCATAAAGTTGCACAAAGAGCTAGTGCAAAGCAAGGAAATGAATTCAGATCCTGTACCTTCTAAACACTTGCCTTAACAGCAGTTTAATATACCTGGTAACAAGATGAAAAGAAAGCAAAGCATGGCTTGAAGGGAGATGGAAAAGCCACAACACTTCGTACCCTTGGAGAAGAGTGCAGGACAGTGGTGCCCAGGCTGGTGGAGATCTGTGCTGGAGAGTCTGCTTGGCACAGCATGGAGCAATGCTGGGAGCCATGAGAACATCAGGGGAAGCTAGTATGGAAAATGTGGTGTTTGGCCCTTTCCATGTATAATTTTTCTAATGGAACACTGTCGTTTTGTTTGATACCATACATCCATGATGGCCACAGACTTTCCCCTAGGCCTTAGTGAGGGGGAATCATTCTCTGAGCTTGTCATTTATTTCCCCCACAGACAATTCATAACATTTCCCTATTTTATGTGGAGAAATTCAGATAAAATCTACAAGAGGAGAAAAGCACAGTCCATTACCAAAGAACTGTGCCACTTCCTCCCATTTGATGACTAATGGTAGAGTTCCCTTAAAACTTATCCCTTGGTATCATTTGGATTCCTGACAACTCCATTCTCTCATGGGATGAGTAAATATCAGTCTGTTCCCAGGAAGATTAACTAGTAAAATGATTGAGGAAAAAAAAATAAAACACAACACAACATTTCAGTACTTAAACTGCCCTATAGACTTCCCTTAGACTCTGCAGGCTTTACTTTTAAGGTGCTTTAATTTGCCTACATGCATAAAATACTGGAGTGTCTAAAAGAAACCCTTTTTTCTTTTTTTTTTTTTCCTCACCAATGCAACTAATTTGAGGAGGGATTTAGCACTTTGAATAAAAACCTTTGGTCTGTTAGGGATAAAAAATTGGTAAAACTACAGTCAATCATTTCCTGCAACAGCACAGAATATATCTTGCTTGATTTAAGTCAAGCTCCCTGGACTTGAACAGTATCAAAGCGTGGAGCACCAGACAAGGATGAAAGCAATCCCTGTCCATTACAACCCCATGAACTTCAGTGAAGCCAGATTTTCCCTCAGCATCCCTGGGAAGAGGGATTTATTTCCTTTTAGTGATTAGAAACTTGGTCCATGTGTCTCAGCTGCTGACCTAGACTCTCTCTGCAGTCAGCAGAGACACAAGCACGTTCAGAAAGTGCCTGTCCTGGCCTTTGGGTGGGTTGAAGTGCCCTCGGGTGGTGCTTCTCTCCCCACTGATTGCAGGACTGTAGGCCTGGGCAGGGATGGAGGTTGGATCCCATGCTAGATGTCAGCACAACCTGCAGGGATGTTTACTTATGGGAAAGGGAACTGGGAAGCAGCAAAGGCAGGATGCCAAGGTGACAAAGCTTAACACAAACCTCACCATTGCCACCCTTTCTCTAGCCCTCTCAAGGGATCTTTGGAGCATGTGTCCTCAAAGCTGGCTCCTGCTCCTCCCTGTGTCACAGTGAGGCCCATATCATCCACCTCTGCTGAGGAGACACTGGCCTTTCTCTTCCTTCATGATCTACTTGGCAGAAAAGAGCTTGGAAATTGCTGGTCCTAGGGCAGGGAGAGGCTGTGGTCTGAGGGTCCTCTTCCATGCCGTAACCTCTCGGTTACTTGGTCGACTTGATGTTGTCTCACCTGCAGGGTTTCCACTCATGGTCCATCCAAACTCTCCTACATGTTCCGAAATCAGAGTCTTGAGCAGCCGCTTCACTTGGCTTTAAAACCCAGTTCACTGGTACTATGGAAATGTGAAACACCAGCAAAGTGGACAGCTTCATCTCACAGACACTTGGCTTTCCGTTTGCATTTGCAGCAAGGACTCAGGATCCAGGCTTGTAAACTGAGTTTCTTAACTGCATTTCACTGAACGTGAATTAAAATAGACATCTGAAATACAGCAAAGTGATTTATAGTGTCTGAGTCCATAGGCTTCAGACATCCAGTTTATATAACAGATGCTCTGCATACACCACCTAATCCCTGCCTTTGACACCAGCTGAGGACTGTTTACTTCATTACCCAGATATGATAATGGCATGCTCCCACTTCCCCAGTCATTTTATCCAAGGAATACAAAGCTATCTCCTACTGTTAATGAGTTAATCAGTGGGACAACCCTCTGAGCAAGTCTGCCCAAACATAAAATGATGCATGGAGAACCTGAAGGACTTACCCACATTCACCCTGTGCAAACTGGGATTGAACAGGAAATGCCACCTACCTTGTCCCTAGTTGTTAGGAACCACCCCACCTAAAGTAACACAACTACACTGGAAAATATAGCTCTCCATTGGGTTTTTTGGTTGTTGTTTGTTTGTTTGTTATGGTAATGCTACTAATGTTTAGGAGGATCACTTTCTGTCTCCTAGGTCAGGTCTTTTGCAGTTGTAGCTAGCTAGGACTTGGTGCACTGGAACACCAAGCTGAGTCATTTCTTCGTAGTTTTTTTTTTCTCAGGATGACACATGTAGTTTTGCTTCTGAAATGCATAAACCACCCTGGGACTCAAGGCAGTGCTGGGCTTTGAGGACAAAGGAGAGGAAAAAGAGGACTTGGACTCTCTCTTGGAATCTAAGCTTTGTGTCAGGTAGAAAATGATTTGTATGACTTGAGGAAGTTCCCCAGTTTGAGAAGGGGAGGTTCAGGTGTTAAATCTGTACTTCGTGTTAATTAAATGGAGCATGCACACCTGCCTGTGAGAGTGGGTCAGGAACACGGGTGCTGCCTTTCCAGTGCAGCTGATGGTTAAAATTGTACAAACCGAAACACGAATTAACGCGGGTGATTCCTCTCTGATCACAGTGAAGGTTTCCAGCTCAGGTTGCAAGAGAGTTGTGTACAACAGATGGAAATCTTTCTCTACCCATTGTCTCTCCAGCGAGGGGCAGCAAGTGTGAGGAAGCTGCTCTTCCAACAGCCGTGCTTGTTTGGGCTTGTGCCTTCTTACTGCTGTGGGAGAGTTTGAGTGTCAGAAAAACAAAGTATATATCCTAAAGCCATGAGAGATATTGTATCTACTTTGCACTTGTGCATCACTCTGGCAGAATGCTTAAGCATATGCTTGGCTTTAGCTGTGGCATCTGGGTTTTATCAACGTAAGTACAGCTGCTCACCTAGAATAATAGAAGATGGGGTAGGAAAGGACCTCAAAAGGAGGCACAACTCCGACTTCTCCCATCTTATCTCAAGGTAGGATCATCAACTTCGGAGTCAGGTGCTTGTATAGCCTGTTCCTGCAAACCTCCAACAATGAGATTCCCCATCCTCTGAAGGCAGCCTGTCCTATGGTAATTACTGTGTTTCTGTCCTTTGGTGGCTTGGGACCACATTCAAAGAAATTATCAGATATTGCATTTCAGAGAGCAATTTTATGAGTGGTTTTACTCATTCACTTACTTCACTTGGGAACAAGGCTCTAAGCATTGGTGATTCAAAACCATTAAGGTGTAGGTGTGTTTTTTCTGGGTATCCTTTATTTACCTTTATCAGAAGGTACAGTGGACATTTGAAAAAGTAGCATTAATATCTAAAGTGATTATGACAAATATAGACATAAGCTTTGTAGTGAGGTCTCTCTGTGTCTGGTAATTTTCCACCAGCAGCTTCCTGAACTGTACTCAGAATTTAAGTACATTTGAGGTAGTTTTAAAAATGAGTATGTTTAGTAAGAGGGTATCTAATGGTTTTCAATAAGTCTTTCATGCACTATATGCATTCATTTTGCAAGAAAGCTAGTTATGTGGAGAAGGTAGCAAGTGCCATTTTAAGGAGAAAGGGGTGTTATTTACTTCAAGTTAATTACTTTTCCCATTATCCTGCTGCATTACACTGCTGCCTTACGCAGGCACTATTAGGCACTAAAAAATAGCAAGTATTCACAAGAAAACTTACTTAGATTGAGTTCAACTGGGAGTTAATTATTGGTCAGAAATACGGGAGGGAGACTGTAGGACCCTATCTGTCAGCAGGGATTCTCCATGGCACATGATGGTGGAGGAGCAAAGCCAAGTCTCTGCCCTCTCTCCTCCCTTCAGTAGGGCAGTGAGAGCAGGGAGGCCTGAGGAGCACTGGTGGCTTGTGGCTGTGCCACCATCAGGCCCTAAAAATGCACAGACTCTCATCTGTTGTGAAGGCAGACCCTCCGTTCAGCCGCAGTGACAGGACCTGTGCCACTCACATGGGATTTAGGGTTACAGCTACTCCTCTTCTGGGTTGAGCAATGGCACAGAGCACTCGATTTCACTGTAGCTTCCAGTCTGGGTGGCCCAGATTTGGCTTTGACTGAAGACCCACAAGATGAAAAGTTAACCCTTGCAATGTTCAAGGATGCAGTCTTCATTTCAATGAAGAGCTGTGTTCTCTGTCCTTAACACATTGCAGCAAACTTTTGTTAGGAGGTGGTGAGTGCTAGTGCAGATGGATCTGGAAAGGGCACTGACAGGGTGGCACCAGGATCCATCCCATCCAGGTGTTGTCCTGCTGGTGAGAGGCACCCCAGCCCTGGTCCTCCTGACCACAGGAGCAGGTCTGGCACGTGTGGTAGGGCAAGAACAGGTTGGGTTGGGTTGATTGTCCTGATTTCAGCTGTGGTGGCCTGCCACGGGGATGCATCGCAAGGGCCCCAGGTAGCACCCCTCACACAGCTTGCATGCCTTATGAAGCCTTTTCCCATTTCTTGACCACCCTTTTCATCACTGTTTCTTGCTCCCGCTCTTCTCCCAAATAAATGACCCACCCCTGGTCCCTTTTTCCCCTCGTTGGTCCCTCCCTCCCAGAGGGAGATGGGCTTCACAGGCAGCAGGAGTCTGGAAGTGGTACTGGTGTAAAGCTGCAAGCAAAAGTGTAAACCATCACCATTTTTTGATGCACGAAGCCAGACTTTGCTCAATTCAGGATTTGTCAAAGCGTCTAGAAAATGACTCATTTATTTTTTTTCCACTTCTCTAAAGAAGCCACTGTTGGACTACATCCCTGCAGTGAGTGTTGGCCAGATCTTTCACAATATTGTTTATAGCTCATTTTTAGGCTTGTTGCATGCAGTGGACGCTCGTGTCATTTTTGGGCAGCAGCAGGTGACATACTGAGGAGGGAAAAAGATTAAAACTTCTGGAAGAGCACTCTGCAGCACTGAGCACTGTTGCTTAGCCATGCATGCAGTACATCTAAAAATAACAGCTAATGGAATGGGAAGCCAAGATGATCTGTTGATTTATAATGGCTTTTTTCCTGGTTTATTGCTTGAGTGCCCTGCCCACTGAAATTTGACATTGCAGCCAGACTGCCATTAGATAATCAACGAGTGCTCTTCTCTTCGTTACTGTATAGCCCTCTGAATTTCTTGGCACGAGCCATTCTTTTCTAATGTCATCCAGGCAAATTAGAAAGATGACTTCTAAACTAATCAAAGCATTTTTTTCTCTTCCAGTGATAGTTACAAGACGATGCATATAGGCTAAGGACCAGTGTGAGAGAGACATATTTGAATCTGACCCGGATCTAAGAAATGCACTTTATCTGGATTTATAGTTCGTTTTAGATACAAGTTTGTATCATTGGTTTGCATCAAGAAAGATGGAGATAATAAAATGTAGGTGTCCAGACTTTCTTCCTTTCCAGTTTCAGAAGTAATCCTTGAGTTGTCTTTAGAAAAGCATTTTGTCACTAGTAAAAGAAAAACATGTGAGTCTATTGATCTCTTTATATATTTTTTACTTTTAAAGGCACAGTAGATCATACACTGAGAAAGTAATATTTTATATGGTTTGTAGAAAATAAATCTGGTTTATCACTGCAATAAAAAGGAAGCCAGATGTTTAGAGGAACACGTTCCATATGGAAGAGGCTTAAAGTTGTGGAACTTGCTAAAACCATGCAAAGCTGCAATTATGGAGAAAACAGGAAGGCAGCTTCCTCCCTGAACGTACACCATTTCCCAAGGAGGAAGCGAGTCTTTTTTTCTCTGCTCTTTGTTGATTTTGAAGCAGAGAGACAACTATTAACTGATGACCATAAAAGGCTTATGCTGGCAATGACATCAGTGGTTAAAACCGCCCTCCTACCCTCCCCACAACAACTCTAACTACACTTTTAAGAGACTTCTGTTTCCCCTATAAAAAAGGTGGAGGACGCATTGATTTCTTTGTGCTATGGCCAATACACTGTTTAATACAGGGATACCAGCACTGTCCCTTTCATGACCGTATTTCCAGCTTTGCCGAAAGCGGAGGTGCGTTCTAAATTTCCATGAAACGAAACAAAGTGCCTCCTTAATTAGCTCATTTAATTTCCCTTCATGACCCAAAGCCCCACTGTGCTGAGGTGTGGCCTGCTGCATCCCCAAGCGTGCCTCGCTGCCTGCTGATGGAGGGAGGTTTGCCGCCTGGCTTTAGCCCAGCAACCAGCGAGCACCAAATGTTTGTTGCCTCAACTGTCGTTTAATGGGAGGAGGAACAACATGGCACTATGCTATGGAGAGCAAATAATTGCATTTAGTTTTTAACGGGCGCTGAAAGACGTCTATATGCTACTGGAGGAGAGCAGTGGTGAACCCGTGGCTTTCCGAGGACCTGTGGTGGTCCTCTGCCGAACACAACCTGAGTGAGGTTGAATGCTGGTCTTGTCAGCAACTGGGATTTAATCTGAAAGCCCACAGCATTTTTGCTCCAATCCCTGGGGCGATTCCATGAGAAACTGAGGCTTTGAATTCCCCAAAATGCATTGAGCTCGTGCAGCACTGGGTGTTGTAACACAGGCCATGCTCCATCTTCACCTTACCTTTAAGTCAGCTTCTTGTTAGCGTAGACTACTCTTATCTGATCTGGAGATGCCTTAAAGAGGTGAGAGAAGCAAAGGAAACCTACTAAATCCTGACTCCGTCAACCGGAGTTGAATCTTGCATTTACAAAGTATGCCATGAAGCACTTGATTTCTGCCTGTCATTGTAGCTGTAAGTTTTAAGCAGAAAAAGGAGGCAAAATACGACCTAAACTTGATCTTGTGCAAATATGACCCGGGAGACCAGTAAAAAAACTGCCAAATTGATTGTGCTGCAGCTACCTTTGTTTTTCTATATATTTTTGTGCCTCTTGGGGCTTTGTCCTTTGCCTTATGAATGTGTGCAGTTGCCCATGAATTTCTACTGGGAAATTCTGAGTATGTGTTTGGAAGAGGAAATATTTTCCCTCTTTAAACCCATGCAGTGGGTGTCTTTTCCCTTGTGATGGATTTCCCCGTCTTGCTGTTAGACGCTGCTTGTCCTGATGCCATGTTTTATTTCTAACCCTGAGCTATATCTGATATATATATATTTATTTCTAACCCTGTGCCATCTGCTAGGTGGCTGTATCTCCTGAGTGCTATAGGGACCACCTCACAAACTGGTGACCATAATGTGTATCTGACATTATAGCAAAGATGGGGAGATGGATGCAGAAGATACTATGATATTCAGACTTGATGCTCAAGTGGCTTTTTGAATTACGCAGTCACGAGGGAAGGTGTCATTTCAGGAGTCATCACCAGCAGCATCTGACTTTCTTCTGTCCTCCACCTGGGTCACATGCTGGTCTTTCCTGAGGACACCGATGAACTGGAATCTTTGGGGTCAGTGTAGGAGGATCTGGGCAATGATAAAACAGAAGATCAAACCAGGCGATTCAGGAGTCGTCTTTATAATCACCAGTGCTTGCAGGAAAGGGTGGTATGTTTGTGGCCTGGAAAGGGGCCAATGCGAAGCGTCATCAACCTCAGCTCAATTTAACGAGAGCATTTTTGTTTCTAGCTTGTTTTATCACACCCGACCAGTTACTTTCATGGGATTTGGAGTAAGCGCTGCCGCACCGCACGGGAAGTTTTGACAGTTCTTTTAGTACCCTTTAACAGGCTTAAGAGATAGGCCAGCGAGGAACCGGGATGACATCCTCTGGAGCACAGGGCTTCAAAGCAAACGGGTTCCCCCCTTCCTCCTCCCCCTTGCCCCTCAAAGTGCAGCGCCTCGATGACTTTGGAGTTACAGATTTTGCAGCTGCAGTGAAAAAAAAAAGTGCTGCAATCCATAAGGAGGCAAGAAGTATTTGTGAGATGAAAGCCAAGTGATTTGGGAAACAGTGAAAGGAAAGATGCAGCAACTTTAAATTCTTATGTGTGCATTTCTAGATTATAAAGCTTTTTGGTGAGGGGAATAATTTTTAAAATTCCCACCTTTTTTTCTACCCACCGTGTGAGCGGACTCTCAATACTGTGCAACAGAAGTAAAGTCCATGTAGAGCTTTTTTTCTTTACACCAGCATCTACACCTCCCAGGGAGGTGGTTGAGGCCCCATCCCTGGAGATATTCAAGGCGAGGCTCGACGAGGCCCTGGGCAACCTGGTCTAGTTGGGGGTGTCCCTGCTGACTGCGGGGAGGTCAGACTAGATGACCTTTGGAGGTCCCTTCCGGCCTGGACAACACTATGACTATGACTATGGCTATACCTTCCCCAAATACACTTGAAAACATTAATTTCATTTAACATTTTAATTTTTTTTAACTTTAATGTAGAATCAACTGTGTAATTTTTATTCTTCATATGCTTTTCAGTATTAACATAAATTAATTCCTTCAAAAATTTCTTTCATAGCCAATGGTGGAAAGTAAAACCCAACAAATTTGAGCTCAATTTGTTGGGTTTTTCTATAAAATTTCATCTTACGCATTTGTTGGCTGTATGGAAATTGGACCTCATTTATGAGCTAAAGTTATGCTATTATTAATGTACACATATAATACAGAATGAATTAAAGTACCGGTCACAATCATGATTTAAATCAGCAAGTAAATAACTTTAATTGAAATAAATCTTTTAGTTCTTCATTTGCTCTGTATAATTTAGATGTTTTCCAAAGGAAAAGTTGAAGTTATTGTTTCATAAGAGCTAAAGTATATTGATTTGCAGCTATAAATGGATTTTACACTAAAATTGAGGTGGTTTTAACAATTTAGAGGGTTTATAATGCATACATATTGAAACCATAGCATACTTTACCACATACATATTCAAATTTAATACTATCTATAGTAGATAACATTACGAAATAAAACCATTTTTATTATTGAAATTTTTTTGGTAATTTGCATCAAATGGCATGTGCACAGAGTCGGAATACAAAGATAAATTTAGAACACCATGATACTAAGTTGCCTGTTAATAACCAAACATGATAGATAATTCAAGAATAAGTATGTCAAAATCAATCTATTTTTTAAAGACTATTTTTTAAGCATAAGGAAAACCATCTTTAGGAGTAGGATTGGATAGATTATTTCAGGCCATCTTGTCCTTCAATTCTGAATGAGCGGGTGAAAAAATCTTGTACGTAATTTTTGTTCCTAGAGTAGAGAGGGAAACTTTGCTTGATTTTATTTTTTTATTTTTTTTTTTTAATTCTCAAGTGGTGTCTTAGCATTGAGTGAAGTAATTACTGAACTGAACTAAGCTGAAGGAACTGAGAGGAAGAAGTGCTTTCTGCACCTGCAGAACAAGTTGCAGCTGTCAAGAGTTGGTTTATCACTTCAGCAAATTCTTGTTCCAGGTGCTCAGCAAGTGACTTCCCCGAAGCCTGTTGTTTTACTTTCTTAAAACCTCAGTAACAGCGTGCACTGCCTGAATACTATTTATGTTTCATTTAAATTATAGAAGTAGATTGCTTAAGTCTCATGTAAAAGATGTCAAGATTTTAGATGTAATGTAAACAGGTTTATTCTTAAAGAAAAACACACTGTATTTAAATTGGGTTAAAATAACAATACTGTCTGAATAAACTAATGACAAAAGCACAAAAATCCTCAATAACCCACATATTCCCTGTAGAAAAGAGAATAAAATAACATTTTTCTTGAAATCATTCTTTAAAATGTAGTCCTTTTTTAGGACTAGATGTAGTAGTCAATGTAGTCATTTAGTAGTGCAGTGTTTAGTGCTGTGGTGTAGTCTATTGACTACATTTAAATGTAGTCAATAGAAGGAACATGTGACTTACTGAAGAATTTTGTATCTCCTTTACTCGATTTATTAATAGATCATTAAAAATTTAATTCAGTTTTTAAAGTATGTGGAGGCCTCTTGGCTATGGTATGTAGATAAAATAAAAAAAAAAGTTACTATTTTTAGTGGAGGGAATTCAGATGATATTTTGAAGGACATTCCCCTCACTACCTGTTCTGAAAGTGAACCCTAAATTCAAATTTTTCTTTGATTTTTTTTTCTGGTAAGAAGTCATGAACTCTGACTAAGACAACATCCCCCAGGGCTGACAAGGATATCCCTAGAGGTAGCAAGTCCATCTAACCTGGTCCTTGTGTCTACTAATGACCAGGAGTGGAGATTTAGACCAGAAAGAGGGAAATTAGATGCTCGTTCACCTGGTAAACATCGCCAGTCTGCAGTAGTTGCCAACGTAGTGAGGACCAGATGTGGACACCACTGAACTGGTCCTCTATGAACTTGTCACTTCGTTTTTTGAACCCACTTCTTCTTTTGGCAGTAAGTTCCCATTCAGCTCTGCACACAATTTAGCTTGTGAGCAAGACGGGTTAAATGGTGTAAAATACACAAGCTAAATTTCTTCTTTTCACAATGTCATTGAGAGATTTTTGGATGTCACTGAAGGACTTGCTTTAATTTTGATAGAGACCGTAACATGCAATCTGAGAATGGCATTTGGCTAGGAGGGTGAGTACATATGTACTCCAACAAGCTTTGGTCACCTTGAAATTGTTTTATAGGTGATGCCCTTCTCTGAGTCTGACTGGCAATTTTCCAGCATTATTGCTGCCATCAGAAGTGCTAACTGGCGTGTGGAGCACAGAGTGTGCTTTCAAAAGGACTGAGGGGTGAATTTCCCACTTCTTCATGTATGAAAAAATTATGGTAAAGGAACTCTTATTCATTCCCCTGTGCTGTGAAACACACAGACTACAGAGCAGCTCAAAGTACAAAATTTTGGACTGCGATCTAAAATTTCCTCAAATCTGAACCTCAACCAGAAGTTTTGCTTTGGTTTTACATGCTATATGTGGGTCTCTTGCTCCAAGTACTGTCAACACCCAGCCCAGCGAGCAAAAGGCAGCAACGAATTAGGCATTACCTGGCATTTGTAGCACTGTTAATTACTTGTATAACATATAATGACTTCCTGAGATTTAGCGAGAAGGCCAAAAGTAGCGACTGCGGCTACTGCAGCTCCAGCTGAGTGGATGAACGCATCCTCCTCCCTCAGTTTGCTGGAGCAAACAGACTTTTGTCTTTGCAATCTGAACTGCTGGACAAGATAAAACCAAATCAAATGTAGACTCGAAAGATAAATTTGATCAGTTGTTGTAAGGCACCTAAGGACCCAACCTTCACTCCTGGCTCTCCAGCCACCTGATGGGGCACCTCTTTGGGGACAACCTACTGCCCTTGCAGTGGAGCCAGGAGATGAACAGCAAAGGGGGGAAATGACACATGCCTAGGTTTTATCTGAGTGCAATGTCAGATGGGGCCACGATGGTCATTCACGGGGGCTCAGAAGCCCTCCTAGAGCTTCAGCTGTGACCTCTGAGACTCCAGCTCCCCATTAAACTGAAATTATCCAACTGCTCTGAAACTCCTAGAAGGGATGAGAAGGCAATTAGACAGGCAGGCAGGCAGCACAGTCATATAAACATCATTCCAGTGGGAGACAAGGGTTTTGGATGTCTTCGACTTAGATGCACAACCTGGTTGTACATGAAGATTAGCATAAGTAAATTTAAACAGAAGAAAAATTACCAGCTAATGTGAGAGGTGAGACCAATTGTCCTTGTACCAAAAGTTCCTGGTACTTACAGTAAGAGACTCACAGGTTTGTACAAAGGAAGGTCAGTCTCAGAAAAAGGGAGTGCATTTTGTTCAAGAAATACTGTTCTTTCTGCTGAAAGGTAGAATGTATTTTTCCAAAGGGTCCAATAATTTGCCTTTGGAGTTATATACCAGTGAACATTGGGAATAGCTATGGAATGGGGGTTGGTGTTGGCCAGCTCTAGTCTGAAGGCCATTTTTTTTTAGCAGCTAAGGAAAATAAGTTTTACAGCCCAGGAACAACTCAACAGTTCCTTCCCTGAAGCATAAAACATTCACAGAAATCGGTGGGGGTCCTGGCTGAGAAGGAGCAGAATTCCTGGTTGAGCTTGTAGCCCCATACAAGGCTCTGGCGTGTAACGTGCTGCAGATCTGCGCGTGGGCAGGCCAGGGCATGGAATGGACTTCATGGTTCATGTACAGATCCAGAACCACAGGGGGAGGAGGGATGTGGTGTTCTGTACAGACTAACAGTGTTGCACTTGGTCTGGACGTGCGTTCCCACACTTCTGCCCCAGAGATACATCCACCATACCCACTGGAGAGCGCTGGCTGGTGGAGGAGCTGAGGGGTGTCCTATAGACTCCGAAATGATTTAGCAACCGTGCCTGCCCGTGGAAGGACACCCAGATTTCAGGCACAGCCAGGGGAGCTCACACACCGACCCCAAAGAGCCCCAGAGAAGAGCAGCTCTGCCCACAGCCTGCACGTGGAGGGGATGGTGTCCAACCCCCATGCTGCTCTTGGCACTGAGCCTGCCTACGGGGAGCGGCGAGGACTAAGTTCCCGTTTAATATCAACCAACCCTTGCGAGGCAGTCAACGTTGATTTGGAAAAGAGAAAGACAGCTAAAGGAAAGGCAGACTGACAGAGAGCCCCGGGGGGGCTCACTGGGGCTTACGGGGAGGAATCGCCCCAGCTTTTAGCCAGGTGGAGGGAGTTTGATGGCGGCAAAAGGCGCCATGCGAACGCCTGCACGGCGCACGCTGTAGGATGCAAGGATGTGGCTGGCTTCCAAAAGGAGTTTGCTTTGTGGCTGTCGATACAGTCCCTTGATTCATGGCTGGGTTTTGTTTCCCTCTTGACTTGTTGTTTGAAACACATGTGCAAACTGGCCAGAGTTTTGCTTTTCGTACTGTTCAAGGATGATCAGAACACAAAGTGCTGTCTCATGAGTTTTGTCGACCCGATTGCCTTCCAGAAATTTGCTCACATCTGATTTTGTTTCCTCTGCCCACTCTCTGTAGACAACCGAGTTTCCAGTGTCATTTGCCTCCTACGCACGCTCATTAACCCATTTCCCTCCACCTCCCATACTACAATGCCCATTTTATCCAATTAATGGTAGGAAATAAGTAGGGTTTTTATGACAAGGGGGTGAAGTTCCGTCTGACACTTTGCATCTTTCCAAAGAACAATGCTCTCTTAATGATTATGTTCAAATGACCATTAAGTTGGTGCTGCCACAGTTTTCCCTTCAGTTTTAATGAATATAATAAACAGGAATGAACCTCTGCTATCTGCAGCTGCTGCCATTGTCTGTGAACCGCACGTTGCTTCAGAGAAGTTTATTTTAGCTTTAAACCTTTTTCAAACAATGTGCAAGAGAGTCAGGAAAAAAAAAAAAAGGTGGTGCTTTTTTGTCAGCTCCCGCCTTTCCCAGATGTTTTTGGCATGAGAAACGCTGTAGTACAATTAAAAAGAAGCCTCATTTTCAGAAGTATTTGGGAAGCAGGACCTCAGTAAAGTCCCAGGAGTCTGAGAGCGCTCAGAAAATCATCAGTGGTGGAGTGCAAAGCCTCTCCCTGGTTGTATGACCATGCAAATCCCAGCCCTGTCAGTGGCAGTATCACGGAGTAAAACGGAGCGCAGGTTCTTCAGTCCTATTCAGACAAGGAGAAAATCCTGCCCTGACAATCGCCTTGTCTGAGGGAAATCTCTTAAGCTTTTTAAAAATGTCAGTCTATCCCAGTAACGCTTTGCACCTAGGACCCTTCAAGCAGAGCGTTCAGAGCATTTTATAATAATTTCCAGCGCTAGGAACAGACTTGTGTCAGACAAAGACCCCAAGAGCCGTGGTACATGGTGCTTGCTCTGAGCACTAACATTTCACTGACAGAGCACTGCAGATAGGCAAATATTTATTCTCATCTCATCAGAATTGAGTTCTTACTCTGTGTATTTTGACCTTTGAAATTTTTATTCGATATTCAGACGGAACCAGTGCTGCATATACTACCTTTAGTGATCATATCCAAGTCAAATTGCTCTTCTGTAAATATTTTGTTTCATATGGGGGTATCTGTGGGAGTCCTGAAGAGTTCTGAACACTGGAAACATTTAGTTTAACATTATTATTATGTACATACAGCTTTTGCTGCATTGTGATTAAGGTTGTGTCAGCAAGTAACATTTGAAAGCCAAGTTTAGGGACTTATAACTCGCTGAAGAAATTCACTTGGGGCGAAAAGTTGGCTTTTCAAGCAGTTCTGTGGGAGTCAGCCAATATATTTGAATTTCTTGGCTTCTCTTGGCTTTGAGTCACAATGTGACTGAAACATGAGTTTCTTATTTTCTCTGTTTAAAAACTGATCTGTTGTCTTCCCACCCATAATATAAGGTAGCCCCAATTGTTAATGTTTGACCTAAAAATAGTTGTATGTTTCTTATTCAGGGGCAGAAAATTTGGTCAATTGCAGACAGATTAACTAAATAACCAAACCCACATTGTGCGCTGTTACTTAGTTTTGTTTCTCAGGAAAATGTCTGATACATCTCTTTGCTGGGACAATTGGTAACATCATTTCCACAGGGCTGATCGTGAGCGTTGTAAGGTGTTTTGAGGATTTATGAATTCCCTGAGGGGGCAGTAGACATGTATAGCGTTGTTTGTCTTGCACATGCATGGCAGATAAAAATCCAAATGGTTTCACCTCCAAATGATAGTTTTAGGTGATGACTTGACTACTATGTGGTTGATTTGCACAGTTGGTGGTTTGGGTTGTTTTTGTTTTCTCACTGTTATGTATAAAGGGATGAAAACACTGTGAAGCCTCTTTTCTCTGAGGCTTTTCAAGGGTTATATTAAGGCTTGCAACAGCCCCGGGAGGCAGATTTTCAAATCACTGTTTTTATGAAACATATGCTGGTATTATACCCTGAGTAGGTAGCTGTGTTTGCTGTAGCGCTGCGTACATTATTGTAGGGCTGTACATACAGTTATCTTAAATTACTACTGTGGCATTGTCATCTGGAAACCTCATACCTTTTTTTGCTTAGCACTAACATGAAAGCAGGTTCTGATTAGGAATATATAAAGTTACTCATTTTCCCTTCATGAAGCTGTCTGAAATATCTGTGGCTTTTGATGAGGAGGTGTCCAGAGGAAGATTCAGTCCTCTTGTGGTTACCATGAAATTTCAGGTTTACCCAAAAAACATCTTCAGCATCCCCTGCCAGCATCTGCCATTCTTTTTCCTTACAGTTCCCGGACTTATTCCCAGCCCCCTGCTATGTTGATTATCCTGGGATTGAATGGTCTCCTCTTCAGGAAACCATCAGCTATCTGCTCAGGAAATTGAAGACACATTCTCTGATTATTTTGAGGACTATATGATTATTTTGAAGACTCCTACTTAGCATGGTCCAATCTTTTATTGACCCAAAGTGCAAATCTGGTACTGGGAAGAAGTCTCTTGGGGGGAGAGCTTGTCTTTTGGGAACAGGACGTTTGTGAGAACTGGCAGTGATGGGAAGGAGGCACGGAGGACGTGGCTGGAGGGAGATGAGGAAGGCTGCACCTCCCGAGGAGGAGGGTGCCAGGTAAGCTGCTGTAGAAGGAGGTGCTCACAGGGGTCTGCAGAAAAGGCTCTAGAAGTTTTAACAAGTAGTGAGACACGGTGGATGAAGCTTCAGCAATTGTTAAGCCCCAAAGTGAACTCTTGCTGCTGCTTTTAGGTTTTTTTTACTTAAATAAAAATATATCTTAGAGGTTATCAGCTTTTTAGGTCTAGCACTATCGATGGTATCAAACTCTAATGTACTAGAAATGTCTTCCCCAACTCTATTTGCTGACGCTGTTGGAAGACATACCCACCAGCCCTCTCTTCCCAAGCTGAAGAACTCCAATTTCCTTCCTTCCCATCTTTTCATCCACTTTGTTGCCCTTTCTTTTTGTCTGCAGGTCTGTTCGCTTGTCCTCTCCCTCCTGCAGTGCCCTGCACATGTGAGGTGGGGGCTGGAGAGCTGTTACCCTTCAAAAGTAATCTGTGACCCTGTTTCAAATGTTGTACTCTAGGTTTCACACAACACTGCTTCTTGCTGTGAGGGAAGAGACCAATTTAATGTGACTTAGCTCATTAACATGGTTAGCATAACACAGCTTAACGTTGCTCACTGCTCTGCAAAGCTTGAGGTTACCATAATCATTGCCACCATTTCACAAGCCCCAGAAGAATTCCCAATTTGACATGAACATGTTCCCAGAGGAGGTTGGAGATACGTGGAGGTTGCAAGGCAGCACATTGCAATCGTGGAAAGAAGGGAACATCAAACACCTTCAGATTGCCGCTGTAGCTTCTTCGTTCTCTGAGACCACAGGGGAGGAAGAGCTGCCTGTCAGAGAGCAAGGAAAAACAAAATGGTTGAGTGACCAGGTTGGCTCATGCCCATCCCGCTCTGCCTGGCCACCGTGGCTGTCACCCTGGCACCAGGGAAGGGTGTGCAGCTGGCCCAGGTGCTGGTGCAGGGTGCTGAGAGGGACCAGCCGAGGTAGCTGATGAAAACTCAACTTCTTCATGTGCCTCTTTGGTGAAACATTTACCCGTGGCTATTTACTGAGATTTTAAGAGAAGTCGGGCAGCAGTGTTTGGTACCCACTAATTAGATGCAGTTTGAACTGTGTTGTGGTAATGTAGTGAAAATCTGGCCCCTGCTGTGACATCTGCAGCCAGACAAATGACACCACCCAGCCTCTGGTCAAAGCCTATGTTTTCAATTCAGCAAATAACAACTGAAACACTGCAAGGACTCTTCAGAAAGACAGAGATGTATGAAAGACCAATTCCTATTTTGTCTATAAGGTGTTAAACAGGGCTGAAAAAAGCATGCTCTTTTTCTTTTCCCCCCCAGATAGCTTTATGGACAGTAAGTATTCTTTGTGATTTATTTCTATTATTTTTTGAGAAAAGAGTATTGCTATTCTGTTCAGGAGTTCCATGGTCTAGTGGGAGGTGTCCCTGCCCATGGCAGGGGGTTGGAACTCAATGATCTATAAGGTCCCTTCCAACCTGAACCATTCGATGATTCTATGATTCTATTCTGTGACTCATGTTTTAAAACAGAGAAGAAGCTTCCTTGTAGAAATTAGCAGATCTGATGATCTGGGAGTCATTTGCTTTGGAACATGTGAGGTCTTCTTTCTAATGTACATGTTACTGAATTAAAAAAGCCAGCATAAGACTTGCATGTAATTCATAAGATGTCAGAAAAATGTAACTGAGGCTCACAAGTTGATTTTTGTTTTTTTTTTTTTCAAGAAGTAACAGTGCCATCTCCAAAAGCACAGCTTAGAGGATCTCAGATTCTTACACTCCTAAAAGGGAGGGCAAGTGCCAAAAAGAGGAGAGATCTCGTGAACGTTGCAACAATATCAGAGGAAGTGGAATGACCTTCCCCACTGCCCAAGCTTAGATGAGTCCCTCTGTGAGGGTTTAGGACTGAAAAACAGATGTAGATGTCCAAAGGGTGGGCAGAGAATGGTAATGCAACTAAGCGGATGCCACGCTACGTGGTGAAATCATACATTCTGTAAATGGGAGGTCTATAAATAGTTTTTTAAGGCCTGAAAAATTATTAAAAGAGAGCTTAGTACCTGGTTATGTGATCCTTCAAGAGCTGCAGCTGCTCAATAGCTTGTTTTGGACCACAGCACGGAACCAGAGGCAGTACATTTTACAGATGTGCTTCCAACCATTGCGAACGCATTACTCAAGGTCATTGCAGAAGGTCACCAGTATACTGCCGGGATGGTGTGTGCTGTAGGTTTCCATATGAAGCTGCTGCCACCACAAGAAGACACTCAGTCTGTTGGCTCAGAGCGTAACTGCCTCCCAGTTTCATCTCTGGAGGTCTGTGGTCCTCAGCATGCTGGCAAGGTGGCAGCTGCCACAGAAACGCCCGCCACCCGGTCCTGTAACAGGCTGACCACTTTTCCTAACATTGAGAATTAATAACCCCTCTCTCCCACGCAGAGTGTGGCGTGGGGCAGAGGAGTTGTGCTGTCTCACTGCAGCGACCATGGAGCACGTTCAAGCATTGTTTGGTGCTGAAAGCTGCCTCCAATTAACCCAGCTGCACCTCCTTATTAGGAGTGGAGACTGGGCTGCCATTCGACGTGATGCTAACCACAGCACTCCCGCTTGCCACCAGCCAGAGAATTTGGTGTGTCCTAGCCACATCAGCTCCACAGCCAATTGGACTCCCCTTCAACGAGACTTAACCTCCTCCAGCCTAGATCTGCAAGGAGGTTTAGTTTCCTAAAGGCGTAGAAAGCAACTAGAATTAGGAGGTCTTTAGCCACATCATAGAATCAGAAAATCATAAAATGGTTTGTGTTGGAAGGGACCTTAAAGACCATCGAGTTCCAAGCCCCCTGCCATGAGCAGGGACACCTCCCGCTAGAGCAGGTTGCTCAAATCCTGTTGGCACCAAGGGGATCTAGGTGCCAACTGGCATGGAGCTTTTGTAAAGATCAACTCTGTTGAAGTCAACAGGATATCGACACCAGACTAGAAGAGTAAAGCACCTCTCTGGGTGCTCTGGTACCACCCAGCAGTCCCCTGTTCGCATTCCCCCATGTTTTTGAAGCCTGAACCTGTGGGCCTGAGGAATATCATTGAGTTGGAAGGTCCCTTCCAACTCAAACCATTCTATGATTCCATGATTCTGTGATCATTCATGATGCCTATCTGACATAGCAGAAATGGTTGGAGAGCAGCACTGATTAGCAGCACTTATTAGCAAAGCTGGACATTGTCACACCTTCAGCCCTTCAGGCTAAACCCAACTTTGAACGTGCACCAGCACAACCAGCTCCCTGCCCATATGTTAGTGTAGAATGAACTCCAGGGTAGGTGACTCCCCTGGGCTGAGCCAGGGCTGGATGTATGGCACGAACACCAGCCCTTGGCTGGTTCAGGGGCCGTGCAGACAGCTGGCTGTGCCAAATTAGCCCCGCATGAATTATCAGAGCTTATGAGTCAAAGCTGGAAGGTCCTTTTGCAATCGGGACATCAGCTTCTACAGCACTCGTTGGCTTTTGTAATGTTAAAGCCAGGCTGCTTGGCTGGGTCTCACAAAAGGGGCCTTGCTCCCCGTGCACACACATTAGCAGGGATGCTCCCGGTCACAGCGAGCACCGGCGGCTCCCTCGCTGGAAAATTCATCTGAGAGCAAGAGCAAAATGCTGCTTGGATGGAAATGGCTCTCAGTTGTGCACCTCCACCAGGAATGTGGCTCGTCCCGTTAAAGCTTTCAACCTATGGGTTCCTTACCTAGAAGGGTCTTGCCATGAAACAAAAAAAAAAAAGGCTACTCACCCCCAAAACTCTGGTTTTATCTTCTGCCAGCCCGACGCCATCCCTGGAAAGAGGCTGTCAGCCCTGCCGAGGTACCCGGGAGTTCAGCACTCAGGCAGGGCTCAGCGTCCATCTCTGCAGCAAGAAGCTGGAAAGCACATGAAACCAAATTACTCAGATTTTCCCATCTGTGCACATGTGCTTAGCTGGTGTTAAATTATCAGTGTAAAGGCCTAGTAGCTTCGTAATGTACACACAGAAAGATTCCCACAGATTTTTCCTTTCTTTTTTTTTTTTTTTTATTGAAGCCAGCTGAGTAAATTCATAGGAAGTTGTAACAGAACAAGTGAAATGTATACCCACATTCCCTGGGAATCCAAATGCCTTTAACACATACTGTATTTCATGTGAAATTTATTTTAGAAGACACCAGAACAACATAATTTTTTCATCGCTGTGTTTTAAAGCTATCACTTTTGAATGAAATAAGGTGACAAGAAAAAAAAGAAAACGTGAAAATCCCAGAACTTGATACCCTTCTCCCACACTTTAAGTGAAGAGATTAACTTCTCCGTTTTTCTGGGTCACTCTCAAATTTATTACTAATTACAGAATAACTTTAAAATGCAGACCCAATTTAAACTACCATGAGGGAGAAGCAGCTGGAATGACTTAATTTACTTTGGAGTTGGGTGCTGTCTTGTGCTTATTCTCTTATTTTATTTCAGAAATCACTGCAATCCCATTTCATTTAAATAAAAATTATTTCTGTCCGTGGCAGGAAGGCACTATTTAGGCACCGCACGAACAGGGACCGTTCGGGGGGCTGGGGAATCTGTCTGCTAACCTGCAGGGTGCTCAAGCTGCTGAAGAGCAATGACCATGTTGATCTCCATGGGCTTAGCAGACCCGCCGTTGGTCCCAGCAGCCGTGTTGATCTGTGTGGTCGCACTGGCGAGCAGCCTGGTGGTTGCCAGCTGCTTGCCAGTCCCAGCATTTGCGAGGAGATGGCACCATGGCATCCTTTTCCCAATTTCTACCCTGACTCCACTGCCTAGCCTCATAAAAAAATCTGGGAGCCAGACCTCCAGCTTGTTGGAGGCAGGGGCTGATTTATGCTATCTGAGGGATCTGAAGGTCTCCGCAGTCAGTTCCTCATTTGTAAAATAAACTGAGCAGAGCTTAATGAGATTTTGTGAGATGACTTTGGTGAGCCCTGCGTCGGGCGCAGTAACACTTAGCCTGCAGCGACGGGGGCTGATGCTGCCTGTGCTGCCTGCTGTGATGCAGAGATGGGGCAGTGGTCACTGACGGGAGGAAGAACTGCAAAAACCAGCATTTCCTTGGGGCTGGCACTGCCTGCTCGTACAGTTTATGATGGGGATAAATACTCAGAAGGGCACGATCCATCTCCCGTTGAAGTCAATGTGATGTCCTGCACCAGGATATGAGCCTGGGTTTTCCGGAAACAAACAGTTTCTGCTTTCATTCTGAAATGAAATGATTTGTTACTCAACTACATGGTAACTGTAGATGCCACTTAATACTGCAGGAGCTGCTTCTGCAAAATTTTGCTCACGAGTGACTGTGCTGCTGAGCTGTGAGGAATTCCTTCCCTGAGCCAGGTCTGCAAGGCTGGGCTCCTGGTGTTTTGTGGGGTGGCACATTTCCAAAAGCGCACGTACAACTTAGGGACATGTCCCACTTTGTGCAGACAGCTAGACCCACTCTTTCTGGGCTCCCCGACCCCTTCTTCTGTTGAACTGGAGCAGAAATGAACTTTACAGAATCACAGAATCCCACGGGATTGGAAAGGACCTTTGGAGATCATCTAGTCCAACCCTCTCCCCCAACCCCCACCAAAGCAGGTCCACCTAGAGCAGGTTGCACAGGAACTTGTCCAGGCGGGTTTTGAGTGTCTCCAGAGAAGGAGACTCCACCACCTCCCTGGGCAGCCTATTCCAGTGCTCTGCCACCCTCAAGGTAAAGAAGTTCCTCCTCCTTTAGCAGAGCTGAGTTCAGCCTTAGAGCCCTGGAGGTCCTCAGCAAACATAGCTTTAGTTGGCGTGTTCAGCAAACACAGATCCAACCTGGTCTCCCACACCTTGTCCTTCATCAATGGTATTGCTTAACAGGAAGCCTGATTTTGAAATCACCCCAGTCTTCCAAATGAGCTCAGTCCCAGCATGCTGGCCATCACATACACATCCAGCAAGGATTCCCTGCTGCCTTCTAAAAAGATAGCATGACATTTAAATGGAGGTGGGACAAGGCAATGATATAAAGGCTGTAACTTGTAAAATAGCTGTTGCTTTGCAGTAGTTGAGGTTCGCTTTGGGAGGCTAAGATATCTTGTTTATGATTGCAGTGAGAGTCCAAGATGCCAGGAGGATCTGCCCTGCAGATTTGTGCTTTCCTGTTTTATGGCTATGAGTTTCCCTAAGGGCGGGGAGAACTGGTCCTTCACCTCTCACAGATGCTCCCGTGCTTCAGTCCTTAAGCAAAACCCCAGGTTTCCCTGCACAACCATGCTCACGGCCACGCATGGAATAAGACTCTGCTGTATATTTTATGATAAATCTCGCTCACTTGGGAAACTCGTGGTGCTCATTGGCATTGGCTGCGTTCCTCGTGTAAGGAAGGGATGAGCATGTGAACCAGGAGCATGGCCTTCAGAAGTCTGATTTTCCAGCAGTACCACTCATCTCTTCTCTTGGGCTGTACCCCCACACCAAGTCTTTTCACAATGCCATGCCCTCTTCTTGCCACACTCTCTCCTGGTTGGCTTTTCTGCACTATGTTCCCTGCTCCAGGGACCAAGCAGGACTTTCATCTTGGGTGAGGGAGCTTAGCACCAGGCCGGGTCAGAAGAAAACGCAGGAAACGGTGCTTTTCTGCTGGAATTCCCTGACTCGGCGAATCCAAGCAGCCTCGTGGAGAGGCTTTGATTTCGGCACAGTTCTGCTGGAGTGTGGTGGACTCCCTGCCTTCTCTCCTTTCATTTCCCCGTTTCACCAGCATCCAGGATGGAGCCAGCTCTCCCGGGCTATCCAAGGCCATGAATCCCGGCCAGCCCCACAGTCCCTCTCCTGGAGCATTTCGAAAAGTGTAGGCTTTCCTTCCAAATCCCCTGTGAAAGTCCAGTTTCCAAAGAGCAAAATCCTCCCTGGGGCTGCCCAGCTCCTCTCGTCACCGTGCAGGATGGGGCCTTTCCAGGCTGACGTCTGGGCTCGGTCCAGCTTTCAGAGGCTTCATGCCCTGGAGGGGCACAGGTCTGGCAGGGCTCACACGCTGCTCAGCAGCCGTCGTGACAGCCCTAATCATGTTGACAGTCTGACAGGGGGGGCTGGACCTCCCCAAAGGGGGACAACTGCAGGTATAGGCAGGGGATGCTGCCTCCTTCCTTCCCCCATGTCATCTCCTGCAGATTCCTCATCCCACCTCGCAAACACCGCTCCAGAGGTCTTTTTGCTCTTCTCATGGAAGTATCAGTGGCTGCAGTCTGTCCCTGTTGGAAAAAAGAAAAGCTTTTGGGGTCGGGAGGCGTTTGTTCCTGGGGACAAGGGAGCTCTGTTCCTGGGGAGAGGTTCCTCTCTCCTCCACCTCCCTCAGCAAGGGGAGAGGATCAGGCCCTTTCAGGTAACAGTAAAACAATGGGCTAAATGACTTCAGACTTGGGGGTTATTGGGTTTTGGGGTTTGGGTTTTTGTTTGGTTTTGGTAGCTTTGTTGTTTTTTTTTAATGAGGCCACCCATCACCCCAGTGTCCGAGTGTGCACCCTTGGGAGAAACCATCTGGGGTGGCTGTTATCCCACCAAATGGAGGTACCTGGTCACACGTGCCCTAGGAGGAGCGTACCCCGTTTGTTTTTAGAGAACTGCTTTTCATGCAGTACTTTCTTCCCTTTGTCAAATGCTAGGAACTGAGAAGGTCACAGGGCTGATTATATTGGCTGTATGCAGGCAGCATTCAG
Organism: Tringa tobata; assembly: GCA_033628505.1. NCBI lineage: Eukaryota > Metazoa > Chordata > Aves > Charadriiformes > Scolopacidae > Tringa > Tringa tobata. The sequence continues at coordinate 381,699 of JAHREE010000096.1, forward strand.
GCTTCCCAGCAGAGCTCTGTCAGTGCAGTTCAGGCCTGACCATAACTCCCCTGAGCTAAATCTGTCATTTACGCTTAGTTTTCTGTCCATGAAAAATATTTACTGGGGCTTGAGTTAAAAGTTGCCAGATCAAGCCTTTGTTTTACCCAATAGTCGTGTAGTTAAGGGAGCTTTCTAGGATGCAAACAGAGGTATTCATCCTAATATACTCATGGCATTCAATAAAATAAAACCTCTCCTAATACCACAGAGGAGCTGAAATCCTCAGGTGCTCCCTGTCTAGCTTAATAATATCATCACTGAGTTTTCTTGGCTCGTCTTCTTCTTGAAGTGAAACATGCCAAAATACTAATGACAAGGGATTTTTAAAGAGTCGGTGATTTGTTGCATTGGAAAATGGACAAGTGCGGAAGACAACAGTTTTGGAAAGCTCCCACAGATCGCCAGCCTCCCTCCAAGTTTTAGCAGAGACCTTGTAAAATGGACTGTCAAGGTTATCAGCACGTGGACAATAAACAGCTCAGGAATGCAAGGTTTTGCGGGGAAGATACAGCTCTAAAATATTTGCTGGGAAGACCTTGAAGGAGGTTAGGTTTGAAACCTTCCAAAGATAAGCAGTCATGGCAATATTTGTTATTTACATGTAGCTACCATCCCTCTTTCTTTTACAAAGGAGGAATCACTTTGCGAGAATTTGAAATAAAAGCTCATATGTAGATGGCTCTGATTAGGGACTCACAGAAAATGCTGCTCACTTAAGGTTGCTGCCTAAATCTGGTCTAAACCAAGGCAGTCCAGTGGGTTTGTTTTTCTAAAGGTGTTAATAGTCTCTGCTGAATCCTGCAGGGATGGTAAACTGTTGCCACCTCAGCCATCCACCCCACGGCCCTGAGGAGTTTCTCCTGCTGAGGAGCCAAATCTGGAGAAGGGAACGTCTTCTCCTACCTCCTGCCCCCTGTGCCCCAACGAGGGTGAGCTCAGCCCACAATAACAGACTATGGGGTGGGCGGCCAAGGCATCAGCCCACGTTCCCATCCATCGGCTGGTAGAGGGAAGGGATGAGATCCCAGCGAGACTCTTCTCTTACACCACCCCAGGAAAATTCAGCAGAGCCCATCTGCCAAAGCCCTCAGTGCCTGAGGTTCACTGTATAAAAAGGATTACAGAGATTTCTAGCTTGAAACAATTTTATTTCAACTCTTGTAAACCTACACTTTGTATGTCAAAACCCCTTTAAGAACATATAGAGATTTGGGGGTGTTTTTTCTCCTTTCTGTCTTTTGCCTTGTGACATGTTTGTTCTGAGATCACCTTCTAGGCATCTTCTATTAAAATATATGTGACAAGCACCAGATCCACTTTCACGCAGCTGTGCAGAATGTTATTTTTCATGCTAATGCACTGTTACAATTCTACTGAGTGCAGTTATCTAGAGATCAAATTCACCACATGTGCGCTGTGTTTTTTGGCTACCAGGTCAAGAGCAACAGGGAGAAGGAAGCGATGCTCGTGTGTTAACTGTTCGTGTTGCTTTCATGAAACATGGGCTTAATTTTCAGGCAGCCAGAGGAGCTTTTTCTTTGCCCACCTGCCCTCTTGGTTTTTTGTTTTTCTGTCAGCACAGCTGACTGCTTCATCGAGATCTAAGACCCAACGGACTGTTATTACATGAGACAGAGTCACTGTCTGCCACCAGGAGATGATTTAATGTTATGTGATACACAACCTTACTCTATGCCCCCCTACTGTTTTCCACACAAAAATCATTCTCCAACTTGCTTTGCTGTCAGGTTTCACCTAGGAGAAAATTTGAGTCACTGACTACAGCAATGACAGCAACCAGAAGTAATGATTAAAGACCTCCTTGTCATCCCTGTGCCAGATAGTCGTGGGTGAAACAGGCTTACAAAGACACGTTCAAATCTTATTTACCCCAAGCCCAGAGGCTGAATTCTGCCTTATCTAAGATGCATGCAGTACACATCAGGGCTGCATGCAGGAGTTGTTAAAATAGCCCCAAATGTCAAGTTACGCCGTTGAAACAAGGAGGAAATCCTGGGTTTGGGGAAATACTAGCTATTAGTGTGGTCAGAGCCCCACTCCAAATTGCTCTTAGAAATGCAGGGGAAGATTTTAAGGTTGCAAAAAGGACTCAAAGCAACAACATACAAGCAATGCAGCCTGTCACTCGAATATCAAATCCCTCTTAACAGCCACCGGTTTCTTTCCTACTGTCTGAGCTAAGACCTGACACCATGTCTGGTGGCCTTTCTCCATTGCAGGCTACTTCGCTAAATATGAATCAAAGTTGCACTTCTTTGGGGCGAGAGGTTTGAAGCCTTATTCACAGATTTTGGCCTTTGAAGAGGAATTATTTCTCCCAAGCACTTGCCCTATTGCCTTCTTCGGGGAAAAGGGCATCTACAAACTGTCTCCAGCTTCTGGAGAGAGTTTTATCTTTTACAGCTTCCACCACTTTGTTATTTCTTCAGATATAAGGAGAGACCTTGCCTCTTTCCCTTTCCTCATTTTCTCATAGTCTCATACACCAAGTCAGTGGAAACTATTTCCCAGACATTTCTATGACTTCTGGATTGCTGAGTGTACAAGAAGATGCCTTTTAAGTTTACACTCGATAAAAAATCATGTCTCGTTCATAAGTTAATTATTTGAGAATGTCACAATAATAAACTTTGGCTTCTTAACCTTTTCCAGAAATGATGCCAAGACCAAATCCTGCGGCTGCTTTCTAGCTACTGATTAGTAGCTACAAATCTGACCTTTTCTGTCTATGTAGAAAACAGAGGCTGTTATGCAGCTCTCTATGCTGCTAGAGTCAGCTTGATTACAGCTCCATCTTTCTTTCCAAGTAACATTAGCCTTTGGGTGTTTTGGTCCGTGTCCCTTTTTTTCTTTTGAAGAGAGACATGGACCTGAGCTAGACTTTGAAGAAGTTCAAAACATCACTCCTGCTCACAAATTAGTTAGGCTCCACCTTTGCTTCTGCTCACTTCTTACCAGTTGTGTGCTTATTGCTGTCACACCTGACCACTTTTGAGTAGTGTGTTGTGCAAAGGGGATATGTCCCTTGGTCATATGCTGTGTGTTCTGCCAATCTCTTCCAGGAGAAGTGTCAGTGGTTGAGAGCTTGGAAGGGAGTTTAATTACATGTTTGTTAAATGTGCATGCCAACACGTACATTAAGCAGCCTTCCAAGATTAGGTTGAAGAACGGCTTCCTGCCAATGGAGAAGATGGTGGTGAGGTTTGTGATACCTGATAATTGCTGGGAGGTTTGTGCCACCCTATGGACTGGGCCTGGAGTCTGTGCCGTCTCCTGCTCAGATGTGCTTGGTTAAGGAGCTCTGTCTTGCAGAGGAATAAGGTTTTCAGGAGGACTCAGTTTCACCCCAAGACCCACACTCCACGCAAAGCTCCTCAGCAGTGCCAAGCTGGCGGCAGCGACTGCACTGAAGAGCTTTGTTTATCACGTTGTTGTGCTCTAATTATTACTCAGACTCAAAATTATGTGTTCTTCAGGAATGATGGGGTTTGGGACTGTCAGTCAAAATTTGTTATGATGAGTGATGTTGTTTTCATCCCAGTTTAGCTAATGCCAGTGAAAACGTTCCAAAAATTGTTGTGTTTGTCATGTATGCTTTACAGTTTAAAGGTGATCCCTTTATGCTATTATCCCCCTGCCACTGTTGCAGAAATAGTGTCTTCTTTTTAAGGTGTTCAGAGTCATCTGCTTAGCACTGAGCTGATGACAGCTTCGTATTTGTCTCCGGAGGTTGCCTGGAAATTAACCCCTCTGTATTTAGCTCGCAGTGTGCCTTCTCAAAGCCTCGTCTGGAAGGTGGGGAGGTGGTACAGTGGGGCTTGGTGAGTCTGTGCCGAGGAGGCTGAAAGAACAGGGCTGTCTTGCCCAACATCAGTTATTCCTGTAGGCTGAGGTTTGCAAAAAATCAAAGTGCTGACAAACAAAACCCTGATGAAGTTCACTGCAAAAATTAAAGCATCTCCCACTTGCAGCTCTCTGCTGACTCCTGCCCCGGGGTTCCCAGCCCGGCGCTGGCAGGATGGAGCCTGTGGCTCAGCCTCTACAAGTAGGACCAGCTTTCACCTGTCCTTCAGGCTGAGCACCCCTCCTGTGGTGCTCTCTGGCCTGCTTGGTGGTGGAGCTCGTGGCTGAGGGAAAAGAAAAGCTGGTGGCAACGTCTTGAAACTCCTGCTACCGTGTGTCGAGCGGCTGTGACTCAAAGCCTCTTCTGGCTCTGAAATGGCCCATGGCTGCACCTCGGGGTGCAGGGGGAGCTCGGTGCTGAGCACCAACCCTGGCATCTGTGGGAACTCGATGGGTTAGCATTTATCTGCCCTAAAAGGAAAGAAGAGGGAGGCCGGTCTCTCAGTGCCACAAATGTGGAACTACTCACCAATTTTCAGGATGTAATTACTTCTCAGTTAATGGAGTCCCTTGAAAAAGCTCTGGACACTTTTTGCAGCCATAACTAGTGAAGTCACTTCTGTGTTACCACCAGCAATTTTGGTCCTTACTACGTTTAGATTGTCAGTAAACCCACAAATGCTCTGTAAAATGTCAGCAATTTACAGCATACCTTTGGAATTCAGACCCAAACCAATTTTGCACTATAGGTATGATGGATTAATCACCATTTTATTCTGCATATAAGCAAAAAATCTTTCAAGTCAGTTCTATGCCGCAGAGGAAGTCAGTGGAGCTTTCCCTGTAACATGAGTAATGAATCTTGGCTGGGATGAGCAGTTTGGAGCCACAGTTCTGCAAAAATTCAAATCCCTGAAGGAAGTACGGTAGCATGGAGGCCTGCAAGTAATGGATTACAATAATCCCACCAGGAAGTGATAATAGCATATATAAATATTTGCCTTAGTTGATTGTAAATTATGTCCTCCTAAAAGGTGTTTGTCACTGTCGTTAGCTGTTAGCATCTTCTAAATGCTTTACCAGCTGTGGTGTCATTCACAATGAGGACTCCATCTCTACCAAGCACAACCAAAGTGTCTGAACGGGATCAGATTAGTTTTTCGTAGCGTTTTTATTCCACCGATTAAAAACAAACCAAAAAGCCTGTGGTGTCAATCTGGAGCATTTTCCTGACGACACAGAGCGTGCAAACCATGGAGGGAAATTGTGGCCATCTAGAGGTCTGCATCTAACCAGAAGCTGAAATGAGATCAGATTCATATGCAAAGAGGGGGAGGATTTCACTGCCCCGCAAAATACCACCCGTTTTTTTAATGGTCTTGGCTCTGCAGAGTCCCGGCCGAAGGTGGGGAAGGCTCCGATGAATGGGAACAACCTGTACCAGCAAACAGCACTTGCCATGTCCCAATCAGAGTCCTGTCAAGCCAGGCACACTCACAGCCTTTTACGTCTTGCAAATTCCAAGAGGGATTAAGTCTTCATTGTCAGTCTGGTGAAGCAAGTTGAAACTCAGCTGAAGTTTTAAAGAAAAAAAAGAAAGATCCAACAGTCTGCAACAGAGGCAGCAGACTAGGAGAGAATGGGATTTAGAACAGAAGCACAGCCAGAAATCAATGGAGCTTTTCTGGCATCCCTCCTCATTTATCTATAAATCCCATTCTCTCAGCTCTTTAGGCCTTATCTCCACACAGAAGCTGAGTTAGTTTTATTTTGTAAACCAATTTAGGAAAGCTAGTGCAAAGGCCTGTATAGATCCCCGTATTTCGGTTTAAGAGTGGCTGCAGAGGTTAAGCTGGCACCTGAAACAAAACCTCAGTTAAAGTGGTACTGCTCGGGCTTATCTGCGTGGAAGATACAGCCAAATAACTTAAATGTGAATTTAAACTGTTCGAGGTAAAACCTATTAAACCCCTGGGTGGATGCTTTTATTCAGACATAAAGGAGCCTTTAGTTTGCTCGATTCATTCCTAAAGCAAATTACAGTTACTTTATTTCTGAATGAAACCTTCCATATAAGGATTTAATGTGCTTTAACTAATCTACTTTAAATTCACATCTGTAATTTGGCTTAGTTTCCTGTGTATACAAACCCTGTGCATGTAGTCCAGGTCTGATGTGCTGGAAGAGGAAGGCAGAAAAATTTCCTCACTAAACTATGTGATAAGTAGATATCAATTTCTCAGTAAAATGAAATAAAAGCCCCAGGTATCTCCAAAGCATCAGTCAGCCGGGTCCTCGCAGCCCTACCAGTGTACACCATTTGAAGATCCATCCTTTTGCCTGTGGTTTGCATTGCTGTTTTCACCTTATTCCTTGCTGGACATGGGTTCCAAGTATCAAAAAAAAAAAAAAAAAAAAAAGATTTCTGTCAATTGAAGTATCAAAAAAAATCATTTCTTGCCTTCTCGCACATTCAAGCTGTTCTACCAGAGGGCAGCTTTGCTCCCCAGGTAGAACTTGTAGCAGCTCTGGTTCTCCTTAGAGCACTTTATTTCTCCCTCCTGCAGCTCCGGCAGGAGCCGTGTAACACAGTCCCTGCTCTGAGCTGTTAATGATCGCACGCGGCTCTTCTTCTTGATGAACTTTCGCTTTCACCAGGTTCTCAATGACAGGATGTGGTTTGCTGTGTGAATGTAAATGAGAGAGGAGAATCTGGCCCTGTAGGTTTTCAACCCACTTCTAAAATACTCCAGGGTCTTGAGCTGCATAGTTTATCTGACTTTTTCTCCCCCACAGCTTTGTTTTTTTTGGTGCTGCCATTTGCTAGTGCTGGGGTGAGGATCGAACACTCATCAGAACATTTCCTACTGCCTAGAAATTAACCTACTAATTCAGGGGAAGGTTCATTTACCGAAACATCCTCTCCATGACAGCAATTAGCGGAGGTATTACAGGAAAAGGTGCAAACAAACAAACCAAATAACCTTAAGAGTAGATGGTTCTGAGCAAGCCTGTCAAAAGGTGCTTGGGGTTGAGTGCTTGGACATGCACCCACATTTATTCACGTAGGGTCGAAGCAGAATTAGACTATTTAATCAATTGCTATAGAAGATGCTACACACAGAGGTACAGGGCTCTAATTCTATTCTTCTTTACAATTTAGAGGAAGGGGAATTAGAAGCTAAGAAATAAAAACTGGTCTGAGAGGGGAAGTCAAAGCAGGATTTGGTATTCTTTTTCTAAGTGGCGGGCATCAAACCCGTTTGAAGACCACAATGAAAACTGATGCTCATATTCCTGACTTTTCCCTCTTATGGGCTGGGTGGAAGGCAGCCAGTGGCTGGAATTATACACCTGCATTTGTCTCCAAATTATCAGTGAAAAAATAAGCATAATTTTAAAATCTGCAAAGTATGTTAAAGTCAGTAGGTTTGGGGGTTTTTCCCCTTCTCTCCTCAGTTTCCTTCTCTCCATCTCAGGTTTTCTTTCATGCTGTATTGATACTCTGAGCACGTTAAGCAACAGCAATAGCCCATACCATAGGTGACTATCTTCCTCTTTGAGCAATTAATTATTTCAGATTTTTTACATTTTTTGACATATGTTTGCAGCTGGTGCTGCACCCTTATTATGCAAAAAAGCAAAGTACTGGTCTTAGGGGCTGAGCCTGTGGTGTTGATTTGCTGTAAAAGCTTGAAACGTGTCTTGTTTTTTTCTTTCTCATTCCTGGCTCCCATTTGGACACGCTGTGCCCACGTGGCATCTCCGAAAACTTACTGCAGGATCAAATGTACTCATTCCTCTACATTTCTTCTAGTAGATATACTGTAAGGGCAGTCTCATTTGACTTCCAGCGTAGTGTAAACGGGTACGACAGAAGTGTGAGTCTCATCTCTGCAACGATCTGCGCAAGCCTATGGGGGAGGTGGGTCTGGGCTCTTTCAGAGACTGCAGTGAGGTTGCCATACAACGTTGCGAGATACTTTCTGAAGAAAGGCTGCTCTTCGGTGGGCACGGCTGCATATAAGTAGACATTAGGAGAACCTGTCAACTCAAAGTTTATATCCGAACCTTTGAAATCCGGGTATCATCTCAGGAAGATCAGTAATCAAATGACATACAATGAAACCCACAGCAGGGACATGCCAATTGGTGTCACTGTCTGTCCTGATCTTACCACACAGCTACTCTAGACATTTCCTTCCCACTGCCCATCCATGGCACATCGCTCACCAAGTGTTTGGGCAGACGTCACGTTTCACCTCTGGAAAAATTAAGGAAAACCTTGTTCTCTCCTCTCCAACTCACTCGTGAGGTAGAGGAGCTGGGAGGTGGATTTCACCTTCAGAGAGAACATTTCCAGCTCCCGTGGTCCGCCCGGACCCTGGGAGAGGGGAACTCCCATTGAGATCAGGGGAGGGATCAAAGAGTGGGGGTTTGCCCGAAGGGAGCCGTGGGGCAGCCCTGCCGTGGGTGATTTCACACCTGCACATTCCCATAGCTGGCAATCAAAGGCTGCATGGCCCGGAGCTGAGAGTTGTCTCTTTGTTGCCAAACTTGTAAGTTCAAGTAGAATTGGGGGGGGTGTGTTTGATTTTTCTCGGATTTTTCTATACGTAACTTTTCTGTTTGTCTCTGTCACATGGATTGTGACCTTTTCAGCCTCTAAGTAAATTCAAGCAATACAAAGTATTTTTGGTAGGATTTGCAGGTGGTGTAAGTCAGAATAAAGCCGTAGAGCCAAGGATCAGGCCCATCACACTTTTTAAAGGTCAGATGCTTTCTTATCAGGAAATAAAACCTAAAAGGTCCTGATTTACCATTCCGCTAGCTTTAAGCCAGTACATTTCCACTGAAATCAGCTGTAACTAAATCACTACACTGAGACGAAGTTAGACTAACATGTGTATGAAACAGTTTTCTTCCACATTGTCCTGTCTAACTTTAATGATATCTTGGGCATAGTGGTTTGAGCCAAAAAAAGCACTCTCTTCAGATGATCTTTAGTCCATGCAAGTTTTCAACATCCTAGTCTTTATATTGCAATATTTTAATTATTGTTTACTTTATTTAATTACTGTTTTCCTTGCTAATTCTAAATATACATCTTTCCTCTCTACTGCAAGGCTTTTGGGATTTTTCCAATCACTCCAGTATCAAAGAACATTTACACTCTTGTATTTAAACTTCTTGTGCTTGTAAACTAAAACCTGTGCAGCCCTAAGGCCAAGGCTTTGGCTGTGTGTTGTAGGTAGTTGATTTTTTTTAATGTATATGCTAATCTTTTAGGTAAAGGTCTTTTGCAGAAGTGAAAATCTTATCAGAAAGTTTTATGTTTACATTTTCTGATTTGGATGAAAAGATAAAAAGTGAAAAATCTGAAGCTGATAAATGAAATTTCTTCATCTTCTATTTTTTCCCTTTTTTTCCTCTTTGTTCTTTTTCTTTTTTTTTCCATGTTATCTCTATGAAAGGGGTGTGAGACGAAATGTATGAAGACCAAAAGCCTTTCCATTTCATGTGGGGAAAAAAGAGCTTTGTTATTCTACTGAACATGGGAACATTTGGGAGATAATAATTTCCTTTTGCAATAATATATGTGTGTGTGTGTATATATATCTCATGGAGCTGAGACACCCCCAGGCTTCTGAGGCATTTCAGTACTAATTCCCCTCTTTCTGTGATATTTTTCAGGATGTTTTTTGTTTGAAGAACTCAAGGCACTTGCTATGAAGGAGATCTTTAGACTGTACGTGGTAGGGAAGCACGTGAAGTAAGACAGGGAGGGGTGGCATCACTCAGGTGCTCACACGAGTAGGAACACAAGCCATCAGATGATTAGCAAGGATTAGCAAGCGCTGTGGTGGGACGGGAGGGCTTCAGGAGTGCCAAGGACCCTCTGTCTACACTTAGGTGTCTTAGGAGGTGTTTTGCTTTGGACTAAATCTTGTGCGGTCTCATGGGCTAAGCAGCCTGCCAGTGGTTGCACACATTGGGTGTCCCTCTTGAGCACAACTTTTGAGTTCACCTCACTTGTGAGGAGGAGTTTGCGTGCTCTGGGACCACTCCGTGACGTGACATAACCTGTGGGAAGCGGGAGGAAAGAAAGAGGTTCGCTTCAGGAGAGTTCACCCCGTGGGACACAAAACACTTGTGCTGACACTCCTGCGGTGACAGAAGTTGGGGGGATTTGCTGCAGCCACGCTGGGAAGGCAGCTCAGGGCTGAGGGGTCTCCTGACCTTCCTGCTCCCCTCACCGAGCCCCCCGCTGCCTTCCAGGGAAGAGCTTCCCTCTCCCAGTGCCCGCCTGGACACTGCCCAGCAGCTTCACCCCTTGCAGATGTTGTGGTCCTGCCTAAAATTGCCGGGGGGGAGTGATGGACAGCTGTCTGGAGAAGCAGAGCCTGGAGTCAGTTTTGGCGATACTATAGCGCTGAGCAGAGCTTTGAAAGATGGGGTTGGAAGTCTCTTGATAATAAACTTTCTCACGAGATTTTTGGCAACCTTTGTGTCTTGGCCCAGCTGGAAATGCTGTGAGAACATCTTTTCTCGGGGTATTTTGTCAGTCCCAATTTCAGACAGCAAGTGGGAAAACATTTATTCTAGCCTCAGAAAGCTTCAAAAAATGGTCCAGTAAACTGAATCCTAGAACAAAAGGGAAATTGGGGGGGCTTTTGTTCTATTTAAACTCTTTCACCCAATACTCTACAGAAGGTCGTCTGAAAGTTAAAGAAATAAGAGATGAGGAAAGCTGTCCAGATCATTGGAACATACAACTAATCTCCTTTTCTGGTTCAGAGTTATCCCTTCTACTACACTGTCTTGTATTTTGTCAGTCTTCTTTTAACAACCCAAGCAGTAAGCCTTCCACGCCTTCCCACAGACACAGCAATAAAAGTCAGTAGATCTCAAGTCAGGAATTTTTTTTGCTGATATCTAGAACTCTTTTTTCAAACACCTTCTCTTAACACTTGGCTTCACGAACAAGTTACCCCAGCTGAGCTCAGCTCTGCTGGTGTCCGTGTGCCCCCTCCTAGCACACAACAAATGCAGCTTAGTTCTAACCTATTTCAGGGCAGTTTAGGGCAAATGAGCTTTTGGGCTAAAAGTGCACAGGTAAAGAGTCACCATGGCTCTGCTGACACTACTTGACAAGTGATGTATGCCTTACATGTGTCTAAGTTCTTAAATCCATCCCTGATGTTCCCTGGTTTAAAACACCCCTGTAAATAATAATTCTTCTGCCAAGGCATTTATATTAGCTGGGCACTTTAATTCAGTGCTCAGGCAGGCTATACATAGGTAGCTCATTTTCTCATACGTTGGTCCTTCCATCTGCCTCATCTCTTTGCTGCTGCCCTCTGAATTTCCTGCCGTTTCCCTGCTCCTCTGGCGCTGGGGACGGCTGCTCCGTGGGCTCACATCACAGCCGTTTACGAGCACACCATAAACAGGAGTTTAGGTTTAGGTATGAGCACAGCTTTGAGTGACCCGAACAGTGCACTTTCCATATGTCTAATAATGATTCCACTAAGGGCAGCCATTACACATTAGAGATATATATATATATATTGCGTATTGTTTTTCTAAAGTTTACCCCTGTCCTTTTAACAACCGCCTTTTTAAGAAAGATACTATCTAGAGCTTGCCCTTTTAAGAAAGATACTATCTAGAGCTCTGTCCTTGTGTCTCAGTTACCTACAGATCACATATGATCAATGAAAAGCTCCTCTCTCCACCCTGCCAGCTCTGCAAGCCTCACCTGGGATCTCACAATGAAACCGGGATCTCTTTTTGGTTACACGTCATTCCTAGGAATCCTGTTTCAGCCTGAGCTCTGTTATCAATACAATTAAAGTGAACTTGAGCCGCTGTGTAAAGTTTTCAAAAGCACTTACGTGACCTTAGAGGCTGGGGCTTATTTTCAAAAGTGATTTGGTGCACTCGGTAACCTAAGTGAATTGATCTCTATTAAATTGTTGCTCCTGTATGAATTAAATGCTTTTGAAAGGGAAGTCGGGGCTCCTTAGGCATTTCTGGCATTTCTGACGAGGTTGCTAATGTTATTTAGGCACAAATGTATCAGACCTCAGCCAGCACAGAACTGGGAAAGTACCCAGTTTAATTTTCAGACTAAAATTTGAGTTTAGGGGTATAATGCTCTGAAAAACTTAGGCTGGAAATGAAGACAATTTGATCCTGAAAGTAGTGAGGACAAACATGAAACCCTTCAGTTCTGTCTTTAATACAGGCTCAGTCTAAAGTGACTGAGACACACTGTGGTGGCTGCTGTAAATCCCCATTCAGGGACACCCAGTGTAGCTGAAGGAGGTGATGGGACACAATGACAAATAAGACAATTCATTATATTATAAGACATTTATTTGAGGCTCTGGCATTTTTACTGGGTACTTGCTTTTATTGTAATGGGCTACTCCTCTTTGTGGTTCCTAATGTGTTTTTATAAATATTTCTAGTAAATATGAAATCTTTATGCCAAAAATACAGCATAGACATGAAACGGCAATGCAGCATATACCCGTGCGCCTGTTTGTCTTGAGTTTTGCCTGGGAATACTATTAAATGTCCTGAAATTGAGGTCAAGAGAGTTTTTTGTTCAAAATTTTTATACTACGTCAACTAAATGGACTCCGTTCCTCAATCCAAATGCAGTTGTTAATCGTTTTCTCTTTCTCAGTCACGCTCACTGTGGTTCTTCATTGCTTAGAGTCTCTCATCAGAGAATGTTGCTCACAAATAGCTGCTGAAATGCTGCTGGATGAAACGCCCAAAAGGTACATTAGAAACAACCTTTAGCCCAACAGGGCAAATTACTATCTCCCACAAAAAACTAGTAATTCCCCTGGAGTTAGACTGGAGTTCATCGGTGCTATGTGTAATTGTCTTGGAGTGAGATTCACATCTGAATTCAGACTGCATGTTATCCTACACTGTTAGAGAAAAGAAACAAGTGTGTTAGTGACCCAGCCTTACCTTGGAGAAGGGTATGAAGAACCACCTCACTTCAAACAGATTATTTTTTTTTTCCTTTAGTTTCAAGGTTTTAATTACACTCATCTCTATATCAGTTCACGCCTACGGAGAGAAAGTAGCAGAGGTCCAGAAGAATGAGGGCAGCCAGACTTTTGTAGGCAAATGATCAGTTCACCGAATTTATGGTTCGAGATGAGACATTTGTTTTCAGATTTGTCCCTCCGCGAGCTTAAACTTGTCTCTGATCTTACAGGGCACTTTTGTGGTGGTTACACGGCTCCCAAAAGCAGCTGCAGGAGCAGCGTGGCTGAGGGGAGAGGGTCACCACGGTCCGAGTGAGGGCAGGACGGGGTCTGTCGGTCCCGATGGGATTGCATCAGGCATCACCCAGGCAGGAGCTCGTCCCCTGACCTTTTGGGTTTCTACATTTTTAATCCATGCGATTCGATGGCACTGGGATGCCAGCCCCTCGGCTGTGATGTGGAGATCATTGGATTTTGCAGTGATGTACATACCTCACGGTGGTTCTCGGTGTGTTTTTGTAATTAGGCATATTTAACTGTGCCTTGTTTTACTGCTGTAGGAAGAATCTCATTTGTCAGCAGTTTTAAGCTTTGCCAAATAAAGGCTTATTGGCAAACTGCATTGAGCACTCTGATAATAACCCAACTTTAGAAAACACACACCCTGCTGTGTTGTATTCAAGCCATGGTGCTGTTGAAATTAAAAGGGGAGACAATGCTTGCTTTCAAAAACTGGAGGTTCTTTGTATTCTAATAAAAGCCTAAATTAATGTTTTAAAAGGTTATTGCTATTTTTTACCAGCTAGCTGGCACTGTGTATAAATCTTATTTAGGCAAGGTCCTACATTATTTCACTGTTTTTAACACGTCAGCCAGTATCATACTGCCGTGGATAATCAGTTCCTGAAATTCATTAGTCCAACCCGTTAAATCCCTTTTGTTTAGCTTTAATAGCAGGGCATTTCTGTGTATTTGAGAATCTAATATATGATGTACATTCTGACAACACCAGCAGGGACCACAAATATTTCTTACATAACCTAAAGGACATATGTTTGGCTTACGGCAAAAATAACCTCATCATTCCTGTGTTTCAGGTTGAGGTGTCCATGTGAGGTCCTTTTATGAGAGCAAAGTAATAGGAACTATGTATAATTTAATCTTGTTGGCTTTTAATACATTTCCTTCAGCTTTTAAAGAGTGCTCTAGGAAATGGAAAAACACACAGTCAGCTATGAAATTCTATGACACTGATGCAGTCAGGCTATAAAATATTCTTTGCATCTTAATTGCCTTTTATATAGCCGTGTAACCTTGTGTAATTCTTAACTCTATAAATCCTAGCTTTGCATCCCGCTCTGGCAGCTCGAGGAGAGCGGCAGAGGAATGTTTCCCCCGGCTCATTGTTCGGCTGGGTTGTGTGGGCAGAGCACAAACGTCAGGGACTGCGCGCGGGGAACTCGCACTGAACTTTGCAAACTGCATTTCTGGAGACAAAGGACCAACCTGTTCTCACACGGTGGGATCCGTGTCTCAGCTGTCTCCAAAACCAGCCGTGATTTGACAGCCGGGCGAATGGCAGAGCCTGTTTTATGTGGAGAGCTTCACTTCAAGGTTTGGAGGAGAAGAGAAGGTAGTTTTATTGGTATATAACTGTTAGAGCAAAGCAGGGCATGACAGAAGCTAAATACGTATCAGGTGAGAAATCAAGCCAAAGCCAGAATAATCTTTCAGGCACCACCAACCACGTGAAACGTTGGCATCGTGCAGGCGTGCCTGCAGTGATGCTGTACCCTGCAACACAACAGATGCACTTGCCAGGACTTTCTACCCTCTGGTCGCCCTCTTCCAGTGAGAGCCGCATCCCCAGCCTTGCCCTTGCTTCCCCACTGCAAAGCAGAGGCTGAGAAAAGGAGACCCGAACGCAGAGAAGGGAGACTGTGGTCTAGAAGTGAGGAAAACAGTGGGAGGACCCTAAAGCGATGACGGATGTGATCTATTCAACTCTGTAGCTTATTTCTAATAATAGAAAGTTTTTAGAATGGATAGACAGAGACATAACGGGATCCAGTGACTGAAAACTGAAGCTGGATAAATTTAGATTAGAAATAATGCTCTGTCTACACTGCAAATCGCAGCACAGTGTTGAGATACATGAACGTTAAATGAGCTAATTCAGAGAGGGAAAGCCACCCAACAGCAGCGGCAGGGAGATCCCGGATTGATTTAGGGCAGTGGAATAAAAGAGCCTGCCCGGAGTGCCTGTGTCACTGCAGCCCAGCCATTCCCAGCCAGCATTTAACCTCACCGAGCATCCCAGTGCTTGACCTGCCATCTGCAGAGCCCATGTCAGAGCCCTCCAGAGCAAGCGGTGCTATTGTTGCAACATCTCGTGGAGGAATGTTGAAATTAGTGAGTGGCATGCCGTTTCCACATAGACGGAGCCAGATTTTACATTAAGGTCCCCTTCTGGCTTCAGGAATTCTGCACAGCTGCGTAAAGTGGATGCTGTTGAGGACCTGTTGAGAAGTACTCAGGGAGGTCAAGCTACTTGCATAGTTGAATGTTTCTGCTAAACCAGCTGAAACTCAGAATTTCCATGTCATGGTGAATTTCGATATTTTAACATTTGGCTTTGTTTTACTTCAGAAGACTTTTTTTTTTCGTTTCTTGTAGCGCTGAAATTCTGTAATGCTTTTTTCTTTGGAAATACTTTCCACAAAATATATTGGTTTTGACAAATCAGCATTTCTGCAATGGAAAATCCTTTTGGACTGAAAATTTCCAATTCCCCATCACGCAGTTTCAGTCGAAACTCATGGGTTAATCTCCATGAAGTTCCACAGGACCACCCTCTGCAGGAGGGACTTTTACAGCCTCTTTTAGAGAACAAAAATAAAGAGGAACTGACTTTGGCCCAAAGGGATTAATTGGTACCCTTATTTCATTAGGTTATTTAAAGCAAAGATCTCTTTAAACTTTCATTGGAATAATGTTAGACAAAGTCTGTAAGCTGCAGATGTTAGGAAGAAATGAGAGGTCAGCAAATTACGAGATGATAACAAAAACTAGTATTAAAGTCTGAGAGAGGTGGAATGAAAGGAGAATAAAAGCACAGACTGGAGATTTGGGACCTTTCAATTCTCCAGTTTTATATTTTTTGGATAGGTGAGCGCCAATATGCCATTTGCTCCATGTAAAATCTGTTGAGCTAAGAAGGCTTTCAGAAGCTGAGGAGACCTCGCAAGCCTGGGGTGTCAAAATAAGACTAGGTTGTTCTTGTGCTTCATGGCGGGGGCTGTTTGGCTCTCTCTCGCCTAATTAGCTGCTGTGTCAGGGATGATTTATTTTCTCTTAGTTCACCCTGTGGAAACGGCTCCGCGTACATCGTGCAGAGCTAATGGATTAGTTTTGCCACCCCCAAAGTGAGGGGGTGCAGGGTGGGGTGAGAGCAGGACAGCATGGCAGCACCGGGCAGAGAGCAGCGTACACCCCGACTCCACGTGCCTCGCCTTACTTGCAGTCTTTACCTTTCTGAAGCTGGTTTTGGTATTTATTTTGTATTAGACATCTGGAAATCCAATTAGAAAGCATTTAAACTAGTCGAGCCCGAGGAAGGGGTGAATGATGGTTGCCACCTGGTTGGTTTTGGTTAGTTCGGGCCCACTTTCCGTGCTGTTCGGACTCGTGAAAAGCAGTGTTTGGACGGAAGGGGTGAGACTCCATCTCCATACAAACAGCCTTCTGGGGGTCACCATTGCCATGAGATGACAGGTCCAGAGTGCAGCTCCTTTCCATTCAGGGAATGCACAGGCTGCACTGAAGCTGTAGGACATGTTGGTCCAGGTGCTTAGATGGCAGTCAGGATGCCCGAGTTCCCACTGCAGTCCTGTGGCCCCATCCCTCTCCTTCCCTGTGTCCTCCTTCCCCTTCTCGTCCTTCTCTGTGGTGCTCAGCCGCTCTCAGAGGGTCAACAAAGCGCTGGGCCCATCTGCCCAGGGCCAAGGCACCCAAATGCATCCACATGTAGGACTGGCTGCTGGTCTCTCCCCTACAACACCCTGTTCCCAGACAGGTTACACAAACGTGACCAGGGACAGTTTGCATTTGTGAGGATTCAGGGAAAAGAAAGGTTCAAAACACTGTCCCGTTTCAGCATCATGTGCCAGCACTGCTTGCAGTAAGCAAAGTGAAATAGCTTATCATCAAACAAACTTATTTGCTAGAAAAATCAGATTTGAAGCCCCAAGAATTAAAGTTGAATTGGTTGTTCTTCCTTTCTGGGACAGGAATGCTAACAGTGTCATACTGTGATGCCACCAAATGGACTTCACGCTCAGCTGCTGCAGCCAAGGAGGGCTCTGCTTCTTTCCCTTCCCCTGCCTGTGCCCCCCGCTGCTCCCCTTCTGCTGGCACTGACAATTTTCTGCCCCCACCAGCAAACCTGTTCAGAAGGCTAAATCAGCAGAAAACTAACCCTCCAGGAACGAGCAGAGAGCCGTCAGCTGGCTCAGATCTCCAGCCCGGCTCATCTGAGGCCAGAAAAATGCCAGTGCACTAAGAGTGGGAGGAGAGGAGCCGGACCATTTTCAGTGGTGGCTATCGTTTAAATCAGAATAGTTTCACTACACAGCGACAACCTAAGACTTGAGAATGCCAGGATGGGTACCCTGCTCTTACTAAGCCTCCTAGGCTGTCCATCAGTTCCCAACTTAGACATCCCACATGCTCTTCCACAAGCCCCTCGCCTGCAAGCCCCTGCAGGGGCTGCCCACATCAGCAGATCCAGTCCGCAAGAATTCTTGGCTGGGGAAATATTCCTATTTCTACTCGCTTTTTTTTGTATACTTACATTGCACTGCAAATGCTGATTGTGTTTTTCCCTGGAGATTCTAAATCCTAACAAAGTACACTCAGATCATCAAGCTCTTTCGGTTAGCAGTTCCTGGCCAAAAAGAATTTTGTTTGGCTTTTTTTTTTTTTTTCTGTGAGTGAGGTTACAATCAGAGCTCGAAATTTGGCAACCGTTGGAAGACCTGTGTAGTATCATTGAAAAAGGAATGAAATAATCATCAGGAAAAGGCAGGGAAATCTGACCTGTATCAACCAACACCTCTTCCGCAGGCTGCGCGTACGCAGAGCTCGGACTCTCCACTGGGTCCCAACAGCTCCAGTTAACTGTGCTCTTCTCATTCACCAGCAGTAACTGTCCATGTGCACGCTCTCAGTTCCTGACAGATACAAGGAAATGTGACTTAGCATAACTCGCTGTCATGGGAGTATGATTTAGTTTACGCTTACTTGAATTATATCCCGTGAACGCTTGTGCACACACACACACACAAACACACGCGCGCGCGGAGTTGCCGTGACTGGGCTGACACATGCCAACACGTCAAGCTGCGGGAGCTGAATTATGAGCCTGAACTCATATGGATCTGTTCCACTGGAGGAGAACCAGCGTTATCTGCACTGGGGCTAACGAAATGGAAGGAGCTGCGCCTGAACTGAATTTGGGTTTCTATCTCAGGCTGTGTCTTTCGTGAAAGAGAAGGGGGAGGACTGACTTTGTTAGTCCTGCGTGTTGCTGCGTGAGGTGCCACAGGTGGGGAGAAAGCCCTGCAGCCACAGGGGCTAGAATGGGCTTTAATGGCTGGAAGCTGAGTTCAGACAAATCAGTCTAGAGACTGATGTGTATATATATGTATATATGTGATGTATATATACATATATATTGATGTTTATGAATCTACCAGCGAACTGGTATTGATGGAGACTCAAATTCTTAGTTGAATTACGATGAAGCGCGATTCCATTAATTTCAGCTGCTCCCTGACACTTCTGCCTCTCTCTCACAGTTGTTAATATCTTGGCTCTTGCTTACTCTGTTGCCTTTGAAAAACAGTCCTTGTCCTTGATGTTAGCTCTGTTTCACCTAGAAGTGAGTGAAGCAGTGGGATTTGCAGGCTAATGTACAGTGTATTCCCAGAAATGCATACGCGCGGTGAATTTGTGTGTGTAAGGCTCACACAGCTCACCAGAAGACCTTTCTTCTACCATCCACACATGATCCATCCGTCCATCACATATGATCAATACTTGCCTCTCTTCTAGGTTTTTACATTGTGCAGGGTGGTAGTAAAAGGTATTTCTAGTGTGTTTGAATAAATAGAGCTTATTTCTATATTCAGGGTTTGGGTTTTTATCTCAGAAGATTTGAGGTTGTCCAGCAGGAGAAGTGAGAATGCCTTTGTCCAAAGTTCCTTCGTGTTTGCTCCTGTAGTGGTTGCACAGTCAGAGCCATCATCTGGACAAGGCACACGCATGGACCTTAGATGGTGACTTGGCAGTTCTTGAAGGCCCCGTGCGTGCGGTGGGACCGGTGCCCTCCACGGGGCTGCTCCAGTCCTCGTCCCCTCTACACCACACTTCGGGGCTGTGGGGCACTCTGCCTGCCATGGGGAGGGCAACCCAAGGGCAGCTCAGACGTTTCCCTCGGCTTCTTTTTTCCTTGATGGAGGAAGCAGAGCATTCATGAGTCAGTTCCTCAGTGTTGCCAACCTCAGTCACTTACAAATCATTAATTGGGCATGCAACATCATGTCATTTGGGGCTGTAAGGGCTGTTGTGTTTTTTAACTCTGTATCTTTTGCCTCCTAGGTGGTGGGAGCTTTGGGTGCCTTTCTTTTGTAGTTCCCCATTTAAACAGGCAGTAGTTCCACGTTCAGCAGCAGTCTGTCTCAGCTGGACTGTATCTTCAAATGCAAGGAAGCAAATCAGGTTATATTCGTAGGCTGGGCTTTGGGATTTCTTCAGCCACATTTTGATCTCCTGCTTATTTTCCCAAGCTTGGCTTATGTAATGTTTGGGTTTATAACCGACCTATAGACATTATAAAAAGACATCCTGAGCAGAGTTTCTGTGCTTTCGTGTGTGTTGCAGTCAGCTAGAATTTCAATTATACCAAAACCCACTACTTGCTGTGCTCCTAAATAGCATTAGAATTGCCATTTTGCCATTTTGCTACTATGAATCATTAGACTTCAGCAATGTAATGCCCATTAGATCATCCAGTTCGGCTCCCAATCTGTGTCAAATTGTTCTCTACAAATATTTTCCTCGTACGAGGTCCTGCATTCAGTTTACTACATCGTAGACTTTCCATTGCTTCCCTTGGAAAAGAGTGGATCAAGAATACTAGGAAACATCAAATCACATTGAATATGTCATTCCAGACTGTAAACAAACAAAGCTAAAAATAATTTGAGGACCATGTACAGTGGAAAACTTCCACTTCCAAAAAAGCTACCAAACAGCTATTCTAAGGGAGCCCTTGCATATTCTTGTACACTTGTAGGTTTTCCTTTGTCAGAGTTTTTTATGTAAAATATAATGCGAGAAAGAATGTGCTAGAAGCTCAGAATAGCGGTTTCCCTTGGAGAGATAGAAAATGAAGTTCTGTAGTTCTGCTGCTTGTTTACATGTCATCTTCCCTTATTGGCAAATAATTATAAGCAGAATCAAATGATAGATATCTGCTGTGCTGAATTCCACTGCTCTGATTTAGTTACACTAAGCAAGGAGGTTTTGAGTCTGATTTTTAAAACTGTCAGGCGCCAAATGGCATGCTTCACATTAGCCTGCAGTTCTGTACCTAATTTGCATTCAGTTATGCAAATTAAACATTTGACTTGAGTAATCACACACAAATCAGCATGTCTGATCATTTGCACACATGCTTATTCACTTCATTTGCTCAAATAAAATATAGGCTCAAACTAAGTAGACAGCTTAGTCCCTAACCGTTATAGTAACCAGCTTCGGTATTTCTGAGGCCGATAGTGGTGTCTCTTAATAGGGCAGCTGCAAGCAGTTAATAACATAGGCATCCTTTAATAAAATTTCCCTGGTGCATTTTTGCATTCCTTTGGAATCTGCTAGTGATGGACATAAGGTTGCCTGAATGCATGGAAAGTGGAATACATGGAAGTTTGCTAAGGCTGACCTTCAGTTGAATTGCTGGCTCTTGGTTATCTTAAAAGCAAGTAGGAAAAAATAACGCTGAGGACTAGCTAAGAGTTCTCATAGAACATAACCTGGTTTGGACTGCTTAAGCAAAAAGCTCATCCACACATATGCTAGTTAGAAATGTGCAAAAATAGCATTTTACTGCAGTAAAATAAGCAAAAAATAAAATTACTTCTGTACCTAAATATTCATTCTGTCAGTAGCATTCCTCTGTTCCAGGAGGTTGCAATAATATGGATTGCTATCTGATGAAAGAAGATCAGCTTTTGGAAGAAATGTGAAATTATTTAGCAAGTGAAGCAGAAAGTGGGGGTTCAAAATATTTCAAATACATTCAGTTCTTCAGGGAAAAGTGGCTGTTGGCACGGAAAACTGCCTTGATACACTAATGCTCAACAAATATCTTGTCTATGAAAAATGCATTTGATAAGCAAGGTCTTTTGAAACTAAGACGGTTTTAGTATTTCTTTGTGTGCAAAATTGGAATGTAACCGGTTCCTGAAAATTAGATAAATAAGCAGTTTAGGAATTAATCCTAAAAAGAGATCCAAAGAAAATAATACTGT
Organism: Tringa tobata; assembly: GCA_033628505.1. Taxonomy (NCBI): domain Eukaryota; kingdom Metazoa; phylum Chordata; class Aves; order Charadriiformes; family Scolopacidae; genus Tringa; species Tringa tobata. Next base: position 403,216 of record JAHREE010000096.1, read on the forward strand.
TCTCCTGAGGTCTCCATAGGCCGTACCGCAGCTGCCCACTGAGGTGGTGCAGTACTGAAGCTGCCTGCCAGCTTGGTGAGCTCTGATGGTCTCTGAAAGCCGTTTGCCATGGTAGGTCATTTCTTGTATTATGTTCAAAACGGTTCAGGTAGGTGAGGAAGGCTCAAACACATTAACTGCAAGGAGCTCGGTAGCGAATTACAGGAAGTTGAAGTTCCTCCTAAGCTGTAATGGTGCTGAGATCTCTGCTTCTCTGTATATGCTAGGATGCTTTGGGAAATATTCACAAGCCTCTGGTACCCAAGGAAGTGGGCTCTCCGGAGCATCAGCTGTTGTTTTCAGGCACCATCATGAGTTAGTTGTTGCTTTAGACAACCCATCTGCATCCTTCTTGGTCAGGTACATTAAGTCTGTGGTGGTCAAGATGGCCTGATTCTGGCCAAAATAACCCATGGTCAGGAGAGGAGCTGCTGAGGTCTATGTAAGGCATCTTGACTCACAAATGGACTCTTGCTCAAAAGGTCCAAGATGGTCACAGCAGCGACAGATAGCCCAAGAAACAGTGCTATCTCCCCAGCTTCCCTCCACGCCGTGCCACACACCCCCATGGAGAGCATGAGGCTGCAGGGAATATTTAGAAGGCCTCAAATGATAAAAAACCATAGTGTATGAGGCAAAGCTGCAAGACAGTTTTCGTTGGCAGGAGTCACACAGGCCCTGAGCGTCGCTTGACTTCGGAGGAGGCTGCGAAGCTGCCGGGCGAGAGTCATGCCCCATGACCTCAGACTAAACAGCCCCTTTACAAACAATAAGATAAGTTTGGCTTTGTTTTGGCCCCCACATTAATTGCGATTAAAAATAGAGCCCTCAGCAGCGGCAGGGAGCAAAACAACTGTGGTATTGTTAGCTTTATCAGGAGAAACAGGGAGCATGAAGGATGAAAACATGAGGCAAGAGGAGGGACCAGCACTAGAAAAGTGATGTTAGGTCCAAGGAGTGAGTCGGGCTGGACCACCCGTCCCCTCCCGGGTGCATCTACTTGCTCATTTTTAGTACAGAACAATAATATGTTTTCCTCCAATGTTTTGTGTTTAGATGAAAGTTTTAACCTGTCAGTATTGAGTGGCTGGAGATGACAAACCTGTTCTTAGATCATCCATTCCCTGCTTCCAGGTCAGGATTACACAACTGCGACTAAATCATTTGGTGCTCTCAAAACCTACGCACTGAAGTAACATCTCAGCCCCACTGGGACTTCCAATAACAACATACCCATCAGTTTCAACAGATTTCACCCAAGGGAAATAACATTCCAGCTTATTCTGAAAGTCATGGCTGAGTTATCTCTAAAAGGTGAAGACTGCAGAGCTGTGTAGGGAGATGTTTCTGACAGACCAATGCTTATGTTTTCTGGTGGTTTGTTTCAACGTTGTGATGGATAAATCTGGGCTTAGCGATGAGAGAGGAGTTTGGAAGCTTCCTTTTACATAGTATGGAACAGAATCACCCATGTCTGCAGAAACAGATCCCTTCATTAACATTCATTAGCGTTTGGTATATTACACAAGCACTCAATGGTCTCTACCACATGAAAGCTCCATTTTCCTGGCTGTTTTATGAACGTATATGTAACAAATTACTTTTGCAGTTTAAAAGAGGTGAGACCTTAAAAATTTTTTTGTATTCTTTCCCAATGTATTTTCTAAATAGGGATCACAGTTTGAGATGAACAGAGCTAGTGAAAAAAAAGTGATTTTTCATTTCATACACACATAAATATGCTGTGATTTAAATCTCAGAGGAAGCACAAATAAGGTCTGGACCATCTAAGACCAAAGGTTTATCTGGTTCTGTATGTGGTCACTCTTAGTGGTCGTAAGCAGAAGACCACAATAACCAGATAAGCATACATTAGCCTTCCCCAGGATGCTCTCCCAGCCTCCAGCCATCTTTGGCTGAGCATCAACAAATGGTGTATTTGCGTTAAATAGCTTGAAAGGATTTTTCTTCAATGAATCTATGTAGTTGCTTTCTGAACCCATTTAAATTTACAGTGTGTGTGACATCTTGCTAAAAATAGCTCCATAGCTGTGTCTCACAGAAGGACCTCCTTGTCTGCTTTTACCTTGCCATGTGCTCATTTCACATGATGTCCTCCAACTCTTGCAAGAGAAGATTCATCAATCTCTGTTCACCTACTCCACTCAACATGTTTTATACATCTGTACTATGTTCCCCCCTCAATTTTTCCTTTCCTGGGCTGAAAAATCTTAGCCTATTTAACTGGTTCCTCTGTGGAAGCTGTTTTTTTTTCCCTTTGATTGTCCTTTTTGCCCTTCTCTGTGTATTTTGCTTTCTACTATGTTCTTTTTGAGACAGTGGGTGGATTTAAACACTGCCAGCATGATGTGTCTTTGCTTAGCTCTCTCTTCTTTCCTGGCATTCGGCTTGCTGTCTGAGCACGGGGCTGGTGTGTATAGCACTGTCGAGTATCACCTTGGGATCTTGTTCCCAAGGAGTAAGACTGAGTTTAGGACCCACTGCTATATGAAGAGTAAGGATTGTTTCCTATATGCTGGATTTTATATTTGTCTATGTTAAATTCCACCTGCTCTTCTACCACCTAGTTTCAGGTAATCTCCTTTCACTGTGAAAACTGGTATTTCCTCTTACCCTTCCATTCTGCCTTTTAACCAATGCGAAGAGCTTCCCTCTCACCCCACAACAGCTTAGTTTCTTTAAGCATCTCTAACAAGTGATCTTGCTGAGTGCCTTTGGGCACAAGCTCTCCAGTTAAGCTATGTCAACTGAATTCCTCTTGTTCACATGCTTGTTATCGCCTTCAAAAAACCTTGCTTGAGTTGTGAAGTACAATTTTCCTTTGCAAAAGCTGAGCTGGTCTTCTCCAGTATATCCTATTTATCCAGGTGTCACCTAAAGCTATTCTTTAGAATGTTTTTATATATACAATTTTGCCTGGTATAAGCGTTTTTCCTTGAACCTTTTTTAAAAGTTGGTGCCATATTTGCCACCTTCGAGTTTTCTGATGCCAAGATCATTTTCAGCCAAAATCTGCACACTATAGTTAGCAGTTCAGCTGAATCAAGATAAAAGTAGAAAAAAATATAGATTTTTTTGTTGTTGTTGTTTCCTGGAAAAGAGTTTAGTTTTGCAAGATTCTGAACGATCTGGCATTTTAGTTTGCTGCTAATGTCAACTCATAACATTTAGTGATTATCTGTTAGTTTATCTTTTCACTATCAGACAAATATTTTGATAAAGGACACTTGGCCAGGCAGAGAGTAGAGAGACTGACCTGCGCTGAGAAACCTGAAATGAAATGATGAACACAAAAGCGGAACAGTAATCCTGAAACGAAGTTAAATAAAAACTAGCATAAATAGAAAACTTGGACAGAGGCAAAATAAAGCACTCAATTTTATTTTGAGTCATTCTCAACATTTTTCCATGTCAAAGAGGTCGCTCTTCTCAGTGAAAACACAGCTTTGCCGTAAATGTTTCTACCACTGTTAGCACTGAGCTTGTAAGAAAGCAGCGTGTTCAGCAGTATCTGTTACTCATCGGGGATGTTGTATATTTAAACTGACGTAGGACCGAGCTACAGAGGCTGGAAACATTAAATAACGTGCAAGTTTGTGTTTCCTTGTGAACATAATTGCCTGACCTCTGCAGCAGATGCAATTTGCCAAGATTTTCTTAACAAAGGCAGTGACCTTAGTTTACTACATCGTATGAATGTATTCAAGCTTTGGCACCGGCGTACACTGCATTCCCTTTCTTTCCTCTGCCGTTTTGCCTATTGTTTAACTCTCTCTGTTTACCCGAGGCCTAAAAGAACCGGCACAAACTACCTGCTCCACCACACACATTGATTAGGCCGATATTGAATTACAGTTCCTTATTTTAAGAAGTTTTGTCAGTGTGCAGTCCTGAGGAGCGTGGTTTATGAAATTGGGCTGTTACAAGGTCAGAGGACTAGCAGCCCCGTGGGATGGTAAATAGCATTCCGGTCCATATACTGTTAATTATTTAACATATCTTCAGAGGAGTGGTCTGAGCTGAACAGTCTCATCTTTCCCAGCTAAACAGTGAAGATGACTCAAAAGCTTTTATGGCCCAAATCATGCAGGGTAATTTACCTCTGCAAATTGAGATGGTAAAGAAACAGAAAAAGAAGCTGGGTTTCTTGCAGATTTGAGTCATTGTCCCTTTACATTCCTTTTTCTTACCAACCGCAATGTAACCAGCTCCTTCTCCCGTGTCCTGTAACATCACCTAGGGAGGTGATTGTGCCCCTGTACTCAGCACTGGTGAGGCCACACCTCGAGTATTGTGTCCAGTTTTGGGCACCTCAATACAAGAGAGATCTGGAGGTGCTGGAGCGAGTGCAGAGGAGGGCAACGAAACTGGTGAAGGGGCTGGAAAATAAATCATATGAAGAGAGGCTGAAGGAGCTGGGACTGTTTAGTATGAGGAAGAGGAGGCTGAGGGGAGACCTCATCACTCTCTACAACTACTTGAAAGGACACTGTAGAGAGGTTGGTGCTGGTCTCTTCTCACAGGTAATTAATGATAGAACAAGAGGAAATGGCTTCAAGCTGCAACAGGGTAGGTTTAGACTGAACATTAGGAAAGAATTCTATACAGAAAGAGTGGTCGGGCATTGGAATAGGCTGCCCAGGGAGGTGGTTGAGTCACCATCCCTGGATGTGTTTAAGAGCCATTTAGATGCGGTGCTGAGGAATATGGTGTAGGGGAGGACTTTGTAGAATAGGGTAGATGGTTGGACTCGATGATCCCAAGGGTCTCTTCCAAGCTAGAAGATTCTATGATTCTATGATCCTCACCGGGCAAAAGATGCCAGGTGCCGGCTGGGTCGGTTGGTGACTGTGCCAGCCCCTGCTGAAGAGACACGGCTGGGATCAGCCAGCGCCTCCCTTCTCTGGGCCCTGCACTGGGCGCTCTCTTACCAGCTGCCCGTTCTCATGGAATGTGTAAGAGCTTTTCTTCTCTGAGCCAGTCTGTCAAAATGGGACAGGACTTGGCTCAGTGTTGGCAGGGAGCAACCCAAACTGGAATGGTATGGTGGTTTTCCGTGCTGCTTGTCTCTGGAAATCAAATGTCCCCCCCATGCCAATCATCCCTCCATGAACATACTATTTTAATATCACCATCATACTTAAAACTAGCTTGTAACGAGGTTGTGTCGTGCAAAGGCTCACAAGTGACAAACTACTTCACATATGAGCTGCCCCTTAAAAACCGAGGGCAGTGAAGACCCCCTGCCACAAAACAGAGAAACAACCTCTCCGGGCCTGCCATGCCTTACTCCTCTGCTTCATTCATCCTGCCTTTCTTCTTTAATTCTCCGGAGTCTTTCTGCAGAGGTGCATCCTTCAATGCTTTCTGTTCTCAGACTAAAATATACACTGTCAGTTTTTGTCACTCTCCTCTTCCTCATTCTCTCAGACAGGTAATTTCCTCCTTTTTCTGTCTCCTTTAGATTGTTCCTTTCCTTCCTTGTCCGTCCTTCCCATCACCTTCCCTTTTCTCTCTATTTGCTTTCCTACCTCTGCTTTGTTGCCTTCTCATCCTTATCTCCATGCTTCATAATTTATTCTTTTATTCTCTGTCCCCTTTCCCCTTTCTTTGCTCTTTTCCTTGCATCACACCGTGCCGACCCCAACTCATGTCTTCTGAAGTGCATGTCAACCATATTGGTCAGAAAGAGAAGTGGAAGCGAGCAGGGCTGCTTGAGTGGGCACCCTCTAACTCAGCCTCAGATCTTCCAGAGGAGTTTAGACAGCTGCTCAGCTTCGACACTTAATCCCCATTGATTTCGAGTAGGATTTAGGGGCCTAAATCCCTCTGAGTCTCTGGTCCCAGGTCAGCAACGCTATCCATCCCACATCCAGCCCCTTAGCAAGACCCACCAATGTGGTCTCGCAAAACTTAAGCTACTGATGAGAGAAGTGACCAGTGTATGTGGCCGCTTTTCGCTGTGCTGGCATCACCTGTTTCCTAATTAAATTGCAGTTGTGCCAATGGGTGGGGATGTGCTTACGCCTGAAATCATTATAGAGAGCTGCTGGGGGAAGAGGCTGAGAGGGGAAAAGGGCAGAGCAGTATGGAAACCTGGGCACCGTGGTGGTGCAGGACTGCCAGTTTGTGGATTGCTCAACCTCACCAAGCTCTCAGGAGAATTAAGTCTCTACGCACATTCTTCTCCCTTTTGCTCCCTCCAACGCTACAGCAAGAAGAACTGAAGGAAACTGTGAGTAGGAAGGCAGATTTTTCCAGTCCCCTTTGTAGGAATGACCCACTTAACAGATGATACAATCAGGGTATTTACTCTTTTTTTGCGGCTTCCAGTAAGGGATGTTCAAAAGCGAAATGCCCATTCATTGAGGTGCCCAGTGTCCAAATCGGCCAGCACAAAGCAGCTAATCTTGTCCCCAGCAATCCTATCTGTTCAGGTGCAAAGCTAGTGCCTGCAGTAGCCACCAATCTAAATACAGATGCAGGGGCCTAAAAAAAAAAAAAAAAAAAAAAAAAAACCAAGAAAAGAAAGAAAAAAGGCTATTTCAGACAAGCTATAGTAAGCCTGAGCAAGTTTCAAGTAAATTAATTGTGGAACAACACAGTGTACGATTTTGGCCTCCTAAAATGGAATATATTCCTTATAAAATGGGCATGCTGTGCAGCTCTCTGACATTTCCAAGTGAAACAATAGGACCACTAGAATGGAAAGTCTGCAGGAACGGCAGACAAGGAAAGGAAGTTTAGGTTGAACAAAGGTTTTGTTCATTTTTACAGCCCCTAGAGGAAGAGCAGTGCTGTACAGAAGCTGTTAATGATGGGCTGGATTGGACGGCCGAAACCAGTGCCAAGATCTAAATGTGTTTTTACTCCAAACTCCTCCCCAGCTGTCCAGATACCCTGCAGAATTTCCAGCTGGTGTGAACCCCACGGGCTTCTTGGACCAGCAAAAAAAAGAAAAAATATGGGTGGTGGGCAATCCTGTCGGTGGTTTGCACGCCACCTTCTCCCTTGATAAATGCAATTCACTCACGTGAAACAGCACATCATTAAGCTTTGTCTGACAAACTTGCAAGTTGACCTAAACTCTTGGGTTGTAGGAAGGAGCTGTGCTGTGCTGAGGGCTTGCTCAGGTAACTATGGCAACTCTGCTTCTCCGTTAGGCTTTGAACGAACTGTTCTTAAGTGAAAACAGCTTCAGCCTACCATCGCTGTTTAATAAATAATCCGCCAGCAGACGAGAATTCAGGTTCGGCTGAAGCTGTGCTTCCTTTCAACTTAGAGCTGGAAAATGCAAAAGTAAAATTCAGCAAAGCCGTTTTGCAGAATTTCCGTGACACGACTTTGTTCCTCCGGCATGTAAACAAAATCCCTCTGGCACACCCCCGGGGCTGGGCACAGGGGTCTGGGGCTCGGGGACCCACTCCTCGCTGCTGCATTCCCAGCAGGTAAATGCAGGGTTGGAGCTCTTGAACTGTTTTTGCTCGTAATCTCCCTGTTATATGTCATCATTTTAAACCCACACGAGCAAAATGAGATGTTTCTTTGTATTAGGCAGTGAGGGAAAGAAAAGGAGAGAGTAAAAGAGAGAAACCTTTTGAAAGGTTTGTCATTGGGGACCGGCAGGGCGAGATTCAACCTGCGCAGTTCTGCGATATGTCAAAGTGCATTGGGGTCAGAAAATAGCACTGCACAGTTCCTGAGTGGGAATGATGTTTACAGGCTTTTCTTTTACAAGTTTGGAATCTGCCAGGGACATTACATGAGAACTTACAATTTGTTCTTTATAACTAAGAGCCGTTTTGAATAGTAGCCAGGCAGTCTGGGCCAGGTTCTTCTTTTAGGCTCTGATGCAGCAAGGACTGGCCTTGGGGCCCGATATGAGTTTTCTGTTGACTTCAATCGGAGTTGGTTTAATTGGGCATCTCACAGGCATAAAGGTGGGCCACCTTGGTCAACGGTGGCCTGGTTTTTCCTGCCTCTCTCTGCAGTAGGGCGCAAGAGGGATGGCCAAAGCAGCACGGCTTTGTCTTGCTGCTCGAGCTTGTCCACATGTTTTGAGGCCTGAGGCATCTCTTCCAGCACATGTTTTGTACATGGCTGTATGACTTCTCCTTCACAAGGTAGAGTGCACAGCAAAATATATCCAGAAGTGTTGTCAGATGAATAGAAGAAAGCTGCTGGGGCCAGCTGAGCATCTTCCACCGAGAGAGAACAGGTCTGACAGATACCTGCCAAGATCTGAGGTATCTTTCAGATCTAAGCATTTCAAGACCTTCTTCAGCCCAGACTCCTGACTAGCGAGGAGAGTTCTCTCACCCCACCTGTGACCTCCTTTCCCTCTATCCATGGGCATGCTCTCTGCAAGGCAAGCAAAGGCACTGAGGGCCACAGTGTGCCCTTTCTTCCCTCCCTGCCCTCTCACTGTGTGAATCCCATCCAAGTTTCCCTGCCAATATCCACTGGTCTCTGCCAGCATAAACAGTGGCAGAGGGCCACAGGGGCTGCAATTCCACTTATGAGGAGAGAAACAATAAGAGATCAGTTTGGTCCAGAAAACATATGGAAGTGGCCAAAATGGAGGCGTGACCAAAGCAAAGAGAAGACCTACAGAAATGGTACCTCTATGGCCTCTCCGAAACACTGCAGGACCATGGTAGGGTCACCTCTGCCTTCTCCACCTCTGCAGCCTGGGTGGAGGACAGCAGTTTGGACCCTCTAAATGTTGTCCCACAGGGACTGAGGGTCCAGCTTCATCAGGGAGAGCCACCTGCCTCAGCTTTGTCCATTGGGCATCAGGACACTGAAGCTATTAGGACTGCCAGGGAGGAGTGGGACTTGGTCATCGCCCCAAGGCAAGCCAGGTTGAGCGGGATGGCTGAGGAAATGGAAGGAAATGTGTTCCCTGCTTAAAAACCCAAATTTGGAAGACATCTTCCACTCTGTCACATCTTTGTTTTCTCAGGAGCTGCTCGACCCTGAGCTGAAGATTAAGGCTTGCAGGCTCGTAGACACTATCTGGTTATCGTCTATGAGGCTGGGACGTGGAGTCATTAAAAATAACTCCTCTTGCCACTACCCAAATAACTCAGTAGGATTGAGTGACTGTAACCCGATTTGGCCTTTTGTCATTCTGAGTGCTGCTATTACAAGGTTTCGTGAGTTGTGGAGAGCAAATTCCCTTCCAAACAAAGGCCAAACCAGAGCCAGGGCTTCCTACCCTGTCTCCGGGAGAGCAGGGTGTGGTGGCCATGCCTGGGTCTTCTCTATCTGAGGCAGCCCCAAAACCACTGTGTTTCTGGGGGAGCTCTGTGACTGGGGATGACTGAGCACCTTCCACCGGGCGACTCGCCTGGAGTGAAGAAGTGAAGTTTTATCACTGCAATCTACCAACATTTAGGCAAAGTGTACCTTTTAAGCAAGATTGAGTTTCCACTCCTGATCGAAAAAAAGGAGGGGGAGGAAAAGGAGAGGGGTTTAGGACTAAGAATCCTAATGCTTAGATGCCTTAATTAAAGGTAAACTTTTGCTTTGGGGTGGCTGTGGTTAGAGCAGCAGGCAGAGACCTGACAGCACAGGCTAAACAGAGAAAAAAGGCTCTTTCTTTTTTTTTTTTTTTCTATTTTTTTTTTAACTAAGCGTTCACTTTGGCCTCAGTCTGAAATGACTTTGAAACTGCAGACACCTTCATGTAAATGCTCTTAATAAAGAAAAAAAAAAAAAAGTCCACTGCAGGACATTTGTAATCCTTCTGATTTAGATGTTTTAATAATGTGCGAGTTTATCTTGGAAGATGGTGGCTGACCTGGAATTAAAAGTATGGCTCTGCCAATGTAAGTCTTAAGAGCCCAGACAGAAGACTTAAATATAATAGTGTATTATGTACCTATATATATATATATTTGCATGCATATAGCACATGTATGTGATATATGAACACATCTCTAAATAATCATAAACTCCCTTTAAATTTTTTTCCAGCCCAAATTAAGGTATAGGCAACATCTGATTGGCTCAGACACTAGAGAGTGGTGCCCCGTGATATATTCATTTCCTATTCTGGTGTGGTTAATTGGATATTTCGGTTTAATTACCACAGTCAATAGGACTTTCAGTAGAGTGTCTTAAGTGTTCATTTAATTTACTGTAGATTTAATAAGGCTGTGGTTGTATGTTAAACCTGTTAACCATCTGGAAGCCCATCTCTTCTATTGGGTAGCTGGGGCCTGATCCAAGACACACTGATGCCTACAAGAGTCTTTCTGTTGACTTCAGGAGCTCTAGACCCGGGCTCCTTGGGGAGCGGGGAGGTGGGCAAATGCCTTTGGCTGTGGGCTTCCTGACAGGGGTGTGTGAGAGAGGTGATTTTAAGGTGCCGTTTCTTTTCTATAGGCAATTTCATAAAGCAGTAATGACAGGAAGAGCAACCCATGACCCGGAGCTTGGTAGTTGTGAACTATGAGACTGATCCTTTTGGGTTAGGATTTAAAGTGACATTTCAAGAGGCTTCTCACAGCCTGGGTGAGGAGGCCATGAGCTGGGTCACACCTAGGAAAAATTAAAATAAACACACCAATTTGGCAAGCTTCGTGAAACTGGATGATCTGTTTTACCCCCGTCACAAGGTCTGGCAGAGCTGTTCATCCTCCCTCCACCTCCTATGAGTCACTAGCTCGTGTCATGGGTCGGGAAATACGCAGGTCTGCAGGTTTTCAAATCACTAACATACCGCGAAGCAAAAGGAAGCAACCAGCAGACATCAGCATTGCCTCTCTTGAATTCAGGGGCTGTCTCAAATGGGAGCATGATTTGTTTAGGCAAAGGATGACAGAGCACAGGGCTGGGATCGTAGGGTCTGGACTTCATGGCCTGGGGGCCTGCCCATATCTTCCTGCACGTCCTACTTGGTAAGCAGGCTTTGGTAAAATGTTAAAGTATTGGATGTTTTAGAGCTATGCTAGTGCCTAAAGGTGCTGGCAGGTACTTGAGGGGATTTCCATGAACGCCTGGGTCATGAGTGGCCAAAGATGATGTGTACCAATATCCTCATGGCACAGACCACGTGCCTTGGAAGGATGAGAAGAAGGGAAAGGAAGAGGGGGTTTTAGGCAGAGGATGAGTAGCCAGATTCTACAGCTCTTCCATGGGACAAGCAGGAGGAGAGTGTTTTGGGGATCCTAGAGTAGCCCATGAGTGCAGGCCACGGTGACCGACTGCTTGCCTCTTCCTCCAGTCAACAATTGGGTTTATCCAGCAACTCCCAGTCACGTAAGGCCGGTTATATGATGTTGTCCAGACCCAGGGCCCTAGCTGGCCGGCTGGTGAGCTGCACACAACGTAGGAACCACCAGTTCTTTGGGGCTGCGGGATCCCATGCCCCCCAGGCTTGAAGCCAGGCTGCCTTTAAAAACAAGCAGCAGAAACGTCGGCAGAAACAGCACATGAAATCAAGTGGAGGGAAATTCTTCTGCTGCAGAAAGTAGGCAAAAGGCAACTGGAGATGAATAGGCTGCCTGACAGTTGGCAGACACGCAGACTGTCTGCCATAGATGGTAATATAGGCACTGCAACTATTATGGCATCTAAAGTCAAAAAAGCAATAAAAAGCTTTAACCTCTGCTGTCCGGGAAAACAAACAGTGGCTTCGGATGCGGTTGGTGGGGAGAAGTCTTTGCGGTGCTTGTGACAGGGAAATGGTCTAGAAAGCTTTGCCAAGCTGTGTTTGGGATTAAGGGCTCGGAATGCCCGAGTTCGTGCTTTATTTGTACTAGTTACACAGGCAGTTTTAAAAATTTTATTACTGCTGTTATTATAACGATATTGCTATCACTACTGTTATTTTCTTAACACATGGAGGGAGCCTGGACAGCCGCTCTTTATTTCTTACGTGAATGCAAACGGCGTTTAGATTTTTTGTGGAGATCAGACACCAGACACATTCCTACATTCTTGTCCGATGTTCAATATTTTTCCATGAGTCAAGGAGAACAAGAATGGGCATATTGTGTAAATGCAAAACTCTGCCTTTTTAAACTGACACGATGGATTTCAGCCCTGCTTCTTTGTCTCTCTCCTCCGAGCAGGGGCTTTTCAGCCTGCCAGATTCTGTTACTTACTATCTTTGAAAACAGAGGGAGGGAAAAGTCAGCCCTTGTTAATCATTGTCCCAGCTACCTAGCAGTGCTGTATCCTTGAGGACTGCTGGGGCTTTTTTTTTGCTCTTCTGAGATGGGGAAGAGGCTGTTGCTTTCCTGCCAGTTCCATTGTGTTCCCTTAGTAAAAGCCTGCAACACTAGAGGCACTTTAAAAAGAAGTGAGGAGTCTGTTGCAATAGACATCCAACAAAAGTTCCTGCTGCAATCCGCACTTCCAGTAAATGCTGGTTCATAATCCAGAATTCAGGCTCCAGGGCTGGTTCTTAATAAAACACTGATACAGGTCAGTGTAGCTGCATCTGTTTACAGCAGCAGAAAATTCAGCTCACTGTTGCACCACGCTTCAGTACAGCTTGACAGAGAAGGACATGCATGCAGAAAAATATCAGCATATATGGGGTCCCTGGAATTTGAATTCCACTTGGCGAACGTGGCAAAACCCTTTCCCACCGCTGTTTTTTGAAGTGCACGTGAAAGGTGCCTGATTGATCACCTAAAGACTTAACTCATCTGTGCCTGCCAGAGCAACAGCTGCCCTGGAGACTGCTCAGATTTGGTCTATGCCCCGAGCAAGACTGCCTTTCCAAAGGCTTCTTCTAAGTACAGGCCACCATAGGCAGAAGTCTGTCTGCAAACAAAGTAAGACTTTTTTTTTTCCTAGACAGAGATCTTTTTGAATTTTTGCAGGTATTTTAACAGGCCATAAAATGCATATTCTCGCAAAATAAATGAGAATAAATATGTATCTGCCAAAGCAAGTCTAGTCTAAGTAATAAGCAAGCAAAGTCTCACTGAAGTGCTTTGATAATCCTGACTTTTTGGTCCATCTTTCTGAGAGTGGAAAGTTGGTGAGTGCCCTCTGAGCACATTTGACCCAGAGCTTCCTCACTAAGACTTATGAAAGAAAGGGGAGCATCCGAAGGGCGAAAGGAACTAATTAGCATGAAGAATGATGTGGTCATTTGTCCATTAGGAACCGGTCTGTTACCTCCAGAGTTTTATATATAGCAGTTTGCTGTGCAGCCCTTCGACTGTAATGATTTCTGTCACCATTAACTGGTTCTGTAAAGGTGAAAGGTTTCACATTAGTTATTAAAATGGAAAATTATTTTTTATCCAGTCTAGTATCTTCTAAAGTATACTGGGATTCATTAGTTTGACACCTAAATAGATGTCTGCTTTTCATAGGCGCTGAATGTGCATTGGTGTCTTTTGGAATTTAGCTGGAAAACGGGGCTCATTATTAATGTGTTTGACAGTGTCTAAATGCATGAAGAGTATTTTTCAGAAAAATATAGAGAGAGATAATGTCCTTGTCATGGAACCTTATAATCAAGAGGAGAGAGCCAAAGTCCAGCAAAGTCCATTTAAACATTTGGGTATCTCAACGGACTTTAGATCAGGCTTGAGGACAGGCATGTTTCAGCAACTTGGATTCATCTGCTGCAGAATCAGTTTGCATGGTCAACCTTTTGTTTGTGTCATTTAAAAGCTACTGATCTGATGCTTTCCCTGAAGAAATCTGCATAGAAACAGAGAAGGTATTTCTCAAGTGCATTGTCAATTATGGCTTTCATCTCCTCCTCCCCACTCATCACTGACTTGGAGACAAGTCAAATTTACACATTTTCTCCATTCACTCTACATTCAAAGTTTTCCACTTGCACATGAGATTCGTATTAGAGGGGAACAACAAAAGGATGAGAGGCAAGAAGCACAAGCTGCTAACTAGACATAAGGAAAAAAATGGGAGCTGTCAAACACTGCAATGGGGCCCAGAGAGGTTGTGGAGTCTTCATCCTTGGATGTGTTTGACACTTGCTTGGACCACGTCTTGAGCATCCTGATAGAGCTTTGAAGGTAGCTCTGCTTTCAGCAGGGCCTGGCCCACATGGTGTCCAGAGGCCCCTTCACAGCTACATCATTTTATAGGTCTTCTAAAGAACTCTCCACTAAGGCCCTTGCCACAATACTTTTATTTTCTTTCTGTGAATAACATGGGAAATGGACAAGTAGCAAATTAACTCTCTTCCTACTGTCTGCAGAGATTTCATTTTAGAGATCTAGCTGTGGACTTATATGATTGCAGAGGGTTTCTACTGCATGATTTGGCGAGGACTTAGTCCAGGTGCCTGGACTCCCTTATCTAAGTCAGTAAAGTAGCCGAACAGTTCTGCTTCTGGCCACACCTGGTGCCTCATTGAGGTGTAGGCTACAAAAGTGATGCAAAAAGCTGTCTTGTAGTTGAGGAATCCTTAGAGTCCTCGGCTGAGCTGTTTTCACTGTGTAGCCAAAGGAATGCTGTTTCTTGTGGTGGTTGTGGTACCTGTGTCCAGTCTTGCAGGAGTGTGTTCCCTTATCACAGTGTGTTGTGTCAGGAAGGAGATGCTATTCTACTCAACCATGGCCAAAGAGGGAATTTTTCTTCTTTTGAATTTTCAAAGCCTGGGATTACAATTGGCTCTAGAAACAGTCTCAAGGCTGCTGTGAAGGAAAAGAAGACTTTGAGAATGGCTGTTATCTTTGAGAGGCCTAGACCTGCTTGTTTTTCAGTGCTGTTTCTATTTGCATGAGTTCACTCAACAGGTGATTGGTGCACATAGGAAATAAGGCATATAGGAAGCCTCAAGTGTAATGAATCTACTTCTGTCCCATTCACAGTGGCCAAAAATACCTGAAAGTATTGTGGTGACCCTTCATGGTTTACCATCACAGGAGAAGTAATGCATAGCTGGTGGGGATGGGCTCCTGTCCAGAAGTACCAGGAGCATCTTCATCAGCTGCTTAGGATCCCCCTGTGTCTCCATGGGACTCGGTGATGAGTCTGGGGCCAATGATCCCCTTGAAGAAAGCTGTAGTCGGGGTAAAGGCATTCAGTACAAAGGCTCCTAGGAGACTGGGTGGCTGCAGAGATGCGAGTGTCTGCACCAGGGGATTGTAGTAACCATCTTAGTCACTGGCATCGCCGCTCCAAGCCACAAACCACGGTGCGTGCTCAGCAGCAGGGCTGTGCCTCAGAGGGGCAGGACACAGCAGCTGAAAGGCTGCAGTGTGCAAACCGTGTCACCTCATCACCAGGGAGGTTTGCAAGGTCCACCTTGGCGTTGCCTCCTTGAGCCTGTCCTCAGTCCATCTGAGGGTTGCTGAGGGCACTGCTGTTGAGCCTTCCACTCACAGGCCAAGGCACGGCTCTCATGTTTTCTTTCTTTTATCCCTTCCCTGCATCGTATGTCATAGAATCATAGAATCATAGAATGGTCCAGGCCGGAAGGGACCTCAAAAAGTCATCTAGTCCGGCCTCCCCACAGTCAGCAGGGACACTTCCAACTATGCAAGGTTGCCCAGGGCCTCGTTGAGCCTCACCTTGAATATCTCCAGGGAAGGGGCCTCAACTACCTTCCTGGGCAACCCGTTCCAGTGCTCCACCACCCTCATAGTAAAGAACATTTCCCTAATATCCAATCTCAATCTGCCCTTTCCCAGCTTAAAGCCATTGCCCCTCGTCCTGTCATTGCAGGCCTTTGTAAACAGACTCTCCCCCACCGTCCTGTAGGTCCCCCTCAGGTACTGGAAGGCCACTATCAGGTGTCCCCAGAGCCTCCTCTTCTCCAGGCTGAACAACCCCAGCTCCCTCAGCCTGTCCTCGTAGCAGAGGTGCTCCAACCCCCTGATCATTTTAGTGGCCCTCCTCTGGACCCGCTCTATCAGGTCCATGTCCTTCCTATATTGAGGGCTCCAGACCTGCACACAGTACTCCAGGTGAGGTCTCACCAGAGCAAAGTGGCAGAATCACCTCTCTGGATCTGCTGGCAACACTTCTTTTGATGCATCCCAGAATGCGATTGGCCTTCTGGGCTGCAAATGCCCACTGCCTGCTCATGTCCAGCTTCTTGTTCATCAGCACCCCCAAGTCCCTTTCCTCAGGGCTGCTTTCTAATACCATCACCATGTCTGTATTGATACCAAGGATTGTTCCAGCCCAGGTGCAGAACCCTGCACTTGCTTTTGTTGAACCTCATGAGATTCACCTGGGTCCCTCTGGTGTATCAACAACACCACACAGCTTGGTGTCATGCGCAAACTTGCTGATGGTGCTCTCCATCCCTCTATGTCTTTGATAAAGATGTTAGACAGTACCGGTCCCAGCACAGACCCTTGAGGGACGCCACTTGTCACTGCTCTCCATCTGGACTTCAAGCCATTGAGTGCCACCCTCTGGATGCGACCATCCAGCCAATTTTTTATCCACTGAATAGTCCACCCATCAAATCCGTATCCCTCCAATTTGGCAAGCAAAATTTGGCTGTCACATACTCTCCCTACCTAGTCAGTGACGAGTATAACACTGTTCGATGTTACATTTTAAACCATGTGATGATGGCATCTGGTGCAGAATCAACAGCTCTTGAGACACATAGAATAATAGAATGGTTCGGGCTGGAAAGGACGTTAAAGATCATCGAGTTCCAACCCCCCTGCCATGGGCAAGGACACTTTCTACTAGAGCAGGTTGCCCAAAGCTCCATCCAGCCTGGTCTTGAACACTTCCAGGGATGGGGCATCCACAACATCCCTCGGCAACCTGTTTCAGTGCTTCACCAACCTCATACTAAAGAATTTCTTCCTGATATCTAGTTTAAATCTCCCCACATACAGTTTAAAAGTGTCAACCCTTGTCCTATCACTACATTCCCTGATAAAGTGTCCCTCCCCATCTTTCCTGTAGGCCCCCTTTAGGTACTGGAAGGCTGCTATAAGGTCTCCCCAGAGCCTTCTCCAGGCTGAACAACCCAAACTCTCTCAGTCTGTCTTCATAGGAGAGGTGCTCCAGCCTTCTGATCATCTTTGTGGCCCTCCGCTGGACTCGGTCTAACGTGCCCATGTCTTTCTTGTGCTGAGGACTCCAAAGCTGGACACAGTACTCCAGGTGGGGTCTCATGAGAGCAGAGGGGCACAATCACCTCCCATGACCTGCTGGCCACACTTCTTTTGATGCAGCCCAGGATATGGTTGGCTTTCTGGGCTGCCAGTGCACATTGCTGACTCATGTTAAGCTTCTCATCCACTAACACCCCCAAGTCCTTCTCCTCAGGGCTGCTCTCACATGAACCCTATTGCAATGTCATCTTCTTTTGCCAGAGCAAATCTTTTTGCAAAAGCAAAGCTTTTGCTAGATGCTCTGTGCTATCAAATGATCTCTTTCCTAATCAGAGAGAAAAAGAAAACCAGAAAACTTATCTTCACTTTCTTCAGAGACGTCTCCATGTGTTTCACTTGTCTACTTTTGCAAACATCTTTCACTCATCCTCTTCACTCCACTTACCATTTCTCACATTTCTTTCAAGCATAATCTTATAACCTTTCAGTACCTGTATGGTTGGGGCTTTTTTTATCTTGTAGATGCCTTTTTCTCACCCTGGACTGCTCCTGGCCCCCTCTGTCCACCTAGACCTTTTCCAGCTCCTGAAGCATTCCTTCCTGGGTAGTTGCTTGTTTCCAAACCTTTCCATTCACCCTCTCTGTACATATTCTTGGGTTTGGATTCTTTCAACTATCTCATATCATCAAGATGCTATTCAAAGAAAGACCAAATAATAAAAATTCACCTGAATGGCAACATATGCTAGTCCAAGGCAATAAGGCATTCAGGGTTTCTGTAACCTTGTAATGGTCTACCGTTGTCTCAGAGCAGTTTTTACTATTCATTCTTGTTCTATCATCCTGACTATGTTTTCAGACTAAAACCAAAACTTGGGAGTACAATTAGTAGTAAACATTTAGATACCAGTCAAATGACTTCCATTTTTACAGTTTTCTTCCAGACTTCTAAAGCATTGGAAATATAGGAGTTGTGAAACATGGCCAGACAGGTGTCCTTTCTAAAGCACTGCAGCATCTCGTCAATAGCAATG
Organism: Tringa tobata; assembly: GCA_033628505.1. Classification (NCBI taxonomy): domain Eukaryota; kingdom Metazoa; phylum Chordata; class Aves; order Charadriiformes; family Scolopacidae; genus Tringa; species Tringa tobata. Next base: position 421,343 of record JAHREE010000096.1, read on the forward strand.
ACAAATATACCAGGGGAAGGTACATTATCACCTTGATAGGCCTGCAAAATCCACCACTCCCCTCCCTTACCTCTTCCTCCCCTGCCCACTGACAACTGTAGCCAGTTCCCATGAACCATTGACTGGTTAGAACCTTGGTTTTTAGTATTTCACACCCCTTCTAAATATTTATCCTCACCTTTTATAAGTCAGTACCTTCGCATTTCCAAACAAATGCCTACTCCCTCTTTAGATCTTGCTGAGCTCTGGATCTGACATGTAATTCCTCAGACTCTATCCACACCAGAAGAAAAAGTTTATCATTTCACTGGGATTGAATTTACTGCTGTTCAAGTTTGCTAAGTACCCTCTTGATCTGTGGTTAATCCATTAGAATCTTATTATATAAACTTTCATAATTTTCTCTTTTATTTGTCCATTCAATTGTCCATATTGTCATAGGAGTATCTTCAAAGCTCTTAAATCATTGTTGTTGCTTGTCTCCAAAATCCTCTAAATTTTTGGCCGTTCTACTCATGGAGGTCAAACTCTTGGTGGGGTGTACTTGGCCTGTATTGACACTGCATGTTTAAGCTGAAGGTTTTGAAAAAGCTATTAAGTACTGCTTTTACTTTATGTCTTTCTTAACGGGGTGAATGTGCATGATGGGGAGAGGCAGGGAGATGATGCTAATACAGGTCAAAGCCAGCCATCAAGCAGGCGAGTGCAGCAAGCTTGCTAGAGATGTTCTCTTACCACAGGCCTGGATTTTGTCCTAAATATCATTTCCCCACTGAAGCTTTTGGCAGAGGATCAGCACTCCTTCCTCCTAAGAAGAAGCCATTTTGCCAGTTGCTTGTTAGAATTCAGTTGAAGCAGTGATGGAGGGCAGTTCTCATTCAAGCAGTCCCTCCTTCTCCTGGCTGATAGAGTCTGATGCTGGAAGCACGACTGGGTAATGTGCTGAAGGGATCAGGGTTTTTTCCAATTGACAAGTGATGACTGTATCTCCCGTGAACTGTAACTTAGCCTGCAGAAGACCTCAAGGCCAAACAGTTGGCATGAGTGTCCTGTGTGACGCATTGATTTGCAGGAGGAGAGAAACGATCTAAATATTTCCTTATTTTCCAAGGCTGGATGGATGGCTGCTGTCTTCCTCCATTGATTGAACTTTTGATGCAGAGTGTTGCAGAGAGAGGTGCTTAGACAGGTAATGAAAGCCCATGTGTGGGCATGGATATGTGCTCTAATGAAGCTACAAAGCCATTTTGGAAGTGATGCTAGGCAGAAAACCCAGAGCAGACTGCTCTCACCAGTCTATCCTTAGGTGAAATCTGCTGTGCTATGGATCTCTAAAAGGCAAATCAAATAACAGCAGCCACATTTTTAAGGATTAGGAGCTTCCTGTGCAAGACAGTATGTGTTTTTAATACTTTAAGCTGACTTATGAAACTGGTAAACAATGTGGAGGGTGGTGTTGGATGACCTCTTTTACATGCCTGATCATCCTGTCAACATTTATAATGCATTTGATATTTCCTTCTCATCAGGATAGGATCAGTTAAGCAGTCGCATTTCCCAAAGCTCAGGTTGCATTATGCTTTGTTCCACATTTCATGGTAATAAACGTTGACATAAATTTCTGTAGGTTTCACATAAAGTGATTGTTAATTTATTCATGGTTGAAAAGGATCTTAAAAAAAAAAAAAGAAAGAAAAAAAAGAACAGAAAAGATTTCTGCAGAAGACAAATACACAGCTTGCAGGATAAGAAATACAGATCTTTCATGCCTATTTGTTTTGCACACAGTAATGACTGCTACATTCTGATTAGCAATCTTGACCTAGTTAAAGTGCTATTGTTTCTCTGTGTTCCTATTCTTCTAAAAGACTGTGGCTAGACATGATATTTTATAATCCATCAGATGTAAAATCTGCATAAAAAATATAATTATTGTGCTTCAGCAACTTGGACCAAAGCCCTGATGTTATATTTCTAGGCAGTACACTGTGAATAATATGGATGCTTTTTTAGGTTGGTATGTTCAGTTGGCAAGATATATAATTTTTCCATAAGCGAAGGTAAATTGTGGGATTTTTAACATACTGATTACTATTCCAGCCTTGTTCCCAGCTAATGAGAATGAAGTGGATACTTGTCAGCCAAGGAACATCCTTATTTGTTACTACAAATTAAGTTTTAGTGTCACTTACTGCAGTAAACAGGGAGAAAAACTTGTGTTACACCTCAGTCAGCATTGCCAGTGGTGCTTGTGCCTCAGGATAAACCAGAAGTAGGGTGCCAGTGCAAGAGGCCCTGGATAGACACCAGGTCTCTTCCCAAAGAGCTCATGATCAGGAAGACAGGGATGGGCAACGGGAAGGTTTGGGATGCGCAGAGCAAAAACCACATGGCAGCAAACCTTGCTCCTGGTTAGCAGAGCGGTCTCAGGAGTTAAATGGGAGAAGAGCGAGGCAGAGCGGAGGTGTGCTGGCTCAAGCTGCCATGCTCACCATCAGTATGGGGCTGAAGGTACCTGCTCCTCCTCCTTGCTGCTCAGAGAGAGCGGTTGGTCCCCTTTCTGCAGACACTCTCGGAGCAGGTGACATGTAGGATCATGAAGAAGAGGAGGCACCTGGAGCAAACCAGGCTGGAGTGGGAAAACATCATCTGCTACTCTTGCACAGCTCTTTGCAGCCGTGGTAGGACTGCCTTGACCCCACCGCGGTGCTGTGAGGACACACGAGCTCTCAGCACTGCTCCCCATCATGCTGGGTGCCCAGGGCCCCTGCTGTGTCACTCAGTCCTGTATGAAAAATTCATGTTGTTTCCCAGATCAGCATTATCCAGCAGATTGGACTTTCTGAACTTGGAGTGCTAAAATCTCTCTGAAGACAACTGTCACGCTTGCATTCTCAGCCACGTCAGGTAGAAGTTGCAAATGAAGACAAAAGATTAAAAATAAATACTCTCGTGCTGTGCAGAGAAAATGTAGAGCAGAGAGGCTGGGGGAGATGCTCAGAAGAAAACGGTGCTACTGAGATCTTCAGGAGAGACATCAGGGTGAACCTGCTGCCTTGGGTGGGGGAAGAGCAGGAATGGCCAGAGCTGCCAGGCTTCAGGAAATGCGTAGAAAGAGTGGTAATGGGAGCCTGTTCCTAAAAAGTGTGTTTGTAGTCAGAAACAGGCTGTGAGGGTATGCGTGTGATCACAGCGTTAGGACCTGGGATGACCCTGGAGGTGGCAGCTCAGAGCAGTGGCCCCTCCTCATCCTTGTGTCAGCCCCGGGGTGCCTCGGTGGCTCTGCAGCTGGACACGGCGTGAGTCACTGTGACCAGTGTGTCTGCTCAAAGGGGTGAGAAAACAAGGAGAGGGGCACCTGGTCCTCCAGCGTGTCGGGGAGATGCCCACAGGGGGGAGGAGGGATGCTCCTCAGCTCAGCTCACCTCCAGACACCGCAGGATGATGGCACTGCAGAAGGCTGGCAGCAGACACTGAGAACCACTGTTTTGAAAAGGAGAGCTGCTGTCATACAGGATCAGGCACCAAATCCCAGGGGGGTGGCTCGCTGGCTCCAGCCCTGGGATGTAAAAAGGTGCTTTCACAGCATAAATAAGCAGCAGCATTCAGCATGGTTTCCTCCTTTGGAATGAATTGCCCTTTTTTTTTTTTTTTGGCCACTTTCATTGTTTGAATATTTTCTGTATTTTTCATGTAATTCCTTTACCCCTTCCCCTCCCCAGATACATGAAGGATTTTGTTTACATTGCAGCCATAGATACAGTCAGCCTATATTGTGAGAAAGTCTAGGAAGTCCAAAAGGGACCTTCTGAAGTGGGTTTGTTCTGCTGCTGCTTCTATATTAAAGCATAAAATCCAAAGCTGCCTTTTTAACCCTCAGAAGCATTGCTCCACGTGAATCGCTAACGCTGCCGCGCTGCCGGCTTCGCAAACAAACCGTGATAATCCCTTAGGGTTTGAGTTAGCAGAATGGTACGAGTTTCGTCCCCGTTGTTCCACCACAGAAGCTCAGAAAGCTGCAAACCTTAGTAGGAAAATGTGAGAGATGGGAGAACAAAGGTGGCAGGAGATCTTCCTTTTACATCTTCAGCTAAAACAGAGTAGTGGAGACTAAAAACTATCACGATCTGGTATTTTTCTCTGCAGTTCGCTTGGCGGTTTTGGTGTTTTGGTCCAGTCTTAAGTGTCTGGCTGCAAACATTTGGAGATGACAGTCAGGCACGTTGTGCACACCTCAGTACAAGGCCAAGGGTGGTTTGCACTGGGAAACGAATTTTTTTGGAGATCTGCAGGCACTATGGAGTTACTCGGGCAAAACTGTGTTTCACTTGTCCTGAAAGCTGCGAAACTCAAGGCTGCTGGATGGTTAAACCAAGGACTTCTCTCAAGTGCCATGCTCCTACACATAGTTAAATGAAGTAAAAAGCAAAGGAAGTCTAACTGAAGAAGCTGCATAAAGTGCACAGAAAATGAGACTTTCAGTGGAAGTGAAACGAGAAAATCCTTATTATTTCCTGCTGTCACAGACAAATTATTTTCTTTGCCATTATGGACAGTCCTTGTGGAAAGGAATACAAGGAGAATGCACATGGGTAATGTCAGAAACAGCTCAAAGATGTCATAATAATATTGTAAAACAGGGATAGTTGAGGGGAAACAATCCGTAAAATTCCTCATTGAGAAATCGTGCTTTTGCACCAAAGAAGTTGTTTCCAGTTTCTGAAAAAGCTTCTGAGCCAGAAAAAAAAATATAAAAAAATCCTTTTTATATAAGTAAAGTCCTTTAGTTTAGTAAAAAAATTCAACCAAAAGAAGGTGAAGCAAAAACCTTTTTTTTTTTTTTTCTGGTCCTGCTTTAGCAGGGGAGTTGGACTAGATGATCTCTATGGTCCCTTCCAACTCTAAAAAATTCAGTGAAATTCAGTGAAATTCAGTGAAAAGAGAAATAAAGAAATTATTTGATACCAGATTTTGATGAGCCCTAATTGTTAGCTCGGTGGAACTCCTGCTGATTTTGTCAGGGAGCATTAGAGAAGAAGCTGCCGCTCTTAAATCACTTTTAAGAACTCGGAATCAGTTTTAAATAGAAATTAATTGTTCCTCTGCACGGGACGTGGTGTCAGACTGGGTCATTTAGACCAAGTCACATCTAGAGTTTTGACCTCAGCTGGTAGCACCCCTGAGCAGTTTGGCCAGTAACAGAATCTCAGAATCGTAGGGGTTGGAAGGGACCTCTGGAGATCATCTAGTCCAACCCCCCTGCCAGAGCAGGGTCACCCAGAGCAGGCTGGACAGGAACGAATCCAGGCGGGTTTTGAATGTCTCCAGAGAAGGAGAGTCCATCACCTCTGTGGGCCGTCTGTTCCAGGGCTCTGCCACGCTCCAAGTAAAGTTTTTCCTCACGTTGAGATGGAATTCCCTGTGTTCCAGTTTGTGCCCATTGCCCCTTGTCCTGTCACTGGGCGTCGCTGAGAAGAGCCTGGTCCCATTGCGCTGTCCTGCAGACGTGATTTCCAGAGGCTTAGCCCGAGCAGTAACTTCAGACAAATCAAAGCATCCAGCCCTCCCTTCCTCCTTCCCTGGGGGTGCGTGAACTTCGTGTGCTGACTCACCAGAGCCCGCTCGCCGAAAGGGCTGACAATAACACGGGCTGCCAGGAAATGCCTGTGCTCTTTGATGGCTCACACAGCCCTTGCCCACCTACCTGCGGGACGGAGCTGTGCATGGAGGGCTTCCTCCTCTCCCGCTTACTGTCATGTCACCCGTTTCCCATCACAGAGCCTTTCGGTATGACGCAGTTCGAGGGGTTTGAGATGTGTAATCGCCAGCCCCTTTGATCTGAGGAATGCGCCTGTGTGTTCATAGGAACTTTTGCTTTACGTTTACTGACCCAAATCAATCCTGCCTTGCAAAGTGGAAGAGATGGAGCTTGAAATCTTTTTTTACCCTCTGAAGAGCCTGTCCTTTGCTTGGGGAAAAACGGCTCGAGTACCAACTTTCAATCAGTAGTTGAAAAAGGCAGTTGCTAGAAAACTGCAAAGATTTGAGTGATCAAACCCTGACCTTTTCCCTTCTGAAAAGAAAACAGGCGCAATGCTGGGGCAGGAGTGCCTCATAGAAGGCAGAGTGCATATGGAATAGCAAGGCAGAGAGGCTTGTGATGGACACCGCTTGTCTCACTGGACAGACACAGACCGGTCCCTCACAAGCTGCCCTGACACGTAATTGGTAACAGCTCAGTGCAAGGAGGCAGAAGGGACTTCATCCTCATGGGCTGTCACATCCTTCCCATGCCCTCACCCTCCACATCCCTAACTCGTGGGGGATGTGAAATCGGTACCTTCCTTGCAGCCTCAGTGAAGTCCCTTGGGAGTCCCCTGCACCTTTGCAGCCTCATTTGCTCCCATTACTGCTTTGAGGTGGGGACATCTACTAACCAAGGTGTTGTTTACATTCAGAAGGGAGTGCTTGAAAGGTTTTCATAGGATCATGGAATCATAAAATGGTTTGAGTTGGAAGGGACCTTAAAGATAATCAAGATCCAACCCCGCTGCCCTGGGCAGGGACACCTCGCACTAGACCAGGTTGCTCAAAGCCCCATCCAGCCTGGGCTTGAACACTTCCAGGGATGGGGCATCCACAACTTCTCTGGGCAACCCGTTCCAGTGCTTCACCAACCTCATACTAAAGAATTCCTTCCTGGTATCTAGTCTAAACATCCCCTCTTTCAGTTTAAAACTTTCAGTTTTGGGAGATGCAATAAGCCAGCAGTTGTTAATTCTTCTTTAGAAAGGCACAGTGCCCTTTTAGGTGGGCGCTTCAGCAGAGCAGTCCTGCAGCCCGTGTCTAGGGAGGGAGCGCTTGGGTAAGGGATGTGTCTGGAGATGGTGCTGCTCTCCCTGGCTCTGCTGCTGACTTGTCCGTGCCGCCGGGCAAACCACTTCCCATTTCCCCCGGATCTGCTAGCAGCTCGTTCAAAGGGAGAAGGAAAGCAGCCTCCACGCACAGTGCAGTGGGACACCCGCGTTTTATATTGTGTCAGAAAGTCTGGTGCAGGTCCTCTGAAAAGACGAAGGCATTTCAAACAGCTCCCTCTGCTTCAAAATGTCAAGCAAAAGCAAAATTAAATCAGAAAGGCATATTAACCACATAAAGCATATACAGATGCAGAGGATATATTATTTGTTATCTCTTCAGCCTTTCTGTCAGCAGCACATCTGAAAGCAAAATGTGCTGCCAAGTCATGTATTCTGATGACCTGGGGACTTCCCCATTTCCCAGGAAGACGCATTTGGGGGCACGAGAATGATTTCTAGAAAACACACTGAGAGCAAAGATGATGGTAAAAGGAAGTGCAGCTTACCAGAGGTTTTTTTTGCAAAGGAAAGTACAGTGACTCATGTGTCAGAAGGAACAGTCTAACCAGAGACAGTCCGTGCTCTTTGCAAGTGACCATCCAAAACTTCCACCCTGGGGACACCTAATGACAATTAGTTGCTCTTGAAGGCACAAGGTCTCCAGACTTGTACAAACAGGCACCAACATGTCTGTCCTTATGAAATGAAAACATTAGTGTGTGATTCAAAAGCTATGCTGGAAACTCAACTTGAGATATGAGATGAGATTTTTGGTGTCAGAGAAATCACAAGCTTTATTTTTAAGGCATAAACTCAGTGACCCGCTGATGCAATGGAAGGGTAGATGGGTATGGAGAAAATATATATTTGTCAGTTGAGTTTTTCCCAAGCCACTTAACTGGTACTCACTCCAGAATAAAAGTGTTCACATCTGGAGTTATCTGTGAAGAGCTCCTACCTATAGATAAACCTGATGTGGAGGGGAACGGGGCCACAACAGAATATTAGGTGTCCAGGGACTTCGGTACGTGGAACAGCATGATACAAATAACGTGATTTGAAGGCCTCATAAATCATCCTTCCTCACCTAACTGGAAAATTAGAGTTCTCAGTGTTCCCTCTGCCCATCACAGGCTCCCAAGGTGTCATAGTTTGTACAAGTCTCATTTTCTCTCTGGTAAACACTGGTATTTGTCAGATGACATTGTCCTGTTGCCTCTGAGGCCAGTGTACTTCTGCCAGGGTAGGAATTTGTGTGTACAACCATGGCAGATGAGGGTACATCAGGTGAAGAGGGCCATGAACCTCTTTTCCTTGGGTAGGCCCACAGGGCTTGTGAGCAGATGAAAGTATCGCTGTAAATATTCAAGGAAAGGAAATAGAGTTAAAATTCTCAGAGCAGTGTTGCGTGGACTGTGTGTTTTATAGCAGATATATCAGGACATAAACAATTAGGTCTTAATGTATTAATATACTTCTCTGGGAAATAATCCGGCAGTACATTGTGGCCCAGACCCTTGGCTGACATAACCTGACATGGCTCCAGTGGCTTCATTTTCAGTTTTGAACAAGTTAACTTCTAACATCTCTAATTGCACACATCTCTGGCCAGTATAAACCTACGTGAGATCAGGATGCCTGGATCTCTCGTGTGCCATTAGAATGTCTCCTAGGACATTAGGACTCTACAAGTAGTCAAAAACGCTCTTTTGGATCATGTGCCGAAATCATGAGAGTGAAATCCTGCAGCACTGGATAGGCAGAAGGGCAGATTTCGTGACTGCATTACTCTCTGCTGCCTGAAAATACTTTAGATCTGTCTGGCACAGTTAGACAGGAACAAATCTGTGGCAAGTATGTCCTAGGCTTTGCCAGCTATGGCTCTGGCCACCTCCCTTCACTCACACCCATGGGGGAAAGGGAGTCTGTGGAGGCAGTAGTGCCCAAAAAGTGCTGGTGGCTACAGGGACAGGGGTGGTGGTGCCAGGGAGATGTCTCACTTACAAGGTGTTTTCCTACAGTTCTGTGTAGTTTCATTGACTGAGAAAGCCCAGAATAGCTTTCTGTACTAAGCGATGCCTACTTGCCCGTTGACTTGCAAGATCTGTCTATCAAATATACTACAGATTGTTTCTTCATTGTCATCTAATAATTGGGGGTTTTGTCTCTGCTTCTTTCAGCTCCAAGGCTCCTTGAAGAGAAAGTTGGTGGTAAATCTGTCGCCTGTCAACAACAAGAGGCCCAATGGTGTTTCGGAGAGCTCTTTCCTTGACATTAAGAGGATAAGAGTGGGTGATAATATCTCAGTGGGACAGGGTGGACAGCATGTTAACAATTGCCAAAGCCAGTCAATGTCAGGAACTATGTCTGTGGGGCAAGGATCACAAAGAAAGGCCAGCAACCTAGCAAACAATACACATGCTAGTGGGAATGGCATGTTTAACATGACTTTGAAAGAGGTAAAGAAAGAACCAGGAGAAACAATGTCCTGCAGCAAACACTTAGATGGCCAGACACCCCATGAGAACATGTTCCCTAACAGATACGGGGAAGACTCATGGGAACAAGTGATGGATCTGGAGCTTCAGGAACTATTTAATGAACTGACTAACATATCAGTGCCACCAATGAGTGATCTTGAGCTAGAGAATATGATAAATGCCACGATAAAACAAGACGAGCCATTCAACATCGACCTTGGGCAGCAGAACCAGAGGGGCCCTGTGAGATCTCTGCAGATGGATAAGATGGTGATAAAGAGTGAATATGCACCAGGCATGAATCAGGCTCCTGTGGGCTCCCCACAGATGAGGCCTTCTTCTACAGGTCCAGCCTTCACTATGGCCACGGCTGCCATGTCCACCTCTTCACCCATCCCTTCGGTCCCTCAGAGTCAAACACAGGTATCGCAGGTTTCTTCTGCGTCCAGCCGGCCATTGCCTAACTGGCAGGAGGTGTCTCATGCACAGCAGCTCAAACAGATCGCAGCCAACCGGCAGCAGCATGCCTTGATTCAGCAGCAACAGCAGCAGCAGCAGAACCAGACGGCCAGCTGGTCCACCTTGTCTCCATCGGGACCTTCCCCTGGACCCTTCGTGCAAGAGAAAATCCCCAGTCCTTCTTTTCGCCAGCAGCAGTTCAGCCCACAAAGCTCAGCAATGCTTGGGGTACCGGTGAATGGAAACCAGTCAAAAGGGATGAACAACTATGTTTATAAACCAACCACTCCCCAGAGCAATCCCATGGACATAATCATGCAACAGAAGCCTCAGGATCTCAACAGAAACTTTATCAACAGCACTCAGCCACCACTAGAGCAGCATCATGGCAACACAAAGCCTTTGTTTCACTTTAACTCAGAGCAAACAAACCAGCAGATGCCTTCAGTTTTGGGTTCCCAAAACAAGCCTGCCCTTCTGCACTACACACAGCAGACACAGGGTTCAGCCCCCGTGCAACAGCCACAGCAGCAGCAGCAGCAACAACAGCCACCGCCACAACCTGCTCAGCCTCTCTCCAACCAGTCGCTTCAACGGCCGCCTAACGTACCCCTAGCAATGCAGCAAAAAATGATGCTTCAGAAAATGCAGCAAAGCCAGCAAATCTCAGGTTTGCAGTATCCAGTCTCTCAGCAGCATAGACAGGTAAGGCAAATTCCTCCTTATTTGTTACAGAATCATTCTGGTCTGAGCAATAAAAAGGCTTTTCCAGCCTGGCCTCATTCCTGCAGGAGATGTGTGCTGGTGGCAGATAATGACCATCTCAGCACATACTTCAGCAGAGCTGGTGATGGCACATTTAGCACCTATTCAGGTATATCATGGATGCACATTTGTAAGGATTTCAAAAGAGACATGTTCATAACACTTTTTTCTTAATGCAGTGGAGTGAATATGTCACTGATCTATACTATGTAGGTACTTGTCAGAAAGGTGAGGTAGGAGGGAAGACACAAGCTTATTTTGGGCCCCTAAGTTTTCTGGTGTACAAAAATTTAAGCTCTTTTGAATGACAAATTTTTAATTAATTCCTGTTATCTTAGGTAATGTATTTTACAATGTTAATTTTTATGCCATCATTTCCCTCAGGAAGGCAAAGTTAGAAAATTCTGGTTTTATATATCTTTTGACTGACATGACAAAAATACTGTTTGCACATTTGTTATCTGTTTGGCAAAGGAAAACTAAGACTTAGCTGTGAGCTTTGTAAACACCCATCACACTTCTGGGAATATTCTGTGGATAAAATACATGCTCAGATATGAAGGTGAAGTTTGCCACAGATACATCTACAAATATATAGCTCATGGCCAGCTCCCACTTCGTTACCATGAGACAGGGCTCTGACAGGATTGGTTATTATAGGTCGGTTGTGGTGTGCCAAGTCACTGTGCACCAGGATCCCAAGTTTCAGACCTGCCAATCAAAGCTGGAATTTGTAACCTCAAGGTACTCCAGAAACTGGAAACCAGATGCAAACCAAGTAAAACATATTTGATCTTGGGAGGGTTAAGCCACTCAGGGGAGTTTTGGTGGGACTTGGGTTCAACACATATGGAATGGCAATATAGGTGTGGAGATCATGTGCAGATGTGAAAAATAGCTATAAGATATTACTGATAAGTGAAAGTCTAAGTCTTCCATAAAGTTCCAGAGAAGCAGCATTGTGAATGAGTCATTCAGAGCTGAAGCTTCTTCACCAAACTGTTTGCTTGAACAGTCTGATGTTTTAAAAAAAAAGGTAAAGTAAATGTAGTTGGACACCTTTCTCCTTTTAACTCTTTCAAATTCCCAGACCAACTAACCATGACTTTCTTCAGCAGAAAATCCCTTAGCAAGAGGTACCAGGTGAAACATTTAGTCATCTTTGGGTGGGAAGATGTTGCTTTGTTGGAAGATGCTGGAGAATGAGTGGTAGCAGGAAGCAATCCCAGCTTTGTTGCTTTACAGGAGGTCTCTGCTGGCTGTTCCTCTCATTCTTGGGCCACTGTGTGCTCTCTTCTTAGGCGCATTTCCCCGTTCTCTTAATAGACTGGCAGGCAGATGAATTTTAACAGTTCCTTCATTCAGCCATGATGAAGCTTCCAGCAAGCTGTCAGCACAGGGGAGACAAGCAGGACTTTTGCAAACGCTACTATTGTTCTGAAAAAAATATGCAAGGTCACATTCTGGAAAAGAATAAAAACACTGAGACCAACCCTGCTTGAGGCAATGGGAGCTCCTTCTTCTTTGTCCTTCTGGGCTGCTGCTCAGGTCGGCAAGCCACCAAGATAGTACTTGGCAACATGGCCATAGTAGTACCTGCAAGATTTATCAGAAGTGTAGTGGGATCTCTCACCTGTGCAGCCACAAGAATTTTTAGCTTAAATGAATTTTCCCTAAATTAACTTGGCTGAGTGGCAAACTTTAGATATTATACCAAGGAAGGAATTTTGCCTGTCCTTACAGACTTCGGCAAGTAGCTTTCCAATGTTTCTTGTCATCTCACCGCTTTCCACAGTTGTGCCTGCAGGACATGGCTAGCTGACCCACAGCACAGCTGAGAATCTTAGAAGCTTTGTAGGCACAGGTTATGGGGCTTTGGCAGCAAGATTGTTAGGTTTTTTATGCTCCGGAGAGATAACTGGATTTTTTTAGAGATTTGTAGAGATTTTTTGAGCAGTTGTTCCAAAGTTCTGCTGAAATTCAGAGAATCAGGTAGGTGTCTCTGAGTGGAATATTCTGCAGCTGCTGGAACGACATTTAGAAGTACAATTGGTCTGTAAATTGCAGAGTTTTGGAAAGGTTTGAACATAACTGTTCCCCTGGCAATATTTATGAATTCTGTGGACTCCTTTAGCACCTGCCTGCACACTGCAAGAGCCCACCAACCCCTTGGTCAGGGCTTGCTTGCCCCGTAGGTCCAGTCTGAATATTAAATCAGAGTAGGAGGAGATACCACTAGTATTATCTTCCAGTAAAGACACCAAAGGCCAAAGCAATCTCATGGCTCCACTCCGCTGATTTTAGCAATGAGGACACCACCTTATTTAGGCTGCACAGTCTTCCTTCCTGGAGGATCATCTCCCACCTCTGAGGATTCCTATGCATCATTAACAGTAAGGCAGGATTAATTACCAACATTTGCTAATTAACTTAACAATTAATATTTATTTTACTTATGCCCTATTTTTTCATGAGGAATCAAGGTTTGATTCTGTTGGTATCATCCAACTCCTCCTCAGATCATTATAATTGTGGACTATAAGGACCATCTCTGTACTGGCTGGAATGCTTTGTAGCTGGAAATGTGAGTGCACATTCATAAAGAGCTGTTGTGACACCAGATAATGCTGTCTAGAACACTATAAATTCACATTTTTAGCTGAACCAGCTCACCCTCTGGATTTTTACTCCACAAGCCTTAAGATCCAGAAAAAGCATTTGAACTTGGCTTTATCAGCCCAAGCTAGCTAACTGGAAATGTAAGGCTTATAATTTCTCTGCTTGTCACATTCACTTTGTGTCAAATTGGAGTGAACTTGTAGTGGGATTTGCTAATTAGATGTCTTTTGCCTCTAGGGAAAAGTCATAAAAGTGATGGAAATCATCTTGGTTTCCTGGAAGGTTGGTCTGAATAAAGGCTTTGTTTGTGTCTCTGTTTTATTCTCCATTGTTGTGGGAAAGATTCACCTTTCCATTGTCTACCAGGATGCAACATATGCACAGTCATGAAAAAGCTCTTAGAAATTCAACACTGTCTTTGTTTAGGAAGTAACTAGAAGCTCTAAGCTCTGCACAGGTTTAATCAGGTTTTCAATACTTATAGAGAACCTGGGCTTTTGTGGGGAAAATCTGTAACTGGGCTTGAGAAGAAGTTTGAAATCTAACTTTCTCCATGTGAAGAAAGAAAGTCCAGTCAATAAAAGAATAAAAGATGCTTCTGAAGTAAGACTTAAGGGGTTTGAACAAAAAAAAAAAAAAAATTGACATTTTTAACTAGTCTAAGAGGTTCTGCACATATTTCTAAAACTTTTGATTGGCCATAAGACTTGTTCAGCAAGATCCATCAGTCTTCTGTCAAGAAGAAATAAAAAAAATAAATTATATTAAAAAAAGGTAGTATCTCCTAAATAAAATATTATTCATCCCTTTCTTGTTTTTACCTAAAGTCAAATTAAACTCAAAACTCAAAATTTCAAGCTGACTTCTCCAAATTTTTTCAATCAAATTCATTTACTTCGGGAAGGTGAGAAAAGAAGACTGAGCTCATGAGAACAAGAACCCTAATGGAGCAAGGCCACTTTACCTGCTACACGTGGGCATGTGCCCTATTTACTCCCAGCTTTGGGAGCAAGGATAACACAAGGGGTCATGAGAGCTTCAGCTCCCACCTTACACGAACAACCAGTTCTCCTTATTTTTAAGGTTCTGGAAGCATCAATGGTGTCTATGTAGTTACAACCCACAACAGTGTTTCCTTGTGCAGACTCCTTGTTCCTTTATAATCTCTTTGAGGATGGGATCATTTTCTCCTTTTTCTTTTTTCTCTTTTTTTTTTTTTTTTCAAGAACCCAGGAATGTACTGTGATTAGTTGCAGTTTGGGGTTGTTTTTTCACCCTTACTTGCCCTAACTGGAGCACGCCCTAGATCATTTTCTTCACCTGGTCTTAACAGGCTCCTTTTAAATCCAACTAGGCTCCCATCCTCCCGGAGACCAACCAATCCCTTCTCCGGTCCCTGCTCCAAGCATGAGTGTCCCATACGTGCCTGATGCCTCGTGCCCTCCCACAGCAAGGCTTTGTATTTTGCAGCCTGTGGCCAGTGGCTCCATGACCCAGGGACACAGCATTTGGCTGGGGAGAGGCCACGGAGCAGCACAGCCACCAGTGAAGGTGCTGATGGGCCACCAGTGAGGAGCTTGTGCTCACAGGAGCTCCAGGTGCTGAGGTGACCCCCCCTTGCAGGTCCCCTCCATTACCCCAGCCCTTCAAATGCCCAGAAAAGCGTTGCTTAACTGATATATATGCACCGCTCTTAAACATCTCCAATGGATAAAGATGGTATTTCAGCCAACCTGGCAGCTCTGCAGAGATGCTGAGACAGATTCTCCTCTCATTTTTCTCCAGTGCAAACCCAGGGTAATTTCATTTCATTCAGGAGAGCATAATTGGACTTACAGGAGTATAGTAAGCAGTAGGATATGGTCTTCTACCTTTTTTTTTTTTTTTTTAAAGCATGGGCACCATACGGATTTAATAAGAAGTGTATGTTAAACTGTCAGATTGTTAGAGTGCTATGTGAGGAAGAAGCACCAGGAGCAAAAGATCTAATGGCTTTTTTGAAAGTGCAGCTAGAAAAACTCTTGTTATCGTTCACTGCTGAGTGATAACTTACGCTTCTAATTTAGCCTCCAAAATTTCTCAAAGAAAATGTGGCTTCTTTGGATGATTCATATCAAAACAGTATTTTCCTAGACCTTTATGTTTACCACCAAAGAAGAAAAGAAGAGCACATTTTAGTGAGGCACTCTCTCTGTTTTCAAGTGTGAAGGAATTATTTTGGAAATATTTGCGAAATGAAGAAAGAAAACTTAGAGTGGCCTGTGGTAATTGGTACAAACTAGGACTTAAATTTGACTTAGATCATAAATAACAACGATTCCAGGCTTTTGGAATCTGCAATAATAGAAACTGTTCCATAGTGTAAGAAAATAACAATGTGACCTTTCTTTCAATGTCCGCTATAAAAATAATATTTGGATGACAGCTTTTCTTGATAGCTTCATTTTGGTTGCATTCCTTCATGCAAGGGCTTCTGAATTAAATATTCTGAATAAAAACTTGAGTATGACCCAACAACCACCATCGATTGCAGGGTCATAGCTGATTTATGAACATGAAACCAGAGAGAAAGTGTCATATGTTCCTGTATTGTCATGGTGGACAGTTGTCTTGGTAGTGCCTTATATATTTCATTCAGTTTGCTGAATGAAATTTATAGGCAATGGCAATCATGCTGTGAATGGTCAGTCCCTAAGGACATTGTAATTCAAAGGCTCAGAGACACTGCCAGTTCCACAAGGAATCATAGAATCATAGAATAATTAGAGTTGGAAGGGACCTTAGAGATCATCAAGTTCCAAGCCCCCTGCCAAGTTTCTTGAACTCTTTGCATAAAGTAGTTGCACTGGTAGAACAGCAGAATATTAACCACTTGGGCCAAATGCTTCCAGGTTTGGGGACTTGGGACATAGCTGAGACAGTCCCTGTTGTCTCATTTGGACTGCTTTTTGAAGGTACTTCCATGAAGATACCAAAAAAAATCGTCATTGCACTTGCCTGGATGAGTTCTTTGCTAATGTCAGCACACTTGAAGTCTTATTTATTATTTATTAGGATTGTGAAAGTGTCTGCGAAGTCCACTGATAGGCAAAATGTCATTCTGTGAAGAAATGCATAAACTTGGATTAAAAATGACCCCTGCCTCCTTCTGTAAGAATCAAGGAAAAGATGAGTTTTAAAGAAGGAATTTGAAGGATATCAGCTTCTACCCATCTGCATGTCCAGAGATATTGATTTGAGGGCTGCTGTGATCCAGGAGGCACTTTGTGAGCCAGTCAGTGGTCTTGGCTATGGGGGAAAAAATGCTGTTGGAGACAGGAGGCACAACAATGGTGCTAGCTGCTTCAGTCCTCTGGTTTTACTTTACTGCCACCTTGAAGACATGGACTAGGGTGGGGAAACCCAAAATGCGTGGTTCACGTGTAGGAGAAAATGATGGTGGCTGCAAGGAGAAAAGGGCAGGTGAGAAGATCTCCAGTGCTGGTGGATCAGTTTACAGTTTACAGGTCTGGGATGGTGAGGTAGAGTAGGGAACCATCACCAAAGACAGGACTTGAGTTTGTGCTTATTAGATTAATTGGAAAGGAGGTGTAGCAGGAAAAGCCTGGGATAAGGAACTGTGAAGATGCAATGCTGACTGGAAGGAAAGGAGCCAGGAATGTTTCAGGTCTAGTTCTCTGCCACCAAGCAAGTTAGGCTGTTTTGACCTGTAATCTTGTTGATAAAGCTGGGATATCCATAAGAGCTTCTTACCTGGTTGAAGTGAGGGTTTCTGCTATTGCTGTGTGCGCGTCCGAGGCCAGAGTCAAGCCCTGAGTCAACTTCCTGCAGGGATTTTGGAAAGGCAGCCTGGAAAAACAATATAATTCCATAGCCATTTGGAGCTGGCATGGTGAAAAAACTTTTCCTGTAAATTTTCGCTTGTTTGTAGGCAATTTATGAATACCTCAAGAAGGCAAGGAACAAAAAAATTTTAACAAGCCCCAGCTCCCATTTCTCTCCCTAAAGTCTCCCTATTATTTTAATTCCCTGAAGTCCTCAAGAGCAAGTCGGAGTAATTTTTCTCTCTAGGGGTTCAAAATGAAGAAATATTTTAATGGCAAATACTTGATCCTCCACTCAGCCACTTTTACTGCTGGTGTTTTTATGGTGGAGACCTGCCCCAGGCCACAGATGACTGTCATTAAGACAGCAACAGAACTAGTAACGTTCCTTTAATGTGAGTTTTCACGGGTGAATTTACCATTTGTATGTGATGGTGATCCAGAAAAACAGCCAGATGCTCCAACAGAACTAATCCAGAACCATCTGCCTGCTCCATTTGCTGCATGCCTGTTTCTGGTAATGTACACACACAGTGTGAGAGACAGCTTTTGCCCTGAAGAATTTATAATCTAAATAAGCAAGCCAGCCAAACCTTGAGAGGAAGGAAATGTTACTGTATATTTTATATATTATTATATATTTTGGGAAAGAGAGAAGGCAGGTCTCATCCAAAGCTATTACAATCAATCCACTGGAGTTGTTGGATAAGGACATAAGTAACACATTACCATTGCAGAGAAATCCTCTGACAGAGTCTAGAGTTGAACTAGACCCAGTGTCAGTCTCAGAGACACTGTCCTTGTGTCCCAGGATAATGCCTGAACCTATCACTTCCCCTCCAGCTCATCTTGACCTGAATGCCCTTTGGCCTTGGTCTGAGAGGCTTCTCTATAGACCCAGCATCCACAGCTCTGAGCCTTCACAGCCTGCACAGTCCCCCAGAGGAGATCTCTAGAGCTCCTCAAACAGCGTTTGATGCCTCTTTTTCTCTCTGTACCTATAGATTGATGGCAAACAATCCATTGAGGTCCACCTAGCAGCTTGCTTCCAAGGGGCCTTTGGGACACCCATGCATGGGTGGACATGACCTGGCCTGTGCCTGAGATTCTGCTTGCCACCTTGTGCGTGGGAAAGGACTGAGGTCTTGAGCGTAGCCTCACACCACACTGAACAGGCCAACCATGTTGACTTCATGTCCCCTCTTCAAAAAGGGTCCTCACTTCTCCGTCCCCTCTAACAATGCGCTCTTTGTCAAGCCCCAGATGGAATTTGGAGAGGGGCTGAGTGCCTGAAGGGGTTGGTCCCTCTGAAAAGCCAAGGGCCTCTCAGAGTCTTTTAGTAGGTAATACTTAGCCTTGTCATAGCTGTGGAAACATGAGTTGAATGCTTTTCTAATTTCATAGGAAAAGGTGAGGATTTGTGTGAGGTCCACATCATATTGTGAATCAGTAGAAAATCAGCTCAGAGTGCCTAAGCCAGACACGTACATGGGACATAACCTCACTGCAGAAGACTCTCAGCACCCGTGAGCCCAACTGTGCTGCTCTGACAGCAAAACACACGGACTGAAGCTACAGTGCCATGAATGGCGTGCAAATATGTCAAAGGAAAGGGAGGACAAGGGGCTTTGGACACCCTCAGGTGAGGTTTCACAGTCTGGCAGAGGTGATCTAAAGGCTAGTGGCTTCAGAAAGGGGCAAGGAGTCCTCCCCCACCCCAGCCCCGTGTCCACTCCTTCCTCTGGCACCAGCTCTGGCACTTGTCTGAGCTCTCACAAAACTTGCAGAAAGCAATCCTTTTCCTCTCTGTGTTGGTTCTCTGCTCTTTTAGTGACTTCCTCCAGCTTGTGGGGTCAGACAAAGCCAACACTGGCCAACCACAATGGAGGTGGCAGGAGCACATACCTGGAAGCAAGAAACGGAGATGGGCTTGCTCCTGCCAGCAGCAGCAAGTTGTTAAACTTGACTCAGGTGGCTGGTGCTGGAGAGCCTCAGCTACAGGGGTGGCTGGAGAGGAAGGTGACAACTGGCTGCAAGAGTCTGTGTGTGGAAGGACAGGAACCGAGGGCAGGAGAGAGTCAGGGAGCAGAATGTTTACTGCAAGGGAAGGAAGCAGCCAGGTGGAACTGGATCCAGAGTAGGACAAATGTGATGGGCAGACAGAGACTGGGGAGGAGGTGGTAAAGGAGTAAAGTGCAGGAAGAACGAGGGTCTGAGGGGAGGAAGAAACCTGGAAGGCAGTAATAGAGTGTGCAAATTGGATTTGGGCGAGGGAGAAGGATTGGGAGCTCAGGAGGAGGAGGCTGAGAGTGGGTCTGGGTGCAGGCAGAGGAGGGCAGGGGTCTGAGGGTGGGAAATAGTGTGGGAGGAAATGGGGCAGAACAGGAGCACAGGGGACAAGCACCTACCGTCTGTGCAAAGGGGAGAGTGGAAGATTAAAACTAGCTTGAAAAATGTTTCTGTATCCTATGCCAGGAATAAGTGAAGGGGCATAAGGGGCTTGTTGTCCAGTAGTTCCCAAGGCGTCTGCAGGAAGTTTTCAGGACAGGGCAGGAAATGCAGCTTTCCAGACCTGCCTTACTCTGAGCCCTTCAAATTGCCAGCTGAAAGGACACATTACATGTTTCAGTCTGTGCTATTCATCCTGCCAGTCTCCGTCAGTCAGGGAGACAGAATAAGCAGCGTATTTGTCCCACTGGAAAAAAAATTAATACATTCCGTTCTCTGGTTTTCTTCCTTCAGGGGACCCTACAGCTCTTCTAGCATCCCCGGCTGCAAGCGTAGCCATTGGGTAACCAACATGTATAGAAGAGAACAGAACAGAACAGAACAGAATAGAACGAACTATTTCAGTTGGAAGGGACCTACAATGATCATCCAGTCCAGCTGCCTGACCACTTCAGGGCTCACCAAGCTAAAGCATGTTATTAAGGGCATTGTCCAAATGCCTCTTAAACACTGACAGGCTTGGGGCATCAACCACTTCTCTAGGAAACCTGTTTCAGGGCTTGAAATTTCTTCCTGCCTTGCAGAAGGTGCACATGAGGAAGAATGATGGAGATTGAATGCTCCTCTCAGGCCTTCATAAGAAGCCGTGTAGTCCACCTTTCTTGAAAAGTTTCCCTTGACTTACTGATACCAAAATACTTACAATGACCAAGGTGTGAAATTGAAGGTGGTATTTCTGTGGAGCCACTTTGTTCTGTAACCTGTAAGAGGAAGAGGGACTCTGAGGGCTTTCTGTAATTCTGTGAAGATGGGTTAGACATAGTCTCACAGTTTTGTTTTTTTTTCCAGTCCTTTCTATAATTTGCAGTGGTTGCAAGCCGGGCCACAGACTGGCTCCAAGTGCATGATGTATGACTAAAGGATTTAGTGCTTTGGTTCTGGTTAGAAGAGCATCCAACTTTATCCATTGCAGAACCAGATTTCTCCGAATGACTGTAAACTGCAATCCCAGCTAAAGCAGGCTTTGCTGAGGTGACTCCAGTCTTGTCTGGTTTCAACTAGAATGGAAAAAAAAAAAAGAGAAGAAAAGAATAGCTTTTTTTTTTTTTTTTTCCTACTGGAACTGGTAAAAGACATGGGAAGACATAGGGATTAGCAGAAGTATTGGGAGCTTCACAATCTAAGTGCAAAATAGAGTGGGAGGAGGGAGGGTGGGAGTGAGTTCTGGCTATCCATCCTTAATCCAAAGCTGCCGGCTCCTTCCCAGGCTATACTTCACTGTCATACACTTGCAAATTCACTCCAGGAATGAAAACAGACTAACTTTAAGCTTGTTCCCAAAGCTGCAAATTTGTCCCTGCTGGGTGTTAATTTAACTGCTTCCAGGGCACCAGGATGTCTACTAGTGTTCGCTTTTCTTTCTTTCTTCTTTTTTTTTTTCGCACATCTGGTGTTGTGAAAACTTTCAAGGCACCACACAGAAGAGTGATGAACTGACCACTTTTAACTCTTTCTACAGTATCCCAAGTATGAACCTGCCCCTCTCTCTCTCCAACATTTTCTCCCTATAGCAGACTCTATGGGCCTTGTTACACGTGGGATCCACAAGCTCTAAAGTGGGTGTTATGAGCATTGCACAGCCTGAGAGTTGAGCCTTTCTTCAGCTCCATCATCCTTTGTTTTTCCTGTGAACAAACCTGGCTAAACAGTAATAACTGGACCTCAAAAATTGCCAGCAGGAAGAAACAGGTTTGGGGCAGGGTGTATTTTTTTCCAAAATATTTCTTTTTTCCTTTTGCTTTTATCTGGTGCTGCCACTTCCCAGCAGGGAGAACATTCAGTGCAGTAGTTTTGCTCATATTATGGCAAGCGGTGGCCTTTTCCTGTTGGATTTTGATTGTTGCATTTGTTCTTTAATGGCTGCATTAACTGTTTATCCCCTGCATCAACTGAACCAGGGCAAACTCAAAACAATCCCATTTCCAGTCATAGCTGCTGTACTTTACCTGAATTTCTCCACTTTGTTTGCTTTCTGTCAAACAAGTTGTTTGCATGACCAGCTCACTTGTTTCACTAACATATTCCTACTGGGTTTTTTTTTTGTCTTTGGCTAGGGTTTCCTAAAAAAAATGCCAATGGTACTGGAAACCCAGATTCCTCTTCCGTTTTGGCTGGTTGTGCAATGGCACAAAGAGGGTGCAAAGTCATCCTTTGCCTGTCTTCCTCTCAGCCCTATCATTACTTTTAACCATTGTACTTCCATCCTAGCGACTGTCCCTTCTCAGCCCTGGTTCCTCTTCAGCCCTGACTCTGGGGAGCTGAAACACCACAGAGAAACATCTCACAGTCCCATGGACAGTATCCAACACACCAATACAGGAGACCCAAACGTGGGATCACAGTCCTTGATATTGGCATCTTCTCTTCTTCATGGAGGGTTTTCATTGCTGAGTTTTATTTTTAAAAGAAGTAAATAACTCTCCATCCACAAATTACAGGCCTCTGGTAAACATGAAATCTACTTCGTGGGCTAAGTACAGCTGTATTGTCAAAATCTTGTTTCAAATTCAAAGTGCTATTAAGGGCAGCCTTTTTCAGAAGCAGCACTTCTCTGTGGGCCATGCTCCGGGGTCCTGGGAAGAGTTAGAGCAGTTCTTCAGAAGGGTTTTCCATAGCCATGTACATATACTGCATTAAAAAAAAAAAAAAATCTTCAGATTTTTAGTCCTCCTGAAATGCTTTCTGGAGTGTTGGACTCACCACCTGAAAATACTAATGAAATTTGGTTTGTGGAGATACAATCATTCATCTCCCTATTAAGCCTGAGCTTTTAAAAGCTGCAGAATAGGACTTATGTGTCCATAGCCAAATTATTTATGCAGATCTAGAGAATGTCAGTCCAAAAACTATATAGCTTTAACATACCCACCCCTGTTTTTCTTCTGACAAGTTTTCCAACCGGTACACCTAGTAACCACCTTTGAAATTGGCCATAAGTAATTTTAGGCTGGAAATCAGCAGCACATTCCCAGCAATTGGAGAAATTGTTTGGCTTTCCCGATGAGAGTCTGGGTGGCCAAAAACCTAACAGCTTTCAAGATAAATTTTCAAATAAATGTTAGATGATATGTGATAACAAAGCACTCAGTTTAAAAATGGGATCCCTTTCTACTCCTCTGCTTTCATAGCAAAATACAAAATACTCCTCTGGCTGTGGCCTCATGTGTCCCTTTCTTTGAAGGAACCAATTGGAGAACTGTGTAGGCCACTACTAAGCAAAGCGGAATAAATGGCATGGCTAGGGGACACCAGATAGACTTACAGACATTTAATTATAGCATTCACTTAAACATATGGTCTACTGTTGTTATGAGCTCCGAGGATATTTTCCCTCTCTTCTGCCCAAGGAATCCAAAGCAAATCGAAAGCTAGTCATTTGGTACAGTAATTGTATATAAATTTGCACATGAATCATTAATTAAAATCAAGCCATGGAAAAAATTAAAAAGTCTAAAAGACCTTTGGACATGTGTATGAAGTGGTACCAGGGAGTACAGAAATGTTTGGACTGTTTGCTCAAATGGGCACTATGTTAATGAATCATTTTAATCACCTTGATTATAGTCTTTCAAACAGAGGAGACTACTATGCAAAACCAAGCCTGACAAAAACAACATGCAAAACCCAGGGGCAATTGTGAGGCTGCTAATTAGATAACTTTGTCTTGATATTTGCATTTGAGCCCATGGATCTGGACAACATGGTACGTTACTCTCAGGGCAAGAAGCAAGCGAGTGGCTGCTGCCCCGTGTCCTCTCAAATGACATTTTCAAGGTGCCTCTTGGTCTTTTGCCTCCCCCAGGGTAAATATGAGGGATGGTCTTCATTGTGCCTTTCCCAAATTTATCTTTCATGTCTGGTCTTTTTGTGGCAACAAAACGATGCAGGAGCTGGAGTTATGCTATAAATTTTAGTGAACAAAGAAGATGTAGAATGCCCAGGTTTTGTGTTCTTTTAGCCACACAAATGCTACAACTGAAAACTAAACCAAGTTAAATTCATCCACAAATATCAGTAGGAACACTGAGATAGTAATGATAGCAGAAGTAATGAAATTATGTAATACATGCTAATTGTTTTCTACACACTAATTCATCCATAAAGGTTCTGTGAAATGAGTAACTATTAACTGTTCTGTGAAGGTTTAAAATTGAGACAGTGAGAGCAACACGTTTTTCTAACACAGCTGGTGAAGTTAAAGCATTAGAAGTACACATGGTGCATCCAAACAGGTGTCTTGGTACGAAGTGACTGAGTCAAGGAGAGAGGAATTAGATCAGTACATGTGAAAACTTAGATGCATAATTATGGCTTTAATTTTAGTCTCCAAAATAGGGTTGGCTTCAGAATCAGCAAAAACTTTGCAGTTTTTATAACTTTTTCAACTAAAATTTTTTGACCAAGCACTCCCCCGTCAAAAATTCAGACAGCCAAAGATTCCTACAAATGTCAATGACTATTTTAAGGANTCCGTTTTGGCTGGTTGTGCAATGGCACAAAGAGGGTGCAAAGTCATTCTTTGCCTGTCATCCTCTCAGCCCTATCATTACTTTTAATCATTGTACTTCCATCCTAGCGACTGTCCCTTCTCAGCCCTGGTTCCTCTTCAGCCCTGACTCTGGGGAGCTGAAACACCACAGAGAAACATCTCACAGTCCCATGGACAGTATCCAACACACCAATACAGGAGACCCAAACGTGGGATCACAGTCCTTGATATTGGCATCTTCTCTTCTTCATGGAGGGTTTTCATTGCTGAGTTTTATTTTTAAAAGAAGTAAATAACTCTCCATCCACAAATTACAGGCCTCTGGTAAACATGAAATCTACTTCGTGGGCTAAGTACAGCTGTATTGTCAAAATCTTGTTTCAAATTCAAAGTGCTATTAAGGGCAGCCTTTTTCAGAAGCAGCACTTCTCTGTGGGCCATGCTCCGGGGTCCTGGGAAGAGTTGGAGCAGTTCTTCAGAAGGGTTTTCCATAGCCATGTACATATACTGCATTAAAAAAAAAAAAAAATCTTCAGATTTTTAGTCCTCCTGAAATGCTTTCTGGAGTGTTGGACTCACCACCTGAAAATACTAATGAAATTTGGTTTGTGGAGATACAGTCATTCATCTCCCTATTAAGCCTGAGCTTTTAAAAGCTGCAGAGTAGGACTTATGTGTCCATAGCCAAATTATTTATGCAGATCTAGAGAATGTCAGTCCAAAAACTATATAGCTTTAACATACCCACCCCTGTTTTTCTTCTGACAAGTTTTCCAACCGGTACACCTAGTAACCACCTTTGAAATTGGCCATAAGTAATTTTAGGCTGGAAATCAGCAGCACATTCCCAGCAATTGGAGAAATTGTTTGGCTTTCCCGATGAGAGTCTGGGTGGCCAAAAACCTAACAGCTTTCAAGATAAATTTTCAAATAAATGTTAGATGATATGTGATAACAAAGCACTCAGTTTAAAAATGGGATCCCTTTCTACTCCTCTGCTTTCATAGCAAAATACAAAATACTCCTCTGGCTGTGGCCTCATGTGTCCCTTTCTTTGAAGGAACCAATTGGAGAACTGTGTAGGCCACTACTAAGCAAAGCGGAATAAATGGCATGGCTAGGGGACACCAGATAGACTTACAGACATTTAATTATAGCATTCACTTAAACATATGGTCTACTGTTGTTATGAGCTCCGAGGATATTTTCCCTCTCTTCTGCCCAAGGAATCCAAAGCAAATCGAAAGCTAGTCATTTGGTACAGTAATTGTATATAAATTTGCACATGAATCATTAATTAAAATCAAGCCATGGAAAAAATTAAAAAGTCTAAAAGACCTTTGGACATGTGTATGAAGTGGTACCAGGGAGTACAGAAATGTTTGGACTGTTTGCTCAAATGGGCACTATGTTAATGAATCATTTTAATCACCTTGATTATAGTCTTTCAAACAGAGGAGACTACTATGCAAAACCAAGCCTGACAAAAACAACATGCAAAACCCAGGGGCAATTGTGAGGCTGCTAATTAGATAACTTTGTCTTGATATTTGCATTTGAGCCCATGGATCTGGACAACATGGTACGTTACTCTCAGGGCAAGAAGCAAGCGAGTGGCTGCTGCCCCGTGTCCTCTCAAATGACATTTTCAAGGTGCCTCTTGGTCTTTTGCCTCCCCCAGGGTAAATATGAGGGATGGTCTTCATTGTGCCTTTCCCAAATTTATCTTTCATGTCTGGTCTTTTTGTGGCAACAAAACGATGCAGGAGCTGGAGTTATGCTATAAATTTTAGTGAACAAAGAAGATGTAGAATGCCCAGGTTTTGTGTTCTTTTAGCCACACAAATGCTACAACTGAAAACTAAACCAAGTTAAATTCATCCACAAATATCAGTAGGAACACTGAGATAGTAATGATAGCAGAAGTAATGAAATTATGTAATACATGCTAATTGTTTTCTACACACTAATTCATCCATAAAGGTTCTGTGAAATGAGTAACTATTAACTGTTCTGTGAAGGTTTAAAATTGAGACAGTGAGAGCAACACGTTTTTCTAACACAGCTGGTGAAGTTAAAGCATTAGAAGTACACATGGTGCATCCAAACAGGTGTCTTGGTACGAAGTGACTGAGTCAAGGAGAGAGGAATTAGATCAGTACATGTGAAAACTTAGATGCATAATTATGGCTTTAATTTTAGTCTCCAAAATAGGGTTGGCTTCAGAATCAGCAAAAACTTTGCAGTTTTTATAACTTTTTCAACTAAAATTTTTTGACCAAGCACTCCCCCGTCAAAAATTCAGACAGCCAAAGATTCCTACAAATGTCAATGACTATTTTAAGGAAACTTCCTTTTAAAGATTTAGAGGTTTCAGCAACCAAAGTGGTCAGAATTTAATTTCATTAATATTTAAATGTATATAGTTTAAACCAGTTTAAAAATTCAGAGGCTTACATTCCATGCTGAGGGAGGCTATGTGTGTCAATACTTCTGTGTCATCAAAATGAGCTCACGTACACTAGAGTAGCATCTTAACACTTCACAGAACGGCAAATAGATGCAAGGTAAGATCTACCCTTTCAAATGTACATGATATGATAAATTGATTTCACACCAGGATGTCTGAATTTGCATTTCAACTACTTTATATATATCCAGTTACACAGAAGGCAAATATATTTTCTTGTATGACGATGCAGAGGGCAACCTTGTCCTTACTGAAACAGGAAGCAAAATATTGTTTGTAATTTCTATGTTACATAAAAAACGGGGTGGGAGGGGGGATGACAGGACAGGAGGAGAGAAATGGTCCATTCACATATTTTAAGTTTCAAAACAATGCTTTCAAAGATTAAGAAAAGAAGGTTTTTGTTCCCTATTCATACTTACCTCCCTTCTTGCCCATTGGTTCAGAGCGTTACTGAGGGCCTGTGAGAAACACAGGGCAAGTCCCGCAGTCAATGAGAAGGAAATGAATTCTGCACTCACCTGAAATACTCTTACCATGTTGCTCTAAACAGCAAAGTGATTGGTAGGAGTCACTGTGGTGGAAGTGGGGAGTGCACACACACAGACATATATATATACACACATATACCCACATACAGGGTAATGCCACCGTACCACTAGGTGTTTGCATCCCAAACACCATCTGCAACCTGCACATCCATCTCAGGCAACGTGTGGAAGCAGCTTCCTTATAATTAATCTGAGACTTTTCAGACAACGAGAAGGTATGAGAGAGGAGATATAGATAGAGATCACAAATGACATGGGGAAGATGAATGGGGAAGAGTCAATCACTGTTGCACCCAGCAGGAAGGTTGTAGACACCTGATAAAAACAAGCAAGAGGAAGGCTTCTTATAGCTAACACCAGGGAACAATTTCTGTAGGCATCTGCTGCATGACATTGTGGATACCAGCAGTAGACATGGATTCAAAGTAGGTGTTCGGAAAATCCAGGAGAAATATTTGTCAAGGGCAGTCAGAAAAATCCTTAAATGGCAGAAGCCAGAAGATACATTGGAGACAGGCCCAGCATATAGTGGCTGTGTTCCTATAGTCCATCTGTGAACATCTCTTGGTCACTCTGACCACTGTAACACACACTTCTGCCTGGAGTCATAGAAATAACTCTGCTTGATCATAGCAGAAAAGGTTATTAATACAAAAAATGCCAGAAATGGTGCACTGGGAGTTCAGCTTAGCTTCCACACTGAAGTTTGGGATCACCTAACCTACCAGCCCCTCACTGCAGCAGTATTTTTGCCTGTTGACTGGTCTCCAGGTGATTTGACCCATTTTGGCCCAGCAGCCCCAGGGCTTGTGAAAGTGGATCTGCTGTTTTCTCTCCAGCTGTGAGAGCAGGCACAGTGATGTGATGGTGAGCCATGCCTCCTGGAAAGGGGTTTCTTTAAAGGTGGTAGCTCTGGGAGAGCTTAGCATCCCCCAGCAGTTTCTACTGGCATTTGTGCTCCTCCTGTTGCTGTCTTCAAGACAAGTTTAATGACTGCTTTCAGAGGGGGGAAGAACTGTCCTGAGGAACACAAGCAATGGAAGGGAAATGGTGATTTTCAGGCATTTATAGCTGGTCCAAACTGGAATGGCATTTCATGGAGAAGCCAAAAGCAATAGTATCAAGTCTTGCTCACTTCCAAAAGCTTCTTGCAAAAAATGAAGGAAAGTCGATTTCTAAACTAATTATTGCAGGAATCCTTTCAAGCAGAGAGTAAAGCCCCCAGGCTATTAATGCCTGCTTTTACATTACGTTCAAAAGACTTCTGCTGATTACTAGGGTGATCTGTGGAAATAGTGACAGCCATCCTTGTTTACCCCTCCCTGCTATTGCAAGTTCCTAAGCAAAAATTTTGTCTCTGATTCTTATTCAGGCTGAGATGCCCTTTATATCATTATGACCACAGAAAGGAGCCTTTAATGGAAGAAAAATTTAATTACATATTCAGGCCACTTTGCTGTAACAGGGACTTAGTGTTAATAAGAGTCAGGCTTTAGGTGTTCCAAATGCTCTTTAAAAAAGGGGACAACAATGTGCAAAGTAAACTCCGAGTTATTAATTCAAGAGCAGTATGAGCAGCAGCAGCAGTAAAGAAACCCGATACATCCATCAATCAACACTGTGGAACCCTGTTTGTTTGCACTAGTTAGAGAGTGATGAATAGGTCCTCTGTGTAAAACATTCAGCTACAGTGTGAGAGGGTAATAAATTATGTTTGTTAATTTTATATGCCATACATATAAAAATCGCTAAAAATTGTTAATACAGTGTAATGGTGACAGAAAGGTCTGGTGCAGCAGGAACCTTAACGCAGTATTTTTTCATCTCCACAAGTGAAGGTCGCTTCGGCATTTCCTGCATTTCAGGGAATATGATATAAAAGGCCCGGAGGAAGAATTTTACCTGCTAATCTCTCAGGTTCACAGCTGTCTCACTGCACTATACTTACCTTAAAACGATGCTTCTCGATTACACTCATAATCCCCATTACCTCAGCACTCAGTGGAGAGAGACGGGCACCTCCGAGGGATGAATGGCTGTCCCCCTGGAGGTGCCTGAGAGAGGTGGGGTGATGGGTGGTGGGGGTGGAGGCAGTTGGGGTGATGATGCCACGGTTCTCCTGGCTCCTGGGGAGCTGGAGGGGCAGGTGGTGTCCAGGAGGCAGGAGCTCAGTTGTGGGGCCAAACTGTGAGTGCAGTCGTTTAAGCAACCAGCAATGAGAATTGAGAGTTTGGTCTCAAACTATCTTATTCTGGCACAGGTAGAGAAGAAATTTAGACCTGGGCAGCCATTGAAGACTAGGTAACCACCTCAGCCCAGAATTTCCCAAGCTGCTTTTGAACTGCAGCTCAGACCACGGGCAGAGGATACAGTTTAAGCCCAGGTTAGACTCTTGTAGTTTGGTTCTTCTTTCTTCGTGTGAGCTCTTTCCACTTCTGGCTGTGAGCTTTGACCAGGACAACAATTTGCAGACACAGACTCTGCCTTCTGTCCTACAGCCATGCTGTTGTATGACTTTGGTCACATCTTGACACCTACTTCTGTTTCCACCAGGGCTATGTGAATGTGTGTGCAGCCTCAGACTCACTCACAGAACCTGAAGCTGCTTTTCAGAAATCTTCCTTCTCTAAATCATAGGATCATAGAATGATATGGGGTTGGAAGGGACCTCTGGAGATCATCTAGTCCAACCCCCCTGCCAAAGCAGGTCCACCTAGAGCAGGTTGCACAGGAACGTGTCCAGGTGGGTTTTGAATGTCTTCAGAGAAGGAGACTCCACCACCTCCCTGGGCAGCCTGTTCCAGTGCTCTACCACTCTCACAGTAAAGGGGCTCCTTCTCACGTTTAGGTGCAACTTCTTATACTCAAGTTTGTCCCATTTCCTCTTGTCCTGTCACCGGGCACCACTGAAAAAAGACCAGCCCCATCCTCCTGATACCCTCCCTTTAAGTATTTACAAGCATTGATCAGATCCCCCCTCAGCCTTCTCTTCTCCAGACTAAAAAGACCCCAGTCCCTCAGCCTCTCCTCATAAGGGAGATGCTCCAGGCCCCTAATCATCTTTGTAGCCCTCTGCTGTACCCTCTCCAGCAGTTCCCTGTCCTTCTTGAACTGAGGAGCCCAGAACTGGACCCAGTGCTCCAGATGGGGCCTCACCAGGGCAGAGCAGAGGGGCAGGGTTGACATTGTCTAGTGCGTACAGCAGAGGGGCACAGAGTCGGCAATGGCGCTAAGCAGTGTGGACAAAAGTATGTTTGAGCGTGTTTTTTTAAACACTGTCTCAGAGGAGAAGGCAAGCTTGAGAAACTGCTTTGCTTTCAGGAAGCTTGCTTTACGGCAGCATGTATTTCTCAAAGCGGGGCAGCGAGGGAATGAGTCTCACGCATGAGAATGTTGCCATGTTATTAAATGGTGGTGTAAAAGCTGTGCTTACTTTCCTGGGAATGAGGTTCTTTGCCAAACACGAGATGCCTCAGCTCCCCCCTGGGATTCCATCCTAGTTTGGAAGGAACGGAGGAAGCCTCTGTGAGCAGTCGGAGCAGATAGTGGGGACGATGCTGAGTTTGTGGCAGCCTCCTTGTATGGATGGACGAGGAGGTTTGCTGGTTGAGTGTCGCTCCCCTTTACACCTGGGTGCAAATCCAAAGGGATCGCGCTGGAACCTGCTGAGAGTTTGCAGGGTGCAGTGAGAGGGCAGGGCTCGTCCTGCACACATCAGACAGCACAGCAAACCGGCCTGGAAAGCTTCGCTGATGGCAGCACTGAGCTTCATCCCCCGAGCTGTACACTAAAAATGAACGTAAAAAATAAGACTAGCTATATTTGACTCCTATTCTATGATTCCACGACTTGTTCAACACAAATCATTTCAACCCCTCTGTCAGCAAAATGTAATTTTTTTTTCCTTGCTATTTTTATTTTATCAGAAATGGGAAGAAGTCATTACTGCTGCTGTTTTGAACTGTAGTTTAATAGAAGGCAGACTAATACAGTTCATTAAAATATGCATGTTTGATGTTTGAGGTAATGCTTGCACAAATCCTTGGGGAGGGGATATTGTAGAGTTAAAATGATGTTTTTCACAGCCAAATGGCATAATCTCATTACCAAAGTTTTGTGATCAAGATGAAAGGTACACTTAGTAATTGCAGGGGATAAACATTTTTTTCTCCGTAACTGCCCTTATTACTCATGGATAACAGATCCAGTGCAGACTGTTGCATTTCCTTCTTTCCTCTTTCTGTCTTCTTTACCACCCACTTTGTTTATGATTCACCAGCAGTTTCTATGGACTAGATGTAAGGAATGAAGGAAATTTCAGTTTGCCTATTTCATGGCAAAAGGACAGCTTGAAGAGATGCATTTGCTAATATTTAGCCTGGAGATGCAGACGCTGCTCAGGGGAGACAAAGTTTTAAAATCTGAAGTTCTTTTCCATGACTTTCCTCCAGCTTCTAGCTTTCCGACAGGCTGCTCAGCACGCTGCTCTTCAACCTCTTCCAGCTGGTGAACTCACATTATTTCAAGGAAATCCGCAGACCCAGTGCAGCAAATAGAAAACTTGCTTTTCTTAGTTACCTTTTGACCCTCAGAAGTAATCTGTGGACTCCCAGGCATCTGGTCTTACGCTGAAAACTATGGATTTAAGACATCTGAAGGAGAAAGTGTACATCTGCCAGAAAAGTATAGCACTTCTAAACATTCCTCTGACCACATTGTCTTTGGAGATTAAAAAAACCCCATCCTTACCTCGCTTGCAGGGTGTGGGAAAAATCCTATTTTGCCCTTAATTCAGTTCTGCGGTAACAGCAGTTGGGGTGGCCTTTGGGCTGTATTGTTACAAGTAACCGAGATGAAACCTCAGCCCAGTCAGAGCGCTGGACCCTGGTGTGGTCTGGTGAACATTCATTTTACGTGTTCTGGTGGACGTTTTATTGTCTACCTACTAACAGCTTTGGTTCAGAAAGCAAGATAGATTGCACTGTGAATTTTTTTCTGCTGCTTCGCGGCCAGCGTGTCGTGTCTGTAACTGAGGCCTCTAAATCAGGGACTGACACTGTTCCCGTGTCCTAAATGATTATATGACCCTTTAGGATTGAGTGATGTGTTAATCTTTTCTAATTATACTAGACTATATCTCTTGCGTTCAAACATGGCCACAAACAGGGCTGTTTCTGCTCCCATAGATGTAGATGGCAGAAGTCCAGCTGGAGCTGCACCAGGTCCCATTTGCAGCCCAGTGACCATGTGTTTGGGGGAAAATTGAAGAGAGAAGAGCTCAGGTTCATGGAAGACACAAGAAATAGAGATGCTGGAGCAGGATGAAATCTAAAGTGACGTTTTGAAGGTTCTGGATTGTGGGTTTTTTTGCAGCATGATTCCTCATTCATCATGCAAATGTATAATTTTCATGCAATTAAAAAATAATTTTTGTTATGAAGGTGAGTTTGATTAGCTGACAGCTAGTAAAGCTGTGTGACATGCTCTCACACACCAAAAACTCTCCTCCTAGTAGGAAATTCCAGTTTGTACTGGAGAAAAGGCGTATTTCCCTTATAACCAGAGAGGGAGGATGAGAATTTGTCCTTGTTTGTCTCATTACTGGCTGTAACCCGAGAACTTTTTTACATAGGTGATCCAAACTTGTTAGGGTCACGATACAAAACCATGACTCAGGAACGTGTCCAGCTGGATCCTCACCGGTGCTGCCACGGTGGCTGTGTACAAGGACATCAAATTAGCTGTAGAAATCACAGTCACTTCTCATCTTAAAGTTCTTGATGCTCACAGAGTGATATAAATGTGCTACAGGGTAAACGCAGCCCAGCCCCATGAAATGCAGACACACAGTGCCCTGACCCCGAATTCCACAGGGCCCAGCACAGCAATGCCAGCTGCAGGAGTGGGCATTTACCACCATCCCTGCTCCTTCTTGCTGGTCACGGTGCTGGCTGAAGCACTGGGGTGGATACATCTATGCTGAGAGACAAGCATTGTTAACAGCTTAGTTTGTGTCATTCAGCAGCAATGAAGCTGCCAGCAGAAGGACTCTGTCAGCACACGGTGCATCTCCAGTGGGGGCTCTGACAGTGTGTCTGCTGTGATGGAAACGTCCTGGTGTGGACAAGCATGGGTCTCCTTCTGCTATCCTGAAGGAACTTTGGAGCATTACCTGGGTGTATCACCCCCTGTGTAAAGTCTCTTTTACGCAACAGAGGGATTTGAAGGTATCTCAGTGTACGTCCAACTCAGCCAAAGTGTGGCTAGTCTTCTGAAGCCCTCAGTGTGCATGGCTGCAACCAAATCTCCAGAATTGCTTAACAGCTTCTGAGGCCGTGCAATGGAGTTCCCAAACACCTGCCTAGGACCCAGTCCAGATCACGACTACAGGACTTCTCACTGGAATGGTACAGGTAGCTGGGTCTCAGCACTTCTGCATCTCACCAGCATCATAGAGATGCCCAAATTCAGTCCTCGTGAGTCTCACAAGCTTCTGTGTCATGCCTCCCTGGAAGCAGGCCTCCATTTCAGGGAGTGTGGTGGCCTCTGCCATGTCTCAGGAGAGTCCGTGCCTGGCAAAGCGTCTTGGATGGATCTGTGATCCCTCGAGAGCTGTATGCACTGTAGGCCAGAGAGTCTGGGGTAGAAACCAAGCTGTGGGGAAGCACTTCTGCTGGGGATGCAACATACTATGTACTCACTGTGTGCTTGCCTACCCCAGCAGCCTGGTCAGAGGCCATGCCATGGCCTAGGTTGGTGCTATGAGCCATCTCTGTGGCCTGGGTTGGCACTGTGAGCCATCTCTGTGGCCTGGGTTGGTGCTATGAGCCATCTCCATGGCCTGAGTTGCTGCTATGAGCCATGTCCCTCCATGTGACTCAGGCGCATGACCAATACACCAGATGAGTCCTGCGTGACTCAGCTCTATAGAGCTGATGGAAGGAGCAAGTCAGGAGAGCTATTACATGTTGAAAGGTTGCAAAAATGAGGACTCAGCCAGTACATTTTTTTGATGAAGATGCTTAGGGATGCTTCTAGGTCAGGTTTTCGAGAGCGCTTCACTTGACAGCTGTCTCTCAGATGGATGTAACTTGATTTTAGCAGTCAGCATGCACCTGCCATATCCACCTCTTCCAAAGACATTGGTGCCAAAAGTCAAAAATGGGGGATTTTGAAAAGCTGATCCAGAGCTGCTGGTGGCTGTCATCCCAGGTTTGATGTTGAGTAACTACAGTTTGAAAGGGTGGATGACTGATTGGTTCATGTAACTGAGAACTGCTACAGAGGCGTCAGCTACAGACGAGTTACTGCTGCTTAAGCACTCAGTTTAGACCTCACTGAAGTCCCTTCAGAAAGGGGTTTGGACTATCGGCTGATTCCTTCAGCTAGAAAAGCTCAGCAATCCCAGCTGATGGGCATCTTGAAGTTGAAACATAATTCGATTCCAGCCCTTGGCAGTAGGTCTCTATCAAAACCCAGTATCAGTCACCCCTGGAAGGAGGAGTGACTGTATCATTTCTAGTTAGACTCAGATCTGTCAGAAGCATAGGAAGAATAAAGTAGGTAAAATAAAGGAGCAGGAGAATAAAATTAATTTCTTTCTTGTCAAACTTCCCATTTGCCTTCCAACTTCTAAGGTTTTTGGAGAAAAACATCTAAAATAAGCTTTTGACTATAAGTGGCACTATTGCGATACTCATTTTGAGGCCAAAGAATCACTGGTTATGAGCAGAAAGGAAAGGAATGAAAAAGACACCTTCTTGCTCAACTGATCAGTCCCTGGTGTGCATTATGAGTCATATCTGCTTATTTCACTAACAGAAACAAATTTTTACTCTTTTTTTCCCTGCTTATTAGCAACACATAGCACTGACGGCTAAGGGAGGATTGGCTGGATCACACTCTGGCTCTCAGATCACCAACAGAAGAGTTAACTATGCTTTTATTGCTCTGATGATGCACGGGCTGTGATGAAGAACGCAGCCTGACTTTCAGGCCTCAGGTAGCGTTCACAGTCCTGGCAGCTGGGAGACACGAATGAGGGATTTTGCAATGGAAAGAAAATGTGAGCCCAGCCCTCTGAGTGTCCCTGTTGACAGCAGATACTATGCAAAAGCACGGCTGTATAAAACCACACAAATGGATCACCAGACTGCTTGAATAAAGGAAACTGTGAGACAAGTCCTACCCTTGGTAAACCCTAAGCCAGTCCATGCCCTTTTTGAGGCCAGAGATGTGGTCTTGGGTGGGCAGAAACAAAGCTGAAAGAAAGGCAGTGGGGGCACAGCAGGAGGCCATACAGAAACTAAGGCCATACAGAAACCAAGTCCTGGTCCCAAGACCAGGTATCCATTCACCACAGCAGACATCACTAGCTGGGACGTGGTGCGGGAGGATGTCCTCTTCTCCCTCCCTAAAAAAGTCTCCTTAGCTGGAATTGGGCCATGCAAATGATTTTGTGAATGATAATGTAACCAGTTGGTTGATTTGGAACTGAGGAGGTTCATGCCAAGAAAGTCCTGTTCAGTCTCCTACGTGTGCCGTGACTCTGCATTAACAGCCTAAGGGCCAAATACTTCCGCCTGTTTCCAGTGTTGGAAAACAAGATTTAACCAAACAATCCAGTTAAACTGGGATTATGGCAATGTATTTCACACTGTTGAATCTGTCTCTTATGTTTGTTGCTAACCAAAACAGATTCCATCTAACTAGGGAAATAAGCTGGGCTAGTAGGTGCCAATTTTGCATGAACCTTATGCCTATACTCATTTTCCTACCTCTGAGCAACCTGCTCTAGTGGGAGGTGTCCTTGCCCATGGCAGGGGGGGTTGGAACTAGATGATCTTTAAGGTCCCTTCCAACCCAAACCATTCTATGATTCTATGATTCTATAACCATTTCAGCTTTCACTAAGTTTGATATTTGTGGATGGAAACTGGTGCCAGTGGTCTTTTTTCCCTCCAGTCTCTACAGAGCTGTTCAGGTGCATGCTATGTACACTTACTTACACTCACTAGGAAGCACGCCCAACAGAGGTTGCTCTCAAGCATGCTACCAGCATGTAGCAGAGGTGAAACCACCAGGCTGCAATAAAAAGTGTTGCCCTTGAGGCAAAAGGGGGATGGAGACAAAAAAGCACTTATCATTTCCTGTCGCTGTTATTGTCTCGTGGTTCCTCCTCAGCTAATGCCAGACCTCTGGCAGCGAAGCGAGGAGGGACGGGAGGACTCATGCTGTGCATCCATTGAATTAACAGTTTGAGGGAAGAGGCTTCCAGTAGCTCCTTGAAGAATCTGTTAGAAGTGAACCTCAGGCAAATCTACTCTTTAGGTAGGTCCCTTTGAAGGGTAGGATTTGCCTTGTGAATTATTTAATTTAGTTTAACTGAAAGGTTTTGATTCATTCATTTAAATGCACTGAAATCTGCAGTATTATCCTGCGGACTCTGGAGTCAATGGGAACCCTTCCAGTGACTTCAATGACTTTGGTTCTATAAATAATATTTCTAATTGCATTTATTTAATTTATTTAGTTGTATGAAATATTTCTGGCACAGGAAAAAAAACCCTCTTGCTTTCTGAATTTAAATCTAATGCTAACTATACCTTTTAAAAGTCATGTTTCATGAAGGACTTAATTCTATCATCAAACCAAATGAAACATCCATGAAGTCTGAGCTCTCCTGATGTTTATGAAGTGTGGAGGCAACTTTAATATGTGCCAGAAATAAGGGAAAAATTCCTTTCTATCAGAACTAGATTTTTAAATTTCCCTTAGTTTTTCTGATTTCAGTGTCAAGTATTTAAATTATACTGGAGACCTGCCCGCAAAACTACTAAAACAAAACCCTCAAAAAAACCCGTTTTTGAAATATCAGTGTCTCCAAAAAACACTGATGATTTGAAAACAATATGGTTGACCCTTTCAAAATGTGCATCCTCACTCCTACGCCAGTAGCACTTTTATTTTTGTAGCAGCCCAAAATCTGGCAAGACGCTCTTCTCTTCCATTGACATCACTGAATCATGGATTAGCGCACATAGGCTGGAAGCTTGTGATATAATGCCTTCATGCTAATATTTATACACTTGCCTAATTTTACTCCTAAGAATAATCCAACTACCATCAGAATTTTTTGGTTCACCATATAACCCCAAGTAATTATTGCAGGTTATTTCACTCTTCTATTGTAAAAGCAGATAAAGGCATGCCAGATCATAGACGCGTCGTCCTCAGTGCACTCAACAGTAAACTAAATGGCAGCCTGTGCACTCAAATTTGTACATGTTCTTTGACTCATTTGTTAACTGTGATATGTCCTTGTGATATTTAGTATGTATATAATAACCAGAACTACTCATACGTTGTTTTAGTGGAAGGTGCTGCAAAAGCTTTTTTGTTAGCTATCCTGAAAGAGTTGCTGTTACTTTTTACCTATACAAAGCTATGAGACAAGTCAGAACAGTTTCAAAGATTGCTCTTCCACAGCTTTAAATTATTTGCTCCTCAGCCAAATGTCAAAGTTGATATCTTTTTGCTTTTGAAATAGCACTTCTACATCTTCAGCCTGACCTCTCAGCTGGTATTTAGTAACTGCACAAGTGCGGGATCTCCGCTGGGAGTCTGCAGTGCAAAATAAATTCATTTCATTAAAAGCAATGTTGAGGTGGCATCATGTTGAGGGGACAATAAATTCCTAAAGAGCACCAAGTCGTTCCCTTGCTGCTGTCTGCCTGTGGCCTGACCAGATGCTCCTGTAGGGCACTTTACTGCTATTGCTGTGCCTCGCTGGCATCCGTCTGTGCCCCAAGCTACAGGGAAAAGCTTCAATGACTTGGGTTTGCTGACCCTCATTTTGCACGCCTGCTTTGAGTATCAGAAGTGGTCCCAGCACTCTGCAGCTCTCAGTGCTTTGCATTTTTCGGTATAAACTTTTGTTCTTTCATACTTTCGCTGTGATGAGGGAGCCGGGTCTTCCTGCCAGCCGTGTATGCATAACCAAAACTATGTCAGGCTTTGAAGGCTGAGCCCAAGACAAAGCATTCCCAGCAAGATCTGTTTCACATATATAATCTCTTAAGTATTCTTTAAATGCTGCATTAATTGTGAGGCATTAGTAGAGGGAGGAATATCTTTTCACTTAATCATTCATGACCAAGAGGTTTCCTGCAAACTTGATTCACTCTCTCATCTCCAGACTTTTTATTCTTCTATCTCCCTCCTCATTTGAAGTAGCAATCTGCTACTTATCCTGACAACAGTTCTTTCTAGGCCAAAGGAAATGGTATGAAGCTGCTTTTTCCTTCTCCCAGGCCTGCAGCCAGGACAACTGAGTCCAGAGACTCGCTACTGACTGTCCGACACAGTCCCAAGAGGGACAGATGCTGTTCAAGCCCATGACCTGCTTCAGAACTAGGGAGATGATGTCTTTCCCTGGTTGCAAATGTCTTCATACTTAAGAGAAAGAGCTGGTCTTCCCTTTTACTGTCAAAACAGAAAAATCTGGTGAATTATTTTCCATAAAGTTTGTTTTATTACTTACCTTGCCTGCTGGGCGACAATTCCTATGAAGTTCACAACTTTTATTCTTTTCAGTTGCTTTTTGGGGAGATGGGACCCCTTTGAGTCGGTAGGTCTCCGTCATCACCCTCGAGCTAGAAATGCAAGGAAGAAAAGAAAGAATTAAAATTCTGTACAAAGGTCAAAGAAAGCTTAAAGCCTGCAACTTGAAACCACTGGCACAGAGCTGCAGCACTTCATATTTCTGCTGGAAAGGGATTCCGCTTGTGGAATCAGAATAAAAGAAGTTCTTGTGAATCTTAGGAGTGAATGCAGTGATATGTATACACAGAATTATATGTATGTGTGTGTATACATGCCTGCATATTTGTTAGATACACGTACATGTATATGAAGCTGGAAATCTTTGGGGGCAGTTTTCATTTGAAATCCTTGCTTACTCCTAGGTGATTAGAAAGGATAATAATAACAATAAAAAAACCCTCAAATGGGGATTAAATCCTCAAGAGAAGAAGTGCTCCATTTATTGGAGCCTTGCTTATCTCGCGCAGAGTAAGGGGATTATGCGATTGCTTTTGTGTTCTGAACGATTGTGGCTAGACGGTTTCTGACATAATAGACTTGCCTACTGAAATAGAAACATTACTGTTAGATGGATTTGCAGCTGGCTGCAGAAACGCGTTTGTCTGAACAGAAACGTCCCTTGTAACTCGCCGAAACACTTGCGCCGAGCGTGGAAGTCAGGCTTTTCTTGGGGAAGACATACATACACTGCCTTTTGTGAGGCTTGCGAGACACCGGAGCCCCTGACGCGCCGCGGAGAAGGGACCTGAGTTCATAAAGCCTTTTGGGTTGAAAATGCAACCCAACACTTGCGGAGTGGAGGCTGGGTATATAGGAAAAGCTGGCTTTGGGGACACGTTGCCAGCTGATGTAATGGCACCGAGCGAGGAGCTTGGTTCGCAGGAGCACGGCGGAGTT
>JAHREE010000096.1:461265-482396 GCA_033628505.1 Tringa tobata
TGAGCCCATCTATCCCTTCCATAGATGAAGAACACTCATCGGTCAGAACATCTTTTGAGGCCAAGCAGCCCAAAGCCACACGAGTGTTGGAAAGGGACAGCAAAGGGTTAAGGTGTTCAAGCCATCACAGCCACATCAGAGCTACTCTCCTTTCCTGTTTTCATTCATCTCTGGCCACTTCCACCAACACACCCGCTCCCACCCCTTCCCATAACCTGGTCACTTTGTTTGGGGAAGACATTAACTTTCTGCAGTGTTGCTTTTAGTGTTATTTAGTGGTTTTTGTTTTTTTTTTTCTTTAAGATTATGTCATTTTAAAATCATTTCACTTCTAAAAATGACAATAAACTTTACACTTTCCTGCTGTAAAACAGGCCAGTGCTGTCACTAGTCTGCTCATTCTCGGGGATTTATGGCCCCGTGTCTGATGTGATGCAATCCTCTCAAATGAAAAATCATCACGACTGAGCCCATTGCACAAAGAGACGATTTAAGAGGAACGGGAATAATTAAGGCTGCCCCTTACAAGCCCAGCACAAAGGCATTTCTCAGAGCTGCCTGTGCTCTTAGTGAATAGGCAGAAGGGGATCTTAGTTTTCCAGACTGAAATCCCTCATGGTCTCCACTGCATCTGTGAGTGAAGGCGAGCCTGTCTCCTTGGATTTTAGCCGGTGCTTGGGGAACAAAAAGAAAAAAGACTGCCATTCTGGGGGTATCCTTCTTCCCCGAGCCCTTCAGGGCCTTGCCAAGCCCATCTCGGGGAGGGGGAGATGCTGAGGGTGTGATTGCAGCACACACAGGCACCCGCAAGGTTCTGCATCACCCTGCTTTCAGTTGCTCCCTCAGTAAGGAACCGAGAGCCTCCTGTGGCCCCACAGATTTGCATAAATAGCGGATAGGACTTCAGTTCAGCTCTGACTGTCACCCCTTGCTCAGGGGCTGCTGCCTCACTTGAGCCCCTGGCTTGTGTTTGGCATCCCTTGGATTTGGAGACTCCTGCTACCAAGTCTCCTGCATGAGCTGCTCACCCTGGTGCCAGTCCAGGGCAAGAATCTTTTCAGTGTCTTATAACAACCCAAACCAAAAGCTGTTTAAAATTTATTTCCCAGGTTCTCATGGAATGTAGCCTTCTGTGTTAAACCTCCCCGATGTGTCTCTTTCCCGAACAAGGTCCCTGCTGCCGCCTGCCTTCCCCTCAGGGATGGAGGCGCCAGGTCACCGCCTCCTGCTGTGCTGCTAGGGGATCAAAAAGGGTCCTGTGGTGCACTAATCTTCCCTTCTGACTTTTTCCTAAGGCACCAAACTGCTTTTGGAGGGGAAAAAACGCCCAGCAAATGTGTGCCTATTTACTATGTGCTTCAAATCAGAAATTTCAGAGCAATTAAAATTCAAACAAGGCATTAAGGGAGAAAAAAAAAAACATGTTGTAACTGAAATAATAATTTAGGTTATGTTTTAAAACATGTCCCCCCCAAAAGAGTTTCCCCAGAATTTCAGGGGATTTTAGATGGCCACTTTAAATGAGCTACTGGAGGTGCTCTGAAACTGGACATGTTGCATTAGCAGCTCTTGCCGTTGAGCTGCTCTCCCTTTGGGAATGGAATTCATGTCTGAAATGTTAAAGGAAATGACCACTCCAGTTAAATGACAGGGTGGCAATTTCAGACACACACAACTTTAGTTTATCTGCCCTTCTTCAACTAAAAAAATGACAGTGGTTGCAACAGGAACAGATTCTGGCTGAAAGCTTTTGTAAAATCTCACTCATTATCTAGAAACGTAATTGAACAGAGTACCAGCAAACATGTTATAGAGACCCAGTTTATATTTACACAGGGTTTTGCACTAAATGCTATATTATTTTTTTCCTTCTTCAGTTTCTGGCTTGGCTTTGTCTGCCTTTCCAAGAGGGAGGCTTCAGATTGTAAAAGCTGTAGGTCAACTTGCGGCTGAAAGCACTCTAAGACCATCATCTTTGCAGCATTGTGCACACGAGTGCTGCAATTTAATAGCGATAATAAATGTAGCAAATATGAGAAGTGTGCCAGTGCTAATCACATTTCATATGAGCAGGCTTTTTTTATCTTTAATGCAGAAAAAAAATATGTATCTTTGATGCGGCTCCTCTTATTTACTACCATGTCTGTGATTGTTGTTTTGTGTACTTCTTAAATCCAATTATGAATGTGACTCGCTGGTATTCTCAGCAGACTGCGTTCAAGGACACCATCTTGTCAAAAGTTAGACCTGAGATAGTGGCTCGTTTACTTTGTAGGGCATGAGTGTAAATTCCTGATATTCAGATAATTGCATTGCTTGAATTTATCTGGAGGGATGTTTTTAAACTTTGAACTGTTCATGAAGAATTCTCTGTGAGCATTTCATGGTTGAGCTGTGATAGTTAATTATACGTGGTCACACCAGCATAGTAGCATCATTTCTATTTGTTCATTTGAGAGCGGTAACAGCTAAGTTTGAAAAGAAAATATCTGTATTCCTCCAGTATACTGGTTTTCACTGGTCAGTGAAGCCGTGCCAACTGGAGATAGAGTTGGACTTAGACAGCATGTTGTCCCAAGAAGTGGTAGTGTCCTAATTTTTTCCTTTAGTGCATCCCATCAATGTCATTCACAATTTTTCTAAATGCTTTTCCCACCGTCCTCCAGATGTCCCCTCCCCAGCTTTCTGTCCCTTCTCCCTTCCTGTTTCTTTCACAACCTACAAAGGTTCTACTGGGCTCTAAGGAGCATCTGGAGGTGGATCAGCAGCTGTACAGAGCTGGCAGTGCTGCTGTGGCCGTGCTAGTCAAAGAATGATCTAAATCCTGCCTATCTAACCATAACAAACCACTGGGACAAAGTTCTTGGGTGCCACTCACTCAGGCTCACACCATCCTCAGAGGTGAAATGCAGCTACACAGGGGTGCATGAGAGCGTGTTCTACTGCTGTGTGTGTTGGTGCAGTATCTGTCTGAGGGTTGCAACTGCTCCAGCTCTACAGCTCTTGTGTAAGAGGGGAAGGTCTTGTACATCAGCCTCACTGCCCTTGTTATTGTTGCTTTCATTTGGGTTGGCTAAGTAATAAATTATACTCCATTTTAGAGTTCCTGTCATAATAGATGCAAATGA
Organism: Tringa tobata; assembly: GCA_033628505.1. NCBI lineage: Eukaryota > Metazoa > Chordata > Aves > Charadriiformes > Scolopacidae > Tringa > Tringa tobata. Next base: position 464,394 of record JAHREE010000096.1, read on the forward strand.
TTCACACTCTTTGGTTGCTTTTTTTGAGCTGACCTGTGAATAAACATTGGTTCTTCTCCAGGGATGAAAAAAACCAGAATTGCCTAAACATTAAGAGAAACGTATTAGCTCAAGCTGCAAAATGAACGTGTAATGGTGTAGATTCATTCCTGCTTGCACTTTCCTTCAGCACGTTTCCTGCACAGATAGACTGTAAAATTGGTTGTTTTAGAAGCACTTGCAGCCTCTGTCTTTGGGCACATGGTGAGTTTAGGTAGAAGTTAGGGGGAGATGCCATCTGCTGGAAAGTTTGGACATCGTCGGAAGGAGAAGCCGGGTGGAAAGCAGCTGTGAGCAAATGATATGGAAGATTAAATTAACGCCCAGCGTCCATGAGCAGCCACTAGCTAGGGGTGAATCCCACCTCCCGCTTTCTCCGCAGCTCAGAGAGCTGAAACTGCTGCTCTCCACCTGGTGGGATGGTTGTCCGGCCCTTTTTGGGTGAGCAGCTGCTGAATCACAGCCACCACTGCTGTTCGTGGCTGCACGAGGCTGGGAAGGAGAGAGTGGAGGGGAAGAGGGAAAGACTTCAAATAGAAAGAGGTAGGACAATCAGTAAGAGTGGATATAAAGGAGAATAAAAGGTTAAAAATGTAGAAATGTAAGTGGGAAGGAAAATAAGCCTGCAGAAGCCTTGGAACGAAAAGCTTTTAATAGTGGGAACCACAATAACAATAATTGTCATCAATGGGGACTGATAAATGTGTGTCTATAATCCAGCAAAACATTGAACTTCCCTGAGTAATGCTACTAACACCTTAGTTAAGCACTTATGCAAATGCTTGAACAGTAAAGATAAAATGAAACCAAACGCAGGAAACAGCATGTCAAGAATAAAACTGTTAATTGTTTTTTGATTTAATCCTCTGATTCTCATTACTGCTTCTCTCTACAACCCACTGTGTTTTCACTGTAACTTTCAAACTTTCAAGGTGGTTGTAGAGAAGTAGGTAGAGCTTACAGCTTTCTTCATTTCCCCCCAGTGTGTGATTGCACTAAATGTGTTTTTAATATTGCTTTTTACCACTTTGATTTTTTATTTCGTTGTTGTTGTTGTTCACATCAGAAAACCACCAGGCAGACATTACATATGATTTATCAGGAAATATCTGGGGCTATGCCAGCTGATTAAAAAAGAAAAAGAAAGCAAGCGTAACACACATGGGAGCCCATCTCAGTAAGATACTTTGGGCAGCAGTCATGAGAGAAGTTCTCAGTAAATGAGTTGGAGGAGCTGACAGTAACAAAGATACCTGTGTCAGTTTGTTATAGAAAAGGCAAAATGATGCCTTAAAGGACATATTGACAGGAAATAAAAAGAATAGATTTGAGCAACCTTCTTTGGCATCAGAGTTCGAACATATACAGAATCACAGAAACATCATGGTTGGAAGGGACCTCTGAGATCATAGAGTCCAACCACAAAAAAAAAAAAACAAAACAAAAAAAACCCCAAAAAAACCCCAACAACCAACAACACACACAAACCCCACCACATCACACCCACCCACAAACCAATAATCTTGGGCACTAGAGCATGCCCTGAAGAGCCATGTCTACACGTTTCTTAAATACCTCCAGGAATGGTGACTCCACCACCTCCCTGGGCAGGCTGTTCCAGTGCCTGACCACTCTCTTAGTAAAGTAGTTCTTCCTAATATCTAATCTAAACCTCCCCTGCCACAACTTCAGACCATTTCCTCTGGTCCTGTCATTATTCCCTTGGGAGAAGAGGCCAACACCCACCTCTCTGCAACCTCCTTTCAGGTAGTTGTAGAGAGCAATGAGGTCCCCCCTCAGCCTTCTCTTCTCCAAACTAAACATGCCCAGTTCCCTCTGCCTCTCCTCATAGGACTTGTTCTCTAGACCCCTCACCAGCTTGGTGGCTCTCCTCTGGACACGCTCCAGCACTTCAATGTCCTTCCTGTAGTGAGGGGCCCAGAACTGAACACAGTACTCAAGGTGAGGCCTCACCAGTGCCGAGTACAGAGGCACGATGACTTCCCTAGTCTTGCTGGCCACGCTGTTCCTGATACAGGCCAGGATGCTGTTGGCCTTCTTGGCCACCTGGACACACTGCTGGCTCATGTTCAGCCGGCTGTCCACCAACACTCTCAGGTCCTTTTCTGCTGGGCAGCTTTCCAGCCACTCTTCCCCAAGCCTGTAGCGTTGCCTGGGGTTGTTGTGACCAAAATATAGGACCCAGCACTTGGCCTTGTTGAACCTCATCCCATTGGCCTTGGCCCATTGATCCAGTCTGTCCAGATCCCTCTGTAAAGCCTTCTGACCCTCCAGCAGATCAACAGTCCCCTCTAGTTTGGTGTCATCTGCAAACTTACTGAGGGTGCACTCCATCCTCTTATCTAGATCATCAATAAAGATATTGAACAAGACTGGCCCCAAAACCGAGCCCTGAGGGACACCACTGGTGGCCAGCCACCAACCAGATTTTGCTCCATTAATCACAACTCTCTGGGCACAGCCATCCAGCCAGTTTTTTATCCAGTGAAGAGTACATTTGTCTATGCCACGATTCGCCAGTTTCTCCAGGAGAACACTGTGGGGGACGGTGTCAAAGGCCTTACCAAAGTCCAGGTAGACAACGTCCACAGCCTTCCCTGCATAGAGAAGGCGGGTCACATGGTCACAGAAAGAGATCAAGTTGGTTAGGCAGGACCTCCCTTTCATAAACCCATGCTGGGTGTCCCTGTTCCCTTGCCTGCCTGCACTTGCCGTGAGAGCTCTCCCAAGATGATCCTCTCCATGATCTTACCCGGTACTGAGGTCAGGCTGACAGGCCTATAGTTTCTCAAATCCTCCTTCTGGCCCTTCTTGTAGATGGGCGTCACAGTGGCCGTATACCTATGAATGTATACTGCTGTGGGGCTCCACTTCCATGTGCTACCTGAGATATATCTCAGAGCCTTAAAGGGAAGCAATTAAAAATGGATAGTTTCAGCATGATTCTGCTCTTGTTGGAGTGGATGAGAATATGCCTGTGCCATTAGATGCTCCCACTCTCTTTAAGACCAGTGTTAAGCCCTTGGGAACCATGAACCATGGGTCTTGCTTTAGCAGCAGGAAGCCCTGGCAACATCCTTAGGTGGATCTTGGGACTGGGAAGTATAAAGAAGATGTCAAGGACAAGGAAGAAAAGAGTGGGAGAGAGAAAGGAGAAAACAAAAATGTAGGTGCTAAGGGGAGACCTTATTGCTCTCTACAACTACCTGAAGGGAGGTTGTAGAGAGGTGGGGGTTGGTCTCTTTTCCCAAGTCAAAGGTGATAGGACAAGAGGAAATGGCCTCAAGTTGCACCAGGGGAGGTTCAGGTTGGATATTAGGAAAAATTTCTTCACTGAAAGGGTTATCAAGCATTGGAATGGGCTGCCCAGGGAAGTGGTTGAGGCACCATCCCTGGAGGTGTTCAAAAGATGAGTTGACATGGTGCTCAGAAATATGGTTTAGTGTTGGTGTTTTTTGGTTTGGGTTTTTTTTTGGTTTGTGGTGTTTTGGTTTTTTGTCAGAGTTAGGTTGATGGTTGGACTAGATGATCTTGAAGGTCCCTTCCAACCTAGGCGATTCTGTGATTATATAACTATTTGGTGTTCTCTTCCTTGCACTGGCAACAACCAGTAACTCATAGTGATGACTTGCAAAACTGTGAATTGCTAGAGACTTGTAAAGTTTAACCTTCAAAGCTCTTCAAAGATTGTATCTCAAAGATCTTGAGGAGTAAAGACATAATGGTGATGAAAAATAATAGGCAGTCAAATAGGTAGCTGGGTAGCTGGGTCCATAGATGGCTAACCAGCCAACTAGCTGGACAGGGCGTCAAGAAAGGGACTTTTGGATGACCTGTGTTTCATTTGCTTGAAAGTTCAAGTCTTTTCTCCCTCACCAGGATCCTGAAACTGGCCACTTGAGGATTAACAGTTTGTTGGGGCTCTTACACTGGTCCTCCTGAGGAGTCATTTCATGAAGCACCTCACCTTGGTGGTGGACATGGACTCACCTTTTATTGGGGTGAGCAGATAGATCTGCTCTTCCAGAGGGAATCCATGCTATTGAAAGCATCATTGCCTCATGATGCTCCTCTCAAAGTCAAGGAGACAGCTTTTGCGTGATTTTTGCCAACATCATGAAGATGGGAGAATAAGACCATTTATGCCACCCCTGCCACCAACAAGTTTTATGTGGGCTCTGGATAGCAGCACCTTTGGAAGTTATGGTGTTGTTCCCTAACAACCTGTGGTTTTTGCAATTTAACTACTACTGAGATTAAATCTGTCCAAGCTTCCTGAATTTAGTTCTTATATGTGACAAGTTCTCTTCGTGCTTGTCCCAAGACTTTAACACCATAGAAGACACTAAGACCGGAGGACTTCTTTGTCAGAATGCAATAATACACCCAATGTAATTAAATTAAACTAGTACAGTACTAATAACAGCTCCAATAATAATAATAGTAGCCAGAGGAAGAAGGAGGTTGTAAATCCTACTGTTTCCAGAATTCTACATGTACTCGGAGCCCACGAGCAACATTGCTGCAATGCTTCTTCTCCCTCCGAGTGAAAAATAAGGTACGCTCTAGACCTACCTAGAGCAGGTCCCTCTACAAAATGTGCCAAATGACATGTAAGTCAGTCCTAGCGCTCTGAAAGCCTACCCGGAACGACAGAGGAGTAGTTAAGCAGCTGCCTTCTTAGTGTCATAAAGCTCGATAGCTTTTTGCAAATATGTACAAGCAAATGTTTTGTTTACTTTTAATGTGTTTGAACACGCACGCTGCCAAAAAGCTATGTACCTCCAACACAGTTTGGTATTAATTCTTTCCCATCTTCACTTGGTTGCTTATTGACTTGGCAGGAGAAGGAACTGACAGGATCTAGGACAAAACCAAAAGTAGTCACAATCTCATTGTCAAACTTGAACATTTTTAAGAAATAATGAAAAGAGTGAACATGTGGAAGTAAAAAAATGGTTTTGTGGAGTTGGAACAAAAAAAAAAAGGGGGGGAAGGATACTGAAATACCTTCATTCACTGTTTAAAACAATTGCTCCAAGCAGGAAACTTGGCACTTGAAGTTTTTATTAAATCAGTTCAGAGGGATCTGTTTTCAACAAATGAGATAAATGTCAAGAAGAAGTTTTTAGGCACTCGCAGTACATCACATTTTCCTTCCCCTAGAAAGCAGAACGAAAAATGTGCACAAATAAAATTACTTACATATGTAAAAATCACATTCAGTTTAAATAATCTTTTCTTCCTGCCTGGATGTATCCACAGTGTATCAAAACTTAATGTAATCTTTTAAGAGTGTGATTAATTGAGAATGTTTTCATCCTCTCTACTCCTTATTGTTAACCTACATCAAAGCAAACAAGTAAACACATATTTATCTGGATAGCATCTTTATTTTGGTCACTGTGGGTCTGGGTACTTCCTCCGTGTATGTGGAAAGGGATATTCAGGCAAATCAATAAAAATTCTTTACTTTTTTTTTTTTTTGCTCTCATCCATTTAGCAACCTCTCTCTTTCTTTTTCCTCAGTCTCTCATCTCCCATTATGTGCTTTTCAGACTGTTCCAGCTCCTGGAAATGTCTGTTTTTCTGCTGCCTGCTCTTTGCTAGGGCTGTACAGCCTCATGCTGCCAGGTGCGTTCGTTGTGGTGGACAGGAGGGAGGACCTGGCATGGAGACAAGGGCACGCTGCTTTCATCTGCAGCTTTCACACTTATGTTGCTAGCTAGTCCAGAGGCTTTCTAGCAATTGAGTTATTTGCATTTTAGTAGAAATATGGCAATGATCTCAGGTGCTTATATTTCCTTTCCTTGGAGGGAAGAGACGGGGGATGTGCAGGTTGAGAAAAGGCTAAAAACACTTCTGAATCTTTTGAGGTCAGAAACTGTGGGATTAACGCTGAGCTCCCGATGCTGACTCTGTTCCCTAAAGATCCCAGTGTGATGCCTAAGCAGCCACGGGAAAGAGAGAAGTTTTCTTTCCAATTTCTCATCAGAGGACCACCTGATCATGCCTTTGCAATACAGGGGAGGGAGGGTACAAACAACTTAAGGAGCTGGGAGAGTGCTGAGGGAATCTTGCAATTCCAAGGCATTAAGATGTGTACTCCTTACTCAAGCTCGGGAAGGCTATTGACAATAGTCCCTTGACATTTAAGGCCTCCAAACCACTGAGTCATTGAGCCTACTCATCTGAGTCATAACAAAAGGGAGGGAGTGCTGCTGTTGCACAGGGGACATCAGCAAAGGCCAGTTTTCAGGGAATATCCCACTGGACAAATCCTCTCCCATCTAAATGTGCAGAATGTTCAAAACTCGACAGAACAGAGCAAGAGAGAATCAGAGAGAGGGTGTCAGAGGTGGAAAGCAGTGATGAGCACAGTGGGTCAGCCGACTTCTGTCTTCTCCAGAGGACGTTCAGCCAGTTTTCCATCCCTGTTTCATATGATTCACACTTTGCTCTCCCGGCATTACTGATGGGAATCTCAAAAGACCAGAGAAGGAATGAAAAGAAAGTTTGTTCCTCTCTGAGTCAAAACATCAGCCAGGGACAACACAACTCCAGGAAAAGCCACGGAAGAGGAAAAGTATAGTTCTGATGGCTCATGTTGCTGCTCACAGTTTGGTAGAGGCATTTAGCAGATCTTTTTGAATAAGCTGGCTGGCAATGAGAAGAAAGGCCCAATGGTCACATAGACTTCTGTGTTGGGCATCTCTGGCACAAGTGTCTGTCAGGTTGACCTTGGCCTCCTGTAAAACAAAGCTGTTTGGTTTTGTGACAGTATTGAAAAAATAGACGTCTGTCTTCTAAGGAAAAGCTTGAGGAGGTCTTAGAAAGCAAATCAGGAAGTTTCCCCTTGTATTACTGCCACTGAATGCTTTCTTTGAAAGATTATTTCTCCAGGAGACAGAAGCTTGACTTCCAAATCTTTCCGTATCTTTTACAAATCTGTACTCTGTTTTTCACCTCTTCCTTTTAATGTAATGATGCTCCTGCCTGATATATCTGGAGAGAAAAAAAAAAAGCCTGTATCAATCTTTACATTTTCAGAGATGATGGAAGTGACCCTGACTCAGTCTCTGGTCCGTATCTTCCCTGCAGAGATACCAGCTGTATGCTTGGTTTGGTCCCCAGAAGCTTGCAGGAGAGGTCATGATGACAGGAATTTCTTGATGAGCCTTACATTTTTCTCACTTCTTAAAACATGCCTGTGGTAGTAAGGAACCTTATGGTAATCCTACAAATGTGATAACTTTGTTTCTCACCAAGATACGAACATTGGGACCACGTCCATTGTGTCAGCACCTCACATGTTGGCTTCCAAGACAGAAGATGAGGGTAGAGATTGTTAACTGTGTCATTCCAGTGCTGTAAAGGCTATGGACATTTGTCCTTAAAGGGCAACTGGGATTTTTCAGGTACAGGCATCCCCAGGGAGCCAGAAAGCCAGCGTAACCAGATTTATACTTTCTACTGCTTTGTAGGCACAGGGACCATTTAATGGCCAGGGTCACGCAAGGAGGGTCTTGGCCAGAGAGAGTAGTCCCTGCAGGACCGTTCTAGCTGGCATCGGTTAGAACAGACTTCAAGATGCTTTTGCTCATGTGTAGGATTGCTTTGGCATTTCTAAATGCCAAAATGTAGGATATTGGGGTTCTTAGGTTTTATCCTGAGTTTTAGAAGTGGTCTGCTGCTTGGTTACAGAAAGAACAGCCAAGAATGCAATTTGGGATCACCAATGTGCATGGATTTGGGGTCTGTTTTAGCAGATACCTGTTTTCTGCTCCCCATCTTGCTTAAGATGAACTTCCACTTCCTTTCAGTTCTACTATGTAAATAGGGAGATGTGGAGACTTTTATCTAACAAATTTCAGACTATCAATGGGCTAAGACAGAAAATCAGATCAAGTTAGGAAAGAAACTGTGGGAATAATGGTCAAGTTCTTAATAAAAGTTTTATCATTGGGATTAAAGCAAGGACCTTTGGTGCAACAGACACACAGATCTAGAAAAAAGAGTGAGTAACAAAGTGAAAAAGTGTGCTCATAATGCAAATTACTCAGTGTAAAACCAAAAGCCAGCTGCAAAAAGCGGAGAAAAGGTTTCTGAAAACTGAGTGACTGCATGAAATGGCGAACGTCTATAAATACAGAGGGACAGACATGGTTAAAAGAAACAATCCTGTCTTTATGTACAAAATCGTGAGCTCTGGCTTGGCTGCCTCTGCTCAGGAGAGATATATTGAGTTATTATGAGTAGTTCTCTGAAAATATCAGGATCAACAGTTACCAGAAAGGCAAAGAGCAGGTACAAAGTATTAGAAAGGGAATAGAAAGCAGACTACAAAACATTGTTATCCCGGTGTTTCAGCCCATGATTCACTCACATCCTGACTGCTGCATGCAGTTCTGTTCTCCCTAGAAAAGGATCAGAAAAAGGCAGCAAAGATGATCAAGAGGTATGAATGGCCTCCAGGTGGAAACAGATTAAACAGTCCATCACTTTTCAGCTTGAAAAAGAGAAATCTGGGAGGGTCTGCCAGAGGCATACAGGTACGAGTGACATGGAAAAGGTATATGAGGGGGAGAAACACTTTCCTTGTGCTCTGCGCCCTGTACCAGGCATTTATTAACAGTGGCTGCTGGAAACAGGATACTCAGGTAACTGGAGCTGTTTGCTAGTTCTTATGCTCTTGTATTTGGGAAAGGAGAAAGTTCCTATAGCCAACTATAACTAATATGGGAAATTTGTATTGTGTCTTGCTGTATTGTTGATATATCACTGATTTTTGCACAGTATTAAGGGCAGCAGAGAAGGTCAGGCCAGGGTTTCCACTGGGGCATCAGTTACGATGAACAGAAACAAGCGGAAGTTTAGCTTGTGGGCAGAAATTTCCCAGAATACATTGGCAACTGGGCAGAAGTAGTGCTTTGGCTTGTTTCCCAAGAACACTGGCTCTCCGTTCCAGCACAGGAACAAACCTGGGCAGTGCTCTGTAAGATGGGGCAAATTCCTCAGAATGGGCCTGCTTCAGAAGTATCTGCTGGTCTATGAGTGTGGCCCAAGTCTAAGGTTTGTACTAGCTCTGTTAGGCAGCAGTAAAGGGAATCACATAGTGACACTTAGGGAAGGTATTTATTTCAGCTTTATACAGTTGTCAGTTACCTATCAGTAATTCAGAGAAATGCAGACATTACAGCAGTGTTGTTGTAATTATCAGTGTGCATTATCTGTCATCATCACTGGTAACACTCAAGCAGTTAACATGCCCTTTGTTAAGGAGCATCATTAATAATTATTCTGTCACACTGATACTACTAATAAAAACTAACAAATTTTGTATGATTACTAGGGCTGTCAAACTGTTTTCTCAGCTGAGTGTTTCAGATATCTTGTCTTATCTATAGCTAGTGTTATTTTATCAGCAATGATAAACGATCATAATTTTCATGAGGCACCTCTGTTCATATGAGGATCCCACTTCGCTACCCCAGTATCACAACATTGTGAGGACTCGCCTTACTGGGGCATCACCATTGCCATATGGGAGATGGGAAGTGGTAGGGTGAGACAAGGTGCACACAGCAAGGCTTTCATTGATGGTGGTCGTGGATTTGGGGTAGATCTGTTTCCTTACAGCACAGGAAGGCTACAGGAGCAGCTCTGGTGCTGGTGGATTCCCAAGCAGGGAGGTCCACCTGTGGATGGGGTGTAGGCACCTTAGGGTTAACTTGTGGCACTGCTTGAGGCTGGCAGCAGAGAAGCTGGGAGTGTCTGAGAAGATAATCTATGTGCTGGAAATGGTGTGTTGGAAACATTAGCTCTACCCAAACTATTTTTTTCTTGTTTCTGAGCTTGCTCAGAGTTACCACAGCATCTCTCCAAGGCACAGCATTGTGCAGCTCTCTGATAGTACCTCAAGAAATCACAAGGATGTGCTCTTAAAAATGGGAAGGAACTAAAGGTCCTTGCCAATACACTCTAGAACTGACTATGTCTTAATTTATCCATGGTAGAGTGTCTTACTCAGTAGGTGAGAATTTAGCTATGAGTATACTGAGTGGCAGCCAGCTCGGAGCATGAGTCTAATTTACTATAACTCTTGCTACATTCTGTCTGATCATTATTGTGCTGAACAAAATGTTTTTAAAGTGCTTTTATAGGGTTGAGTGACTTATTCAATAATTTATACCATTTTGGAGGGATTAGAGGATGAATTTAAGTCATCAAGTAATGTCATTATGGCTCAATGACTACATTCTTTATGAGGAAAAAAAAATCAGTTGTAATTATGCTCAAAAAGACAGAGACCCTTTATTCAGCAGTTCCCCCAAGAACAATGATATCAAAGATGCTGATAGGTTTCTCAGCTGTAAAGAGGGCTGTCCTTCTTTGTTAGGAAGGAATATATCAGCTGCCATCTGCTTATCTGTATAACCATTGTGCCATTTATGCCACATATTTTCAGTGTGCCATGCCTTTAAATGTTTCTTGCAGAAGCCAGGAATCCATCCATGTGCAGAGCTGTGCAAACTCTCAGGGAACTTGTGGCCCTGCTTAAGTTAGTAGGAGCTTTGCCCCTAATTTCAGCAGAGAATTTCTATCTCCCAGAGCTCATGGAGGAAAATTTAAAAAAAAAAGGGCACAGTCCATGTCGTGAATCTGGAGACCTTTATTGGGGTCAATATGGTGAGGTGCCAGCCTGGCCCTTAGGAATTTTTTAATGTTTTTTCCCTTTAATTTTTTTGTATTCATCTAAACTAATAGCTGCCCTGGCTAGGGGAGTGCTGGTGTCTCAAAATGGATGTGCTTTCCACCGGTGGCCTGAGAGTTCATTGGACCCAGCTTATGTCTAATGCTGACAGACTAGCAGTGTAACCTAAAGCTTTCATTTTCTCCTTAAAGGTATCCAGTGAAATCCCAAAATCCTGCTCACTTGACCTCTGAGCTGGCTTTTCAAACCAGCTTTTAGCAGCTTAGGAAGACTTATTTCGGAGAGGAAAATCAGGTCATTCAGCATGCGTGGACAAAGACTAGATAAGTCTGATTTGAGCAAGGGAGGAAAACACATTAGATCATCCCTTATCCCTGCAAAATGACTGCACGTACAAGATGGGCATTAGTCAGAGTAATTCCCCCCAGAAGAGCTTGAGAGGAGCAGACCAGAAGCATTATCTCCGTGAGGGTGTTTGGGTTTGGAGCTCTCTGTCCAATGCTCTCCATGTCGCTCACTTATTAACAGCACCAGCCACAATCAGGCCACAAAACAACAGCTCATTAAAGAGAGCAGTAATGAACAAGGAACATATTCAGTTTCATGTCTAAAGGCAAGTAAATGACTACTAAGGTCCACACCTGAACAATATTTTATTGCAGGCATTCCCTGCAATGCCATTTGGTGTAATATGACTTTCCTAAAGTACACTTCTTCTCATCCAAAATGCCACGTGGCTGCTCCATGACCATGTCTCTGTCCTTCCAGATCAAATTTACCTTGCCCTGACAGCCTGTAAGACCTGGAAATCTCTGTACGATGCACAAAGAAACACTTCCCTCCCCTCCAGCCAAGCTTCCACAGCTTGAGCTCTGAAAGAGGTTGGGTCCCCACATTCCGAAAATTTGTTGCCAGCACCAGAGTCTCTGCAGGCTAAACGAAGCTCTTAATGACATGTTGGTTGTCCTATTAAGAAGTTAATGTTTTCAAAAGCAGAAGGAATGAAAAGCTGTATGTTGATGACTCAAAATAATAATTCCATTCAGCCTTTCTCTCTGGTAATGGTGTTGGTTGTACAGGCCTTGTAGGAATCGAAGGCAGAAAAGGTTGATATCTGGCCCAGTATCACCAAGACACTAGCCTTCCTTACTTCCAAAGTCTAACTGGCTTTCAACCAGACCACCCCAAACAGAATAAACTTCAGTTCATCCTCACCGCTGGGGAAAAGGACTACACTGCAAATATGGGAAATGTCTTTATGTGGACACACTGAAGATACCCAGAAGTGTGAAAACCAGTATTTTGTAATTATGTGTAATTATGAAGAACATTTCAGATTGCAGTGATACCCCTCTGATATCAAGCTGAGGAAATTAAGAAACTTGAACATCTTGTTAGGTCATGGTCTTGATTGCTAACTTGATACATGTGAAAGCTGGGTAACAAGATACCATTTAACTTTTTTTTTCTCTTTTTTAAAGGCAAAACCAACCTTTTCCTAATCAGTAGTATTACACTATATTATCCTTTTCTACCAAGGCTATAATGAAGGAATAGTGTGACAAAGAAGCTTTGCCAGTAAGGATAATGCACGCAAAGGTAGTGCCACAAAATGCTGCTTTTCTACATTTCCTTTGCTTTCCTTCTTCATGTGATGAGAAGATGTATGGTATTTTTGTGCATCCTTTGGCATGCTTCGCCTCAAGTGTATCACAGCAGATAAGAACTTGTCTTCATGACAGAGCCAGGTCCAAAGCCCAGTGGGATTTTTCCAATATGTTTGCATTTGGCTCCTAAATCTGTTAGTACAGACTTGGTGCCCATGCGATTTCCTACTCAGATTTCTTACCAACAGGTAAGAATTGTCTCATTACAAGGTATGGTCTTGTGTCCAAGTTAGGCCCCCATGCTCCTCCACTCAGCAGAAGGACAGAGGCACCTCCAGGATCACTCCATCCTTTTCAGAGGCCAGTCTTGACCAGCCACCCTGTGGAGCCAATGGGTCACCTTCTTTCGATGAACAACTGGGAGAGCCTGGGTGACTGGATTAGATACCTAACTTTCTAATGGCATGAAATTAATCCATTTCTGGCTCTTAGATCATAGAATCATAGAATGGTTAGAGTTGGAAGGAACCTTGAAGATCACCTAGTTCCAACCCCACTGCCATGGGCAGGGACACCTTCCAGTAGACTAGTTTGCTCAAGACTACCTTCCACTAGACTAGGTTGCTAGATGGGGCATCACAGTAACTCTTGTCCATTGCATGTCTAGGAAGGCAGGGACTGGTGGGTGTCTGAATCACTCAGCACTTTCTTGAATTTGGATGCCGTAGCAGTTGCGACATCTAATTATCCATGTATAGTAGGTGGTCCAAATAGGAGTGCACAGCAGAGCAGCAGATGTGGGTTGATGCTGTCAGATTAAATTGAGATTAGATAAAGCTTAATTAACACTTCATTTTTGTTAGATTCACCTCTGATTAGTCACACAAAAATTATAACAGAGAAGCATGGCAGAAATCAAGAGGCCCAGCTAACATTCTTACTATTAAAATTTAAGGCATTAATTTTTACAGAGCAAGACCTTGCAAGTAAAGGGTTATTCCATTAATTTGACACCTTTCTGGTCTGGAGAAGAGGATGAACTTGGGAAGAGCTCTTCAGCAACTTCAGCAACCAAGCAACTACTTTATAAACCTGCCTTTTCTAACTGTACACATCCAAAGTGATCTAATTTGTATAATAATACATATTTCAACACACTTTTGAGGTACTTTATGCCATCAGTTAAAACTCACATTATTTCCCATCATACCACTTCTGTATTTGTAATAACAGGAGGGACACAGTATTTTGGAGATGTTTAATCAAGACTCCTAGTAACTTTAGTACAATTTATCAAGAGTTTTGGTGTCGAACCCCACAAATGTCACATCAGAACTCATTGCTACTCAGTATCAAACCTTTATAATGATATTCTGAATATTCTGAACCCATAGTTCGACACATCACAAGATTTTTTCCCTTCCCCTAATTAACAAATGTAGGTGCATTCTTCTGTGTCAGAGTCTCCTCCTGTTGTTTGAACCCACACAAGCTCCAGCCTGGTAGGCTTCTCCTGCCTGTGACATCTGAAAAACTTACCAGAAACTTTGATGTGGTCCAGAGGGAAGGTCACTTGCAGAAGCAGCCTTTGGGTAATGTGTTTCTGTGCAAGACAGTACAAACCAGTGAGTGTAGTAAATCCCATTTAAACCTTATTTTGAAGTTGGGAAGGCATATGCTGTCTATTGCCCAAGGGTGAATGCCAAGAGTGAATGCAACTTCTGCTTTTTAGGACAGGGAAAAGTATGTCACAGATCAAGATATTTTTTTTAAGTTTAGAATATCTAAAATACGAAGTAATCCAAACTTTGAATAAATGAATGCTTCTCTCTTCTCCTACTTTATTGTCCAACTGTCAGGACTGCAAAGGGATGACCGCTACAGGCCAAGCCAAATCAAACCAAGCCAGATCCTGCTTTTACCTCTGTGTTATCTAGCCAAGTACTTACAGAACATAGTACAGCTCCATGTAGTTCAAATAGTTCAGCTGATTTCTCCTTGTAGTCTTCCTTTTGCTTTCTCTCCTTGTTTTTATGAAAGCACAGTTAAGTGGTCAGCTGGGCGTTTCTATTTCAGTGTTTTGTTTGAGCTGTCTGATCCAAGACATCTCAACAGGCATTGCAGATGCCTATGAAAGGCTCCTTACTGTACTGTTATCTCCTCAGCTCTGTCACCAGACAGTGCGAGGGATATGTTCTGTGCCTGAAAAGACGGATACCAATAAATAGAGTCCTTTCTTAGTTTGTGTGTTTGTTAAATTGTGTGGCTGTGACCATCAGGGTGCTGAACATCTTAATTCTGAAGTTTGCTTGCTGCCTTGTTCATGGATTGTATTCGATCTCTCCAAATTGTTAGAGAAAAGCCGGGCAATGTCATGTTGATAGAGCATTTCTTTATTAGTTGCTTCTAAATATACCACTGCTTATATATTTTTGGTATGTGCTGTGAGACTGAGGAGGAAAGGGCTGCTGTAGGGAACACAACAGCAGTGGGAGGGCACTGAAGTAATTCCTCCCCACAGGCGTTAGAGACTGAGTACCAGCTGAAGTCAGGCTATACATTCAAGAAAGTTCACAATGAAGTTTCCTTCATCAACAATTTTGATGATACATGAAGGACCATTCCAGACAGAATAGCAGGAACATGGAAAACTGAACAAAAAGTTTAGCTACAACAACATTTAGCAGCAGAAAAGAGAACCTGCTGGTGCCCGGATGTGCTTACTAGTGCTCATGGTGTCTTAATTAAGAAGGTGTGTTAGATAAAAGGATGAGAGACAAGAGAGAGGTCAGGTCACCCCTCAAACCATGGACCACATTCCCCCTCCGTGTGATGGGGGGACAGAATTTGCACCTCCCTGATACCCCTTCACAGGCTCTGCCAGAAGACAACGCTGTGTCCCCCTCAGCAAAGCCCAGGGCATGCCCACAGCGTGAGTGGAACAGGCTACCAGAGACCTCTAGTCCTTGCACTGTGGGCTACTGACCTTTGCTATTTCCCAAACTGTGGGAAACGCCACAGTGTAATTTGAGGATGGTTTGTAGACACAGGCAACTGCATTTGCACTTTCCCCTGCTCCCAGAAAGAAAACAGGATGGTGCTACCCTGTCCACCTGTTCTTTTTCATACGTGAGTAGGTCTCCTTAAAAACGGGGATGCAAAACAAGTTCTCACTGCTCTTGCTCAAGAATAATACAAAATTAGCAGAAGAAGTCCAAGAAGGTTTTTGTTGGCACCAACCTTCCCATTCTCCGGAGTCCCACTTTATCTGATAGCTGGAATACGGCAGGCCCTGGATAGTCTGTTATTCTTTCCCACGCTGCAAGATTTGAGCAGTAAATAGTTTAAATAAATGCCAGAAGTATAATTCGTTTTGACTTCATCTGATTTAAGGAAGCCTTTCCTCAGATAATTCCTCCCAGGCACGCTAGGCAGGACTAGTCCCTGGTGGCTTGAGATATTCTGGCCTCTGTAGCTGGTTCCATTTCAGTTTTCTAAAGGTTGCAGATAAAGAACAGAATTAACAACTCACTACACCCAAGTACTGTTGCACCTTTCTTTGAGCTCGGTGAGATGCCAGGCTCTCCTTGAAAGGCCTGTGCCATTATACAGTGGTAGTGACCTTCTGCCACCTTTGTTACTAAAGGGACAGTGGGGAGAAGAAAGCAGAATTGTGTGAGCTCTGTCTAACACTGTTATCCCCCAGAGAAGAGGTATTCAGACCTTCTGGGATACCTGATAAAACCACATTTCTTCCTACAACTTGAGTTCGTAGTGAAAAATGAGGCAAGTCCCAGGAATGCTCTTTAGGAAACCTGATGTTTACCCATTTTAGGAAGCTGCTGTTGGCACAGACAGGTGACAAATAGGTAGATTTGTCAATCCCTCGGGCTGCTGTGGCCACTGGCACTATTTTATCACACTCATCAAGAGAGCGAAAGGGGATGGCAAGAGCCTAAGGTTTATGTCAATTCCCACAAATTAACAACCACCAAATTGAGTTGTTTTATAACGAAGGAAGGGGGAAGACCCCTGTTTGCGTTGTGTGCTAGAGACTCAGGTGAAACCGAGTAGATGGGCAGTCATACCTGCTCCATTGAACCCTGCCTGGTGCACTCACACCAGCGCCACGGGCTGTCACAGTGAGGAAACAATTTGTTGTCCCCCCACCCCATTCTTTGCCCAGCGACACTTGGTCCCCAGCCCCAGATGCCGATTTCAGTTAGCATCAGTCATTGTCCTGGGATGGGCAACTTGGAACAAAGAGACCCAGTCCCACTGCGTGTCCCACCGCGTGTCCCACCCAAGGCTTTAATCGGCGCAGGGAGACGTGGGTCAGAGCCATTCTTCACACGTTGCTTTTCAGTATTCATCATTGTTTTCCATCAGAGTTCAGAGCTGTTGGTTTAGAAAGCCCAGGAGGCTCCAGTTTAAGGATGCTCATGTTCTTGCTGTGTACTCTCAGCAGGAGAGCTTTGATCTTAATATGTGTCTCTGACAGTCATGTCACCCATGTTGTGCCCATTTGTATTCAAGTGTTTGGTCCCAGTGATGTGGTTTTTCTGTTGTTGTTGTTGTTCTTTGTGTTTAATTATTTTTCCTTTCTTCATTAAATATTTTGTTCAGGTTGCCTGCTCCCTCATACCCTCCCGCAGAAAAACTGGCATTTTATGGTGTTTGCTTTGCTTTGTGTTATTTCTTCAGGAAAATTTTCACATTATGTCACCATCCTTTTTTTTTTTTTTTCTTTTTAGTTGGTGTTTAGAAATGACACAAATGTGTTTAAACTGCAGACAATTAATAGGGAGGGTGAATCCTATATGAGCAAGGATATGGAAGGTGTAATGAAAACTTAGATAAATGCTAGTGGGAAAAGCTGAGGAAACTAGAGAACAGCCTGGAAATCAAGAGGATAAAAAAATTGCAGTCATTTCCTATAGAATTTTGTGTTAGTTGAGAAAAAAAGGCACAGACTGTTTTATTCTATTTCCATTAGATCTGTTAGGAAGTAATAGTTTTGCCAATGCAGCATTAGTGTTGATGTGATCTTACAGTGACAGCACCGGGTGGGTTCAGCTCTGGATGTTGGCTGCACTCACGCAGCGTCCTCATGAGCTAAACACCCCTCAGCTCAATGTCCCTTGGTGTGGTTTATCTTTGAAAACAAACAGTGGCCTTTGAGAATAAATATTCCACACCTAACTAGTTCCCTTGGCACTGCTCCATGCGGTCTTCGCTGCCCAGGTCCCCCATGAGCTCGAGGACCTCTGGGCCACACTCCCCTGTATGTTGCCCGTGTTCCCTTGGGTTAGTGGGACTGTTGGAGTTCCTGCAGGGAGGGAAACATGAGGATTAGGCATGAGGATGATATGGCAAAAATGACACACCTTATATATAAGACTGTTATGCGTTTAGCACTGCTTTGTAAACTGGACATTTACATATAAGCACATATGTATGAAAGTGCCACCTATCACTAAATTCACCCAACGATTCCTCTTAGAATCATAGAATCATAATCTAGGTTGGAAGGGACCTTCAAGATCATCTAGTCCAACCATAAACCCAACTCTGACAAAAAAACCCATCACTAAACCATGTCCCCCAGCACCATGTCAACCC